>JAPDPK010000022.1:7207500-7807500 GCA_031772115.1 Heritiera littoralis
GAATTTTCTGAAAATTAAATTCTAAATTTTAGAATTTTTTCATAATTATTTAAATAAATAAATTATTTAAATAATTTAACACTTTTCAGGATTTCTTACCGATTCCCGTAATTCTCGGGATTTCTCGTAATTTTCAAATTCTCGAAAATTCTCCAAATTCCCGGAATTCCTTTTTCTCTTTCTCTTTCTCTTTCTCTTTCTTCTTTTTTTCTTTCTTCTTTTTCTTCCTTCTTCCTTTTTCTCTTTTCTTTTCTTTTTCTTTTTCCTTTTTCTTTTCTTTTTCTTTTTCCTTTTCTTTTCCCGTCAGACCGGTTTAGCCTCCTTCCTCGCCGGTTCCTTGCCAGCGGCCGGTTCTTCGACGGCTCAAAGGCTCCACGCTGGTCGACGGCACGGCGAAGCTACCGGTGCCCTTCGTTTGCCCTGGATCGGCGGCACGGCGACGGATCGAGTCGATTTTCCTTTGGTTTCTTCCGCCTTTTCGCCGGCCTTCCTCTGCCGTTCACCGCCTCAACCGTGGCCTCCCACGTCTTCCTCTTCCTCCGGCGAAGCTTCGATGGCAGTGTCGGCGACCGATTTGGCCGGTGCCGTTCGTTCCTCTTTTCCTTTTCTTTCTCGATTTCCGTCAGTTTTCGCCACTGTTTCTTTCCTTTCTTCCGCCGCCATTGGCTTCCTTCCTTTCCTCTGTGGCTAGCGACGACGTCCCTTCCTTTTTCTCTCACCGGCGGTGGCAGCTCCGCCACCGTCGGTTCTGGCTAGGGAGGATCGGGTTTGCTCCCCGATTCTTCCTTTCCTTTGTCTATTTTGTTTCTATTTTTTGTATATAATTATACTATAACATATATTTTATACATATAATATATACTGTATATCATACATATTTATTATTTTATATATAATATAATTCAATATATATTATATATAATGTTTATATTGTATATTACAAAATATATACCTAGTATATATATATATATGTATATTAATATATTTCCAATTTAAATAACTTTCTTATATATTTTCAAACTTTAATGTAAATTAATATTTACATTTCTCTCACATATGTATATATTTATATATACATAAAATGCTATACTTGAATGCATATGTATTATTTAAATTTATAAAATAGTTTATATACTTATATATACCCATGTATATTTAATATATACTATATACCATACGGTATTTAAATACATATGTATTTGCATGAAAATACATTTATATAATATATTATTATTTAAATATATTTCACATTTCCTTTCTCATTTTCCTATTTAATTTGGATTTCCATTTATCCAAATTAAATTTCCTCTTTTCATTATTTTCCATAATTCTCATCTTATTTTTTCGATTTAATTTTCCTTCACTCGGATTTACACCATCCGTTTCTTTCTCAATTCTCGGGATTTTCACTAGTATCCCGT
Organism: Heritiera littoralis; assembly: GCA_031772115.1. Taxonomy (NCBI): domain Eukaryota; kingdom Viridiplantae; phylum Streptophyta; class Magnoliopsida; order Malvales; family Malvaceae; genus Heritiera; species Heritiera littoralis. The sequence goes on from JAPDPK010000022.1 coordinate 7,208,922, forward strand.
TCTCATAATTTTATTTATTTATTTCCAATATTTATTTGCTCCAATATTTATTTCCAATACTTATAATTTCCAATTAAATGAAAAATTTACGGTTATCACATACCGCTGTTGGATCTGAGCTCACCTTCGCTAGATCTGAGATCGCTGCCGGTAGATCTAAGATCGCTACCGCTGGATCTGAGCTCGCTGCCGCTAGATCTGAGCTCGCTGCTGCTGGATCTGAGCTGCTGTGTTAGAGATGTCGTAAAGATGAGAAGCCACTGTGCCTAAGCTGAGAGATGGTCACGCCTATGTTCTTTATCAAAGTTCTGCTTTGCACTGTTGCGTTGTTGAAAGAGAAAGAGGGAGAGAGCGATGTAAGGGGCTTCAAGTTTTAAGTCACCGCTTATATTGCCATATTATTCATAAACTACTTTGGTAATTATGTTAAAATATTTTGCAGTAGGGTTTTTCTTTTTTTTTTTCTTGTATTTTTTGTATTGGCTTTGTTTATAATGATAATTTTAATAAAAAATTTAAAATTAAAAAATAAATATAAAAATTACATAATTTTTATCTTATTTATTTGTATGTGTATTTGAATATTTTTCACATTTTTTAAATATTTGTATTTCATTTTGTAATTTAACATGTATTACTACTCATGCAATAAAAAAATATATTAATGTTAATTTTTCAATTTCTTTGAACTATAAAAGCATAATTGCGAAATAAATTTATTATGTTAAAGAAAATTATTTCATTAAAGGTTTTATTCAAGCATTAACTAAAATTGGCTCATTAATAAATTGTATAATTTATAACAATTTATTTAATTTTATTTAAATAATTATATAACATAAAACAAATAATCTTAAAATCATTCACGACATATATATTAGTAATTAATATTAATTAAATATTTCATTTTTTAAATATAATCTAATCTCATAAATTGAAAACTCCAGAATCGCTTTATTTTTGGAGCAAAAAATTGAATAAAATTATATAATTATATTTAATAATAATTAATTGAGTATTTAGAACCAATCTTAGCTAAGCTTAAAAAATATATAATAACAAAATGATATATCCATCAATATGATCCATTTGTTATTTTCCATGGATCATTTGATTTAAAGTTGCATATTATTCAACTTTTAGCTTAATGTAATTCGTTTTTAATTCATTCTATTATGATAGATTAGAATATAATGTTATATATATATATATATATATATATATATATATATATAGGATTTATATATGATGCACTGACAGTGTATAGTTTCTATACACTGTCAATGCATCAGAGGTTGACACCTCATCATTAGGCCCTTATATGCAAATATAAATAAAATTTTTTTATTTGCCCATAAGGGCCTATTGATGAGGTGTCAACCTCTGATGCATTGACAGTGTATAGAAACTATACACTGTCAGTGCATCATATATAAACTCATATATATATATATATATATATATATATATATATATATAATTTCAAACATTTGATTTCTTAGGATGTATTCATGTAATCTAGATTAATTTGATCAATGATCATAACATAAAAAGAATGGATTGATGTAGTCATAGACCATAAATTGATAATTACAATTTTAAGAATATACTATTACTATAATATCATATATGTAAATGATTAATGTGTAAGAATTGCATCTTAGCTAATTATAAATCATTATTAATTTAATTTGAGTGCTATATGTTTACTTTAAATACTTATTATCTTAAACATAATTAACTAATTTGATTTCATAATTATTTTATTACTATGTTTCATTAATTTTTTGAGTCAACAATGTTTTATTAAAATTGATAATTGCAATTTAAATACAATTTATATCATATACATACACTATAGTATCATATATGTCAATGATCAATGTGTAAGAATTGCATCTTAATTAATTATGAAACTTTTATTATTTTAATTAGAGTGCCATGTTATCTTAAGCATAATTAACTAAATTAATTTCACAATTAATTCATTATTATGTTTCATTAAATTTTTTAGTCAACAATATTTTATTAAAATTAAAAATTACAATTTAAATATAATTTGTATCAAATACATAAATTACAGTATTGTATATGTCAATGGTTAATAGGTAAGAATTGCATCTTAATTAATTACGAAACTTTTATTATTTTAATTAGATTGCCATGTTATCTTAAAATAATTAACTAATTTAATTTCACAATTAATTTATTATTATTATTATCTTTCATTAAATTTTTTAGTCAACAATATTTTATTAAAATTGAAAATTACAATTTTAAGTACAATTTTTGATATATAAGTGTACTATAATATCATATATACAAACGGTGAATGTATAAGAATTGCATTTTAACTAAGTATGAAACTTTTATTAATTTAATTTCAATATCTAAATCTTAAAATTAAAAAAACTTATTATCTTAAGTATAATTAATTAATTTAATTTCATAATTATTTTTTATTATGCTTTATTATTTTTTTAGGCTCATAAAATTTTATTATATAAATATTTTTTAACATATTATGTCAAATACAAAATGTGGCTCACATGGTAAATCTGTTGCTTCGAGACTTGAGGCCAAGGGTTCAAGTCCTCACGACAACATCTTTTACCAAGAAACATAAACGAGTTCGGGTTCGGGTTTAGGGTACGCTAAGGGTACTACCCTAACCCGATTAAAACCCGATTAACGGGTACCCGAATCCGGTCTAAACGATGCGGGTAGTCTCTGGTACCCGTTTAACACAAACCCGTTTACATCCCTAGTTTAGTCTACAAGCCATTTTCAATGTAACCTCATTTTGAACAAAAAACTCATAGAAAATTACTTTCATTTATAAACCAACTCTTGCGATAAATGAAACACGTTGAAATCACTATAAAAATGATAATTAACCATTTCTATTTATGAATTACATAGTGTAAACCCCTTTTCCAAGTTTATTTTCAGTTATTTTTCTTTATTGTTTTTATTCTTTATAATTTTTTTATAGATTTGAAAGACATTTATTGCTTACCTTATCTGGTTCTTACACAAAGGAAGTTCGCTTCTAAAATAATCCTCTTTTTTGATTTCTATGGTTTAATTTATGCTAATTTTAAGTTTTAGAATTTTATTTATTTTTATAATTTTGTTTAGTTTGTCACTTTTTTTTGTAGATTTCAAGGTGGTCTTCAGTTGCAAGACATTTGGTTGGAGGAACATATTGGCTATTGGCAACTGTTGGCTCTACCGAGAGGGGGGGTGAATCGGTTTTTCTAGTTATTTCTACTTTTCCTAACTCTTAATGCACAATCAAAGTCAAATAAGCAATAATGAAATAAATGCAGTAAATAAGAGTAAGGGAAAGAGGAGCAAACACAAGGTTTATAGAGGTTCGGCCAATCTCTTGCCTACGTCCTCTCTCCTTGAACTTCTTGTCAAGGTTTTGATTCACCTCTTCCTTGAGAAAGCTTACAAACCACTTGAAGGTGTGGCAAGACCTCTTACAATTTCTCTTGAGACTTTAGAAGTCTCCTTCTAATCCTCTACCCTTGTAGTATTCCCACACTCTACAATATCAGACCTTACAAGGATAGCTCACCCTTTTGAATATCTGATTTTTTTTTTCAGTGGATGGGTGAAGGATACAGAAAACACTCTCACAAAATGGAGTTACAATAAGATTTTCAGATTTCAGATTCTCTCTTGAAGCTTGAATACTTTGGAATGCTTGTTCTACCTCCAAACTTCATAAATGTCACTATTTATAACCCACCAAACGGATAGAACAGTTGGTGAAGCATTTAATGTAATTCTTCCCGTTGAAAAACTCAGAAACTAGCCGTTACTGTCAGGTCTGGGGCAAAGGGATCGATCCCCCAACAGTAGGGATCGATCCCTTTTCTCCAGAATGCTATCCAAGCTTTCTCCCGGGTGTTTCCATTTCATTCTGCCAATTGGGGATCGATCCCTCTACAGTAGGGATCGATCCCTTTTGTCCAGTAGCCCTCATGCACTTTAACATGCTGCAAAGTTTATAGCTTTTGTGATTTTAAGTCGGTTCAAAAATCTTCTAACACTTTTCTAAGAGTATTTACTGACTTTTTCAGTTGAAATCTCAATCCAAGACTTTGTTAAAATAGTTTCAATCATTGAGTTCATTCAAAGCAAATTTACTTGTATAAAAATCATTTCTAAGCTTGCTTGAGTTTTGTCATTTTCAAAATACTTGTCAATTTAAAGCTAACAATCTCCCCCTTTTTGATATGACAAAACTTAAGGTAAATTTGCTTATGTGTTTGAAAATAGAGGTTACTTGATTTTTGAAGGATATTACTCCCCCTCAATATTTTCTCCCCCTCAATTTAATATTTGCTCTTTTCTCTCCCTCAATTTAATATTTGCTCCCCCTCAAGTTAATACAAGTTTACCACAATAATTCTCCCCCTTTTTGTCATAGCAAAGGAATAAAGAGCACGGAGATATGGTTAGTGGTAGAAGGCAATTTAAAGCAATAAGGGTAAATCAATTGAAAGAAAAATAAGCAATAGTATTGTCAAGGAGATAGAGAGGAACAACAAACAACCCAATGTCATTAAAGCACAATTAATATCAGAACATGACATAGTCATTGACAGAAAACAACTAGCAAGCATAACTAGCAAAGTCATTAACATAAGCATAGACATAGTATTAGCATAAAACATCTAGAAAGCATAACTAGCAAAGTCATGAACATAAAAACAACTAGAAAGCAGGACACATGTCATAACAAGGAGGATCAACGCCTTGGAAAGGTCTTGTGATATTGCTCAACAAAGTCCTCATGTTGCATGCGAACATCCTGAATTTCATCGAACAAGGCAGCTTGAGTGGCCTCGATGTGATCAAGTCGCTCACCCACGTCATGCTGAAAGTTTTGAAGCATATGCATGATCTGGTCAAGAGAGACTGACGAGGAGCCGGAAGGTGCAGAAGATGTGGCTGCTGCAGGTGCGTCGGCTGCATCCGCTCCTTCTTCGTCGTTTGGTGCCGGAGCATGTTCGGGAGACGCAGGCTGACCATGACCCTTGACCCATTCTAAAGTGTCACCCACTTGATGGAGATACCATCCCAAGTTATGGAGGGTGGTTAGATTGATTGTGGTGTTGGCATCTGGAAGTATGCCAACCTCACATGAACAGTCAACACCTTCAGAGATTAAGTAGTAGGCGAGAGGCTGAGGGAAAACAATAGTGTGGACCTTGTTACGAACAATCTTCACCCAATCATGAAGGATAAAGTGTAGTAGGTCTGGTGGGTAGCCGTTAGGTTCATGAATATGATGAAGCCAAAAACGATCAAGTTTGCGAAGATGAGAATAGCGGGTGCCAAGAGGGCGAGATTCCATGAGATGATGATATGGAGGAGGCGTGCAAAGACAGGAAGGTCACTTGCACGATTATCGGTAACGGGAAATGCTAAGGGGACATTGACATGGTCAGAGATAGTACCGCCCTCAGGAAGTCTAAAGGCAAGGGAGAGGGATTCCGTGGTCAGTTCAATATGCTTGCCCATGACATAAGACTTAATCCGACAACCTTACATGCATCATTTGGAGAATAGATGATGTCGGCGTTGGAGAAGAAGGCTCGAATGATGTTTGCTGGAACCGGAGTATTGATTTTGAGGAATTTGGTCCAACCCCATTCATTGAACTTGGCGAGGTAAGGAAAATGAATTGACTCGAGGAAGTCGAAATCAATAGGACGCCAATGCTTAATGGCATATTGGCATATTCGGCTAGAAACTTGGTTTTCTCATTAGCATGGCGAAACAGCGGTTAAAGGTGGTTGGTATGGAGGATGAGGAAGAGGAAGCAGGGGTTTTGCGTTTTGAAGCAGCGTGCTTAATCTTAGGAGCCATATGGAGAAGGAAAAAGATACGAAATTTCGTTGAGGACTTTTATCAAACAGGTGGTGTGCACAAGTTTGAGGAACTATGGATGAGTGTGTGGGAGAGATGGGATCTAACCAACAGCAGAGAGCCACAACCCAAGATGCATTTAACAAGTATAACAAGGAAATTCGGATGAAAATGACAAATAGTCTAAGTATTAACAAGAGAAAAATGCAAGTGCCAAAGGAGTTGAACACCTAGATGGAGAAGAAATTGATGCAGATATGCACATGGGTAGGAAGACATGATAAAAGAAACTAGAAATGCAAGAAAAATTTAATGAAAAATGTTAGAAAAAACTTACAATTGAAATGTTGGGTGAATAGTAACCATGGTGTGGGAAGAACAAAGGAAATGAAGAAAGGAAGAGTTTTTGTCAGGAAATGAAGAGGGGAATGAAAAGAGAAGAAAATGAGAAAGATTGATGAAAGAATGGAGTGATTTGGTGTAGAGAAGAGTGAGAACCGGTAGTTTTGGTTGAGAGGAAATGAGGAACGGTGTGGAGAGGTGAGGAAGAAAGTGAATAGTTGAAGAGAGGAGAAGAGGCCGACGGTTAAAAACCACCTTGGAGGCAAATATGCCACGAGGGGATCGATCCCCACTGTAGAGGGATCGATCCCTTTTTGGCAGATTGCTTCCTAAAGTCCAGAAAGCTATTCTGGCACTAGGGGATCGATCCCCACTGTATAGGGATCGATCCCTTTTAAGCAGAATGCTTCCCATCACCCAGAATGTTGGCCAGTCAGACTTGGAATCCAATCCTATGTGAGAGGAATTGTCTCCGCAATCACGTGGCTCATTTATGATGTACAAAAATGATTTGAAAGCATTGAAACTTATGCAGTTTGAGCATCTGAAGATCAAAAGTTGATTTTTGCATTTGAGATTCATGAAATGAGTTTGAAAAAATGCAGAAAAAGATGCAGAAAAACTGCAGAAAAATGCAGAAATGGCTTAAGTACGTAGACACAATATGTGAACATGGATGTGATAGTGTCTTAATCATGAGAAATGGGTTTTGGCTAATGAAAGAAGTTTAACATGAGTAGAACACACAAAATTCAACATTTCAATCTTAAGGAGCTATGAACATGAACAGTAACTTAGTAAGTTAAGGTCATGTATTGCAAGGTTAATTATATTCTTCAAATTGCTGTCTTGCAATCAGCACAAGCCAACCATAAGACATTCATGCAACATCAAATTACTTCAAGGAGCATTCATAATGCCTAATTCACCTCTAAGAGTGCAAAATCTCTCCTTGTCCAAGGGCTTTGTGAAAATATCAGCTAATTGGTGCAAGGTGTCCACATACTCTAGAATTATGTCTCCTTTTTGCACATGATCTCGTATAAAATGATGTCTAATCTCAATGTGCTTGGTTCTAGAGTGTTGGATGGGATTTTTTGTTAGATTGATGGCACTAGTGTTGTCACACCTAATGGGAACTTGGTTCATTTCTATTCCATAGTCTCTCATTTGTTGCTTAATCCATAACACTTGAGCACAGCAACTTCCGGAAGCTATATATTCAGCCTCGGTTGTGGATTGAGCTACACTATTTTGTTTCTTAGAAAACCATGAAATGAGTCTACTTCCTAAGAATTGGCATGTTCCCGATGTGCTTTTCCTATCCACTTTGCATCCACCAAAATCCGCATCGGAATAGGCATGGAGGTCAAGTGTAGAATCTTTAGGATACCAAAGTCCTAAGGAAGAAGTGTCTTTGAGGTATCTAAGGATTCTTTTTACTGCTTGTAGGTGTGATTCTCTAGGGGATGACTGAAATCTAGCACACAAGCATACACTAAACATTATATCGGGTCTACTAGCAGTTAAATATAGCAATGAGCCAATCATAGACCTATATAGTTTAGTGTCTACACATTTTCCTCCTTCATCCTTATCAAGCTTAATGTTTGTGCTCATAGGTGTAGAAAAAGGTTTAGATTCATCCATTCCAAATCTTTTGAGCAAATCTTTAGTGTACTTAGCTTGATTTATGAAAATACCTTCTTTACATTGTTTCACTTGAAGTCTAGAAAGAAGGTCAATTCTCCCATCATACTCATTTCAAATTCACCTTGCATTAGCTTTGAAAAATTTTTGCACAATGACTCATTTGTAGAACCAAAAATGATATCATCTACATAAATTTGAACTACCAATAAGTCATGACCCTTAGATTGAATAAACAATGTTGTGTCACCTTAGATTGAATAAAAATGTTGTCTACCTTTCCCTTGTAAAACCTTTTTCGATTAAAAGCTCTAGGAGCTTGTTTTAATCCATATAAGGCTTTTGAAAGTTTGAAAACATGGTTAGGAAGTTTTGGATTTTCGAAACCGGGAGGTTGCTCAACATAAACCTCTTCATTTATATAACCATTTAGAAAAGCACTTTTTACATCCATTTGATATAACTTAAAGTCCTTATAACATGCAAATGCAAGTAGCATCCTAATGGCTTCTAATCTAGCTACCGGAGCATAGGTTTCATCATAGTCAATCCCTTCTTCTTGTCTATAGCCTTGAGCTACTAACCTAGCCTTATTTCTAACAATAATGCTATTTTCATCCATCTTATTCTTGAATATCCATTTGGTTCCAATGATGGGATAATCTTTAGGTCTTTCTACTAATGTCCACACTTTGCTTCTTTCAAATTGATTTAATTCTTCTTGCATGGCCATAATCCAATTTTCATCATTCAAAGCCTCATCCACTTTCTTTGGCTCAAATTGTGATACAAAGGCAACATGTTGACATATGTTTCTATAGGTTGACCTAGTCCTAACTCCAATGGTAGGATCTCCAACAATATCATTATCTTTCACATATCCAAGTTCTCTAGGACACCTAGATTCCTTCTCAATTATTTCTTGTTCCATGGACTCCTCATCTTTGTTAATAGTAAGATCTTCTAAGTGTTCCCTAACATCCTTATCTTGAGATGGATCAACTATAGGTTCATCAAAGATCTCTACCTCATCATCAAGATTGGTTCTACTAGTGATATTTGATTCATCAAAGATTACATGTATTGACTCTTCTACTACAAGTGTTCTTTTATTGAAAACTCTATAAGCCTTAGAATTTAAAGAATAGCCAAGAAAAATACCTTCATCACTTTTAGCATCAAATTTTCCTAGGTTATCTTTACCATTGTTCAAAACAAAACATTTACATCCAAATGGGTGAAAATAACTTATGTTAGGCCTTTTTCCTTTATAAAGCTCATAGGGAGTTTTCTTTAAAATAGGCCTCACCATAGCTCTATTTATAACATAGCAAGAGGTGTTTATTGCTTCAGCCCAAAAATATTTAGGTAAGTTGTTTTCACAAAGCATGGTTCTAGCCATTTCTTCTAAGGTTCTATTTCTCCTTTCAACTACCCATTTTGTTGAGGAGTTCTAGGAGCTGAAAAATTATGGCTAATGCCATTTTCATTGCAAAATATATCAAAACCAATATTTTCAAATTCTTTTCCATGGTCACTCCTAATACTTGAAATAGAATAACCCTTTTCATTTTGAACAAGTTTTGAGAAAACAATGAATTTATCTAAGGCCTCATTTTTAACACTTAAAAAGAACACCCAAGTAAACCTAGTGTAATCATCAACTATCACAAATCCATAGTGTTTACCTCCTAAACTAGTTGTCCTAGTTGGTCCAAAGAGATCTAAGTGAAGAAGTTAAGTGATCTAGAGGTAGTGACACACTTCTTAGATTTAAATGAATTTCTTTTGTGTTTTCCTCTTACACATGCTTCACAAACTTTATCATTTTCAAATTGAAGCTTAGGTAATCCTACAACTAGGTCTCTTTTGGCTAACTTAGACAAAACATGCATGCTAGCATGGCCTAGTCTTCTATGCCATAACCAAGGTTCATCTTCTCTAGTAGCCATAAAGCATACATTTTTGCTATTAAGTTCATTTAAATCCACAATATAAATATTTCCTTGTCTATGTCCAATAAACACAATTTGATTAGATTTGGCATTAACAACATTGCAACACAAATCATCAAACATAACTTTAAATCCCTTATCACACAATTGACTAATACTAAGCAAGTTATGCTTCAAGCCTCTAACATACAAAACATTTTCAATAGTTGAGGAAGAGTTACCAATGGAGCCAATTCCTTCAATTTGTCCTTTGGAGTTGTCTCCAAACGTGACCTCTCCACCACTTTTATGCTTTAAGTACTTGAATTGGCTCTTGTCTCCCGTCATGTGTCTAGAGCATCCACTATCAAGGTACCAATGCTCCTTGGACTTAGCCTTGTAGCAATACTCTTCCTCCTACAAACACATCAAACTTTCATCTTAGGTACCCAAATTTTCTTGGGTCCTTGAGAGTTAGTATCAATAATTTTTGATCCTTTAGGGATCCATTTCAACTTTAAAGACTCATCATTTGAATTCAAAACATGTTTAGGTACCCAAATCTTAATAGCCATTTTTCCTCTAATTATGGTCTTCCTAGAGGTGCATGCTTGTGAAGAATGTCCTAGTTTGTTACATAATGAGCACAAAGCAAATTTTCTATCTTTAACTAGGAAGTTTTTGAGATGAGTCTCTTTGTTAGATGCATTATAACCTAACCCTTCTCTATCAAAGAATGCTCTTTGAGTCTCTAGCATTTGATCAAGTTTTTGTTGGCCCATGTAAAATCTAGAAAAGGAGTTTTGCAAATTAATGTTCTTTCTATTTAATTCTTCTATTTCTAGATTTGCATTCTCTAATTTCTTTTCACATTCTAATTTAACATTCACAAGCATTTCATTCTCCTTTTTCAACTTAGAAATCATTTTCTTATATTTCAAATTCATGCATTCAAATTCATTGGCTAACTCATCAAATGCATCTTGCAATTCATCAAAAGTATATTCATTAGTATCCAACAAGTTAGAAGTTACCTTCTCATCTTCAAGAGCCATGAAGCAAAGGTTAGCTACTTCATCTTCCACATTTTCCTCATCGGAGGAGTCACTATCACTCCAAGTAGCCACCATTGCTTTCTTCTTTTGTTTCTTTTCATTTTGCTTCCTATACAAGGGACAATCAAATTTAATATGGCCAGGTTTTTTGCATTCATAGCATATAATTTGGTCCTTATCTTTCCTACTAGTTTCACCTCTATTTAACTCTCTCCTAGGGGGTCTTCTAGAGTTTCCACTAGCTCTCATCCTCATGAATTTATTGAACCGCTTGGCAAACATGGCCATTTCCAAATCCTCTTCATCACCACTTACACCATGATCATCTTTTGATTCCTCAATTGTGGTGGATTTTAGTGCTACTCCAACTTTCTTTGGGGGATCTTGATTTCTCTTAATTTTCATCTCATAAGTGAGCAAGGATCCCATAAGTTCATCTAATGAGAGTGTGTGAGGATCCTTGGATTCCTCAATAGCAGTAACTTTAGCTTCCCATGATTTAGGTAAGCTATTGAGAACCTTTTTCACCATCTCTACATTAGAGTATGTCTTCCCTAAAGCTTTAAGACCATTTATTATGTCCGTAAACCTAGTAAACATGTCACTAATTGACTCATCATTCTTCATTCTAAATAGTTCATAGTCTTGAGTGAGCATGCCTACTTTGGTTTCTTTGACTTGTGTGGTTCCCTCATGTGTGATTGCTAGTTTATCCCAAACTTGTTTAGCATTCTCACATTGTGAAACTCGATTATACTCATTTGGTCCTAATGCACAAAATAATGTGTGCATTGCTTTAGCATTAAGTTGTGCCATCCTAATATCATTAGTATCCCATTCATCTTCTTTCTTAGGCACATCCGACCCATCTACTTTCTTAATAGGAATAAGAGGACCTTTAACAATAATTCTCCACACTTCATAATCATTGGCTTGAATAAATAGCATCATTCTAGTCTTCCAATAGGCATAGTTTTCACCATTAAAGAGTGGAGGTCTAACCGTAGAGTGTCCCTCTCCTACCAAGGGTGTAGACAAACTAGTTTGAGCCATTAGTGATCGTTTATACTCGATAGATGTTAATCTAAGTCACTCTCGAGCCCAAGCTCTGATACCAATTGTTGGCTCTACCGAGAGGGGGGGTGAATCGGTTTTTCTAGTTATTTCTACTTTTCCTAACTCTTAATGCACAATCAAAGTCAAATAAGCAATAATGAAATAAATGCAGTAAATAAGAGTAAGGGAAAGAGGAGCAAACACAAGGTTTATAGAGGTTCGGCCAATCTCTTGCCTACGTCCTCTCTCCTTGAACTTCTTGTCAAGGTTTTGATTCACCTCTTCCTTGAGAAAGCTTACAAACCACTTGAAGGTGTGGCAAGACCTCTTACAATTTCTCTTGAGACTTTAGAAGTCTCCTTCTAATCCTCTACCCTTGTAGTATTCCCACACTCTACAATATCAGACCTTACAAGGATAGCTCACCCCTTTGAATATCTGATTTTTTCAGTGGATGGGTGAAGGATACAGAAAACACTCTCACAAAATGGAGTTACAATAAGATTTTCAGATTTCAGATTCTCTCTTGAAGCTTGAATACTTTGGAATGCTTGTTCTCCTCCAAACTTCATAAATGTCACTATTTATAACCCACCAAACGGATAGAACAGTTGGTGAAGCATTTAATGTAATTCTTCCCGTTGAAAAACTCAGAAACTAGCCGTTACTGTCAGGTCTGGGGCAAAGGGATCGATCCCCCAACAGTAGGGATCGATCCCTTTTCTCCAGAATGCTATCCAAGCTTTCTCCCGGGTGTTTCCATTTCATTCTGCCAATTGGGGATCGATCCCTCTACAGTAGGGATCGATCCCTTTTGTCCAGTAGCCCTCCTGCACTTTAACATGCTGCAAAGTTTATAGCTTTTGTGATTTTAAGTCAGTTCAAAAATCTTCTAACACTTTTCTAAGAGTATTTACTGACTTTTTCAGTTGAAATCTCAATCCAAGACTTTGTTAAAATAGTTTCAATCATTGAGTTCATTCAAAGCAAATTTACTTGTATAAAAATCATTTCTAAGCTTGCTTGAGTTTTGTCATTTTCAAAATACTTGTCAATTTAAAGCTAACAGCAACAAATACTTAATTTCAAGTTTTGTGAGGTTAGGGTTTTTTCTCATTATTTTCTTTGATTTAGGTTATTTATGTGAGTAACTTTTTTAACTGAACAAATTTTACTATAGTATTCTTTTTAATTAATGTGATTCTTTGAATTTATCAGGTTTCTATACAACAAGTTAGACCTCATCTTGATTAAGGTGTGGATGATAGGAAAAGCTTCTACATTGTGTGTGTTCTGCCATTTTATCCAAAGGATAGGTTGTCAGATTCATGGACCAAGTTCTCAGTGGAATGCATGTATTATTCTAGACAAGTTATTCGTCATATGATATCATCTATGTGCATCTAATTCATTTCTGAAATGTAGCATTATTGTTTAATGATTTTTTATCTGGTGGATTTGTAAAAATTAAGAATTAATGAGTTAAAGCGGTAAAAATTAGGATGCTAACATATATTGACCTTCATTATTTTTGGGAGTTCTTGTGATAACCGTAAATTTTCCATTTAATTGGAAGTCACTAATATTGGAAATTTAATGAAATAAACAAATATAATATGAGATTGGAATATCAGTGAAAATCCCAAAAATTGAGGAAGTGAAGGATCGGGAAATCCGAGTGAAGAAAATTAAATTGGAAGTAAGAATAAGGTAGAAAGAATGGAAGAATAATGAAGAAAGGAAATTTAATTTGGATAAATGGAAATCCAAATTAAATAAGAAAATGAGAAATGAAAGAGAAATACATTTATATAATTATAAATTATATAAATGTATTTTTATATAAATACATATATATTGAAGTACTATATAGTATATATTATTATACAAAGGTATATATAAATATATATACTATTGTATAAATTTAAATAGTACATATGTATTAAATATAACATTGTATGTATATAAAAGTATATACATATTTGAGAAATGTAAATATTAATCTACATTAAAGTTTGAAAATATATAATGTAAACACAATATATATATATCTTTATATATAATTTATATATAGTACAATACTATATATATAAAATAATAATATTATATGTATAATATATTATATGTATAATATATAGTTTATAAATATAATTATATGTGTATAATTATATTAATTATAAACAAAATAAAAAAGAGAAAATAAAGAAGGAAAATCGGGAAAACTCCCGATTCTTCCTCCTCGGGTGGCAACCGGCCACTGTTGCCGGAGAAAGGAAGAGAGAAGAAGGGAGAGATGACGTCGCCGACGAAGAAAGGGAGGGAAGGAAGTTACCAGTAGCAGTAAAGGAGACGAAAAGAGGGAAAATCAGAAGGAAAAATCGGTGGAAGCTAAGAAGGGAAAAGAGAAGAGGAAACGACGGTGCCGGCTGGTCTTGGCACCGCCATCGCCACTCGTACCTCGGCAGAGGTGAGAGGAAGGAAAAGGAGGCCACCGGTGAGGCCACCGACGGCGTACGAAGGCCGAATGGAGGAAGAGAGAAACTGAGGCAAAACCGAGTAGATCCGCTGTCGTGTCGCCGATCCAGGCCGAACGAAGACCACCAGTAGGTTCGCCGTGCTATCGGCTAGCTGAGGAGCCGTCAAAAAGTCGGAGAACCGGCAGCCAAAGGAGAACCTGCAAGGAGGGGAAATGGCTGGTCTGGCCAGGAAAGGCGAAAAAGAAAAGGAAAAAGGAGAAAAAGAAAAGGAAAAAGGAGAAAAAGGAAAGAAAAGAAAAGAAGAAAAAGGAAGAAAAAGGATAGAGAAAAAGGAAATTTTTGGACTTCAAAAATTTCGAGAATTTCGAAAAATCTCGGAAAACTCGGAAACTTGGGAATCACGGGAACTGGTAAGAAATCCCGGAAAGTGTTGAAAATATTTAAATAATTTATTTATTTAAATAAATTGAGAAAAATTCTAAAATTTAGAATTTGGTTTCCAGAATCGTTCTTGGTGAATGAGATGATGGAACTGGAAGAGGTGATCACGGGCGCGACCTTCGAGAGGCCGTCGTCGACTCGAGACAGGTAAGGGAGACATGTGCCGCCTGTAAGGATATTCGGCCACATGTTTTAAATTATGCATTTAAATTTTATAAATGCATTTGACAATGATTGGTTGAAAATTGTGGTGATTTATCGATTTGGAAATTTATGATGATGTACCGGTTGAAAATAAAAACTGTATTTTTCGTGCAGGAGGCTAGCCAATTGGCAGCCGTTATACTGTCGAAAATTATTGGAAAAATTACCGAAAATCATCGAAAATCATAATAAATGATTTGATTTCATGAGAAACGGTTTTCAGTCACGAAAATCGAGAAATCAAGTATTTTTCATAAAACATGAATATATAGAAGTTTAAATTTAAAATATTCATGTTTTCGAGAATGGTGAAAAAGGAAATCACCGAAAATTCATCCGGTAGGTGATATTTCACGTGAAACGAGATGGAAACTGAAAAAGACTGAGTGAATATTTTATAAATATTTCTTAAATATTCACTTGATTTCATATCAAACCTTTATGGTTTTCATTATGAAAATAATTATTTACATAAATTCCATAAAGGTTAAGAAATGATGGGAAACTGTGATTTCGAGACTAGAGGTCTCTACACGTGTTTTTAGAAGGAAAACTTGGTGATGGAATTCTTGAATTGGAAAATAAATATTTATTTTTCCATAAATCATAAAAATAATTGATTTGAATTCCGATGATTTTGAAAACCATGTTTTCGATAGAAAGTACAGAAAAACGTGCGTATATGTTTTACGGTGAAAAAGACACTGTCATGAGATTGGTTTTACAGTGTGACTATTTTATAACTGTTTTCACCGTATGGAAAATATGATTTATGCCTTTATAAAATATTTTGAGAAATGACATTTAAATTATAAATTCATAAAGGTGATGATTTATACATGTGAGTCTTATGGATAATTGTGAAATAATTCGATTTACTGTGTTTTAAATCCATAAAGGCTATGGTACGGTTTTTATACTATTTTGAGACTTAACCCCTGAGCTTCATGCATCATACCATACTGTTACTGTCACGTGGCTGATTGACCAGCTAGTCATCAGCGTCCTGGATTGTCACCTAGCAAGTGTACACCGAGGACATATTATAGATCATGGCCATAGATCTCATTACTGTTACTGTGTCCCTAGTAGACAAGATAGCATGATTTGATTGTAGGGTGATGCCTAGTCTCACTTACTGTTTACTGAAAGGATTTACGAAATCCTATTTACTGTACTGTATTGTTTACTATACTAAATTACTGTACTGTTTACTGTTTACTGATGAAAAACCATACCAAAACACTATTTACGGAACTGTACTGTATATTGAATGGTAGCCACTAATTATTGTTTTACTGGAGTGAAAGCTACCATTTACTGTTTACTGAACTGAAAGCTACCCATACTGTTTTCTGAATTGGTAGCTACTGTTTACTGTTTTATGACTGAACCGTATCAAGATGCTGTTTTACTGAATATTACTGTTTTACTGAACTGTAAGATACGGTTTTACTGAATTGTAAGGTATTGAATTAATAAATAGTACCGAAAACTACTGTTTACTGATCCAATGGTTTTGGATATTTATAAACCACTGTACTGTCACATGTTTTAACTGTACTGACGAGAACAAAAGTAAACCATTATTTTACTACTGAACTGTCACGTGTTTTAAAATATATTGAAGTGAAGAGAAATAAATGGTTTACTTTACAGAAACGGATATTCTATCGTTTCGAGAACAATTGATATAGTACTCTCTACAATTGCTTCTAGGTTCCGGAACAAGTCAGATATTTTAAAATACCTGCCTTACTCTATCTGGATCCCTAGCCGACTGTAGTATCCTTCCTACATGTGAGCCTAGAGCGCATCTAGGAAATTTTAAAGAAAGTGAAAAAAAAATTATTTTCAGCATTTAGGTAGCTGAATATCAAGTGTGACATATAACTCTCTTACTGAGCCGTGGTTTGCTCACTCCCCAATTTTAACATTTCAGGTTTTGATGATTATGAGATCCGAGGATTGTGGATCACGGTTGTACACAAAGGACAATGTGACAGACCGTTTGAGATATATGAGGTACGATCATTTATTTTTTGTATTTAGACATGTATACAGTACTACATTTTTTGTAAGTAAGAGAGGGGATGTGTATAATGTTAACATTGTTGTACAAAAATTGTTTAACATTAAGTGTTAAATGAAGTATCACAGACAGCCCAACCGAATAAGTGGTGTAAAAACATGTGAAAAATGTGGTCACAGACCGTTACAGTTCTTGTGTAGAAATTTTTTTTTTGAATTATTTCAAGAATGTACTGAGTGACTTCAAGGTGATGAAAGCTAGGTTGTTAACAGATGAAGGAAGTAGCAAAAGAGAGAGTTTCAGCACTGTACTCGTTGTGAGAAAAAAAATCTTCATCATATATATTTTATGAAGTCTTGAAAACAAATCATTTTTTTGAGTAAAAGTCTTGAAAATAGTTCATATACATGAAAATATGGTGTAAGAATATTTTGTAATAGTTACTTTACAATATTTTGTATAATGAAACAAAACACCATGATTTATTTAATACATATAGTCCTTTACTTGAAATTAGTCTTCATGTAATAGCGAAACATAGTCTACTTATTTTAATTTCAAATAAATCAAAATTTATAAATAACTTGGTCATATAGTTTATTTAAAAATTAGACTACATTTAAATATAAAATGTATTCTATGGTTTCTCTTTAAAACATGGTCTATATTTATATATTAGACCGTGTTTCAAAAACCATAACCTATGCTACCTGAAAAAAGACTAAGCCATAATAAGCAATGATTAGAAAATTGTAGTTTATTTAAAAATTAGACTACATTTAAATAAGCCAACAACCTCTTGACTGATTGGTTAACGATGAGTTGTGGCACATTGTAAGGCTTGGGTTCGAATCTAAGCAACCTCACCCTTAACCCTGATTATTTAATATTTCCCTTGTAACAAAAAAAATATTGTAAAGAAAAATAGAAAGAAAGAATGAAGAAAAAGATACAAGACAGAAGAGGAGCTAGGAGAAGAATTAAACTTCAAGAACTCTAAGAATTTATATTACAGACTGATAAACTTTACATTACAAGACTTAATACTTTCTTTACATCAATTCTTCATATTTATACAAGAAACTGAATAAATAGTTCAGTTGGCAAGTAAGGTAAGTAAATTAGTTATGACGGTTATGGTAAGCATAACTAACTTAACTGTCAACTACCACAACTGACAATACTCCCCTATAAGCTAAGCTCTCTCCTAAGCTTTCTCTCAAGCTTTCTTAATACTCCCCTGTAAACTAAGGTCTACCTATTGTACTGTTAGCTTAGGCCCCAATCATGTGAAATTAAGCAAAGACAAGGGTTTGGTAAGTATATCAGCAACCTGATCATAAGCTAGAATATGGCTAATAAGAAGAAGCTTTTGCAGAACCTTGTCTCTCACAAAAAACATGTGAAGCTCCATATGCTTAGTTCTAGGATGCTGAACAGGGTTGGCAAATAAAGCCACTGTGGGTAGATTGTCACACCAAACATGTGGTCTTATAGGAAGAGTCAATCCAATTTAGACAAAAGAGATTGAATCCATGTAATCTCTGCTATTAAATTAGCCAAACTTTGATACTCAGCTTTTATGCTAGACCTTGAAACTACGTTTTGCTCCATTGAACTCCAAGATAATATATTAGCACCCAAAAATACACAATAAACTTAAACTAATCTTTGGTCATCAAGATTAGAGGCATAGTCCACATCTGTAAAACTAGTCAAAGTAAGAAATGGAGATGGTTGAAGAAGAATGCCATGATTTATGGTGCCAAAAAGATATATGAGGATTCTTTTGACTGTTTTCAATGTGTATCAAGAGGCTGTGCATATACTGTGAAACTTTGCTAACATTGTAGGAAATTTCAAGCCTTGTAATAGTGACATATTGCAAGGCACCAACTAAACTTCTATACAATTGGACATCTTCTATAGGTGAGTCTTCATTAGTAGAAAGTCTAAGAGAATTGACCATAGGTGTAGGTATGACATTGTGAACTTGTGTAACAAATCCCTTAAGTATTTGGACTGAGTTAATAAAAGTCCTACAGGAAAGTATTTAACCTCAAGACCAAGATAGAAATTCAAGGAACCAAGATGTGAGAGCCCAATTTCTTAATAAATAATATAAGATATTTATTTTGGAAATCGAAAAACGAAAGTTAATCGATGAAATTTCTAAAATAATGGTAATGTCAGAGGAAATTAGATGCGGGCCCCACTAGAATTTCTACAGTCTGAATAAGGGTGAAACTCCAGAGTATTGATAGTTGAATAATGAGATGGTAAGATTTTGCATCTGTAAATTTCTCCGTTTGTGCATGTTTTTGGAAATGTGTAACAAATTCAATAATAACAATTGTGTTCATAGGTCAGGTAAACATCTGTGAATATTGATCAATGTAATTTGATTTTTGACTTATAGACCATCATAGATGAACTCTCGTGTGAATAAGTCTTTCGTGATTCCAACCTGTAAACTAGATCACACAAAAACATTAAAAATAACGTGAATAGACAATCAGGGGTATTTTGATAATTTTACAATATGACTGGTCAAACCCAACCAAAAGTCAATGTTTTGACTTAATTATGTCAAATAGATATATTTGGTGTTGAAATATAAATAGTTTGAAGTTAAATTGAATATTTAAATGAATATTAAAAAAGTAAGGACATAATTAGAATTAATGAAATTGTGTAAGGGCAAAATGGTACTTTACCATTAAATATATTTATATGAGATATTTTGGCCAAAAAAGTCATCTTCCCCATGTGGTTGGTCGGCCATGAGAGGTGAGGAGAGAGAAAGTCCTATTGTTTCACACTTTTAGAACCCTAGTGTAACTACTCCAAACCAAAAAGTGACCTAAAAGAAAGTTGTTTAGCTTGACGAGCTCTACAACATACTGTGGTATGCTGTGTTGGAGTGACCATTTGGAGGGTGAAAAGCAAGCTCAAAATTTTGGCCAAGAGAAGGTAAGAGAGAGAAATTCGGTTTTTGATTTAATCGAATATATGTGATAGTTTTGAGTCTATAGAGCATGAATATAAAATTTGATCTGAAAAACTATGTGTAAATTTATCTCTGTAGCTCACAAACAAATGGAGGACTAGGCTTGCTCACTAGAAATTGAAGTTAAGGAGACTAATATCGCGTAATCGCGATTGTTAGGTAAGGGATATGTATAAAGAAACGTAGGGATATCGTGTTTGCATTGAATTGTGGCTAAATTGTGGTATTGTCACGATCTGATTATTGAAATCGAACTAACTTATTCCATTTTCACTCAGTAAGGTGGGTTGTGCTCAGTGTCCTCATTCTGATATTAAGCTAAACTTCCTTAGTTAACTCAACATTTAATTGTTCATATCGGTCTTAGTACATTTAATTACAGTATATAATCATTTTTCTATATAAATACCCAAATACCAAGACTATAATTAACACTCAGATCCCTTCCGTTTACTGTTTACATCCCTTTGTATACTAAAGTACTATACAATAAATGTTTAAATACCATACTTGTAAGGTACAATATTGAAATCTCGTAGGCATTCAAATAGAACTTTCTCATAACATTCGACCATTTTTGCAAATAAATCTATAAGGTGGAAGGGAGTGAGCTTACACCCAGTAAAAAATATATATAAAAGAACTGATACTAGGCATACTTATATGCATATATCGAAAAAACATTTTACAAGTATACAGTCAGTATTAAAACAATGTTGGGGCACTATATTAGAAAGGATACTATAATCAGATAGGAGTACCAGGCTAAATATTGAAAGATGCTTCAGAGTACCTCACTTGTCTTGGTCCCTAAGTCCGTCTACAGGGAATTTCTAAAAACTTTATAGAGAAAGAATTCATATACATCAACTCGAAATCAAAACCTTTCAAAATCTTTAGTGACAACACACGACAGTCAACAATCTTATCAAATAGTTTAGTAAAATATTCAATAAACTATTCAGTTCATCGTTCAGTAAAACAGTTTAGTAAACACTCACTAAACAATTTAGTAAAACGTTTAGTAACAATTAGCACTTAGTCAGTATACGCTCAACACATAATTTAGTAGACACTCAGTAAACAATCAATAGACATTTTAGAAAACGGTTCAGTAAACGATCAGTAAATGGTCGATGAATACTCAGTAAATGATTTAGAAAACAATTAGTGCATAGTTTAGTAGTCAAACCTGTAAACCGTCAGTAAAATAACTTAGTAAACCATCGATAAACAGTATGGAGATCAAAAACCATACTTAACAAATCCTCTGAAATAAAAAATCAATAAAGTCTGGGAGTGCCTGGATTAGCCAGGGATTTACCACCCCAGAAGAACAGTATAGTGGAGACTAGGCATCACCCGATAGACTTATGCAATATAAAATCCCTGCATGGAACGACATATGGCCATAGTCAAAAAGGGGTCCATAGAGTACATGGGTCAGGCGACAGCTATGGCGCTAATGACGTGACCAAGGTAATAGAACTGAACTGAACTGAACAGAAGAGCATGTACCCGCAGGTAGGTATGGGGTCGACAGTCTCAAAACATTTACTCGATTCCTATGAAAAACAATAAAACAATACTTTATGCTTTCAAAACTGAATGTAGTAATATAAACGCACGTTTCATTTTTAGTGCCTAGGTGGTCAAAGATTTACCACCTTAAGACTTAAGATATAAAACTCTTGGGAATCAAGTTTCATTTCAAATAATTTGTTTAAAAATCAATACATTTTGTTCAATACATTTGATCGGATCCAAAATATCCAAATCATAAACTTCGATTGAAAAATAGATATTTCTAGTAAAACAATGTTAGTAAAACTCTTTCAGTCATTTCACAATATTCAAAACATTTGCATAAATTAAACATTCAAAACGTTAACTTCAGTCAGATACTCAAAACATGAACTTCGTTAGACAATCTGAACGTTCAGAAAAACAGAGTCAGTCAATCTAAAACATGCATTTCCATTAGTTGTTCAAAACTTTAGTTGATACATTTCATAAACCAATTCAAAATCGTTAAAGGAAATCAATTCAAAAATTTATATCTTTAGTCAGTTTATAAGGTACTCATATTAGAAATCATTATAATTGAAGTATAAAAATTCACCAAATATTATCAATTCAATAACTAGGGTTCAAAATATTTTATTTACAGATAACAGTGATATGAAAACATGAGTGCTTCTTGAGAAAGGTGAAAATTAATTAAAATCCCTTCGGAAACTGAGTTACAAATTTTGTATGCACTTGCAACCTTTAGGAAAACTTAACCAAAACAGAATTTCATGTCACTTCTAATCACAAAATCCATGCTAAATAATGATTCTAAGGATTTGAGTCATTTTTAAGAAATTTTGGCAACATAACGACACTACCTATCCTAACCCTTTGCATGAAAACACAGTTTATAACCACAATTCCAGTTTCACATTTTAATCTAATCATCAAGTTTAATCTCATAAAAATCATTTTCATCATTCCCAATTCAACATAGTATCCCTAGGTCTCTTACATATATCCCTTACCTCTATCTTCGCTATTTTGCTTAGCAATACTTCGATTGCAGCTTAATCATGGTTATTCTTTCCTTATTGAAGTTTGCTCCAACGGATTTCTTAACTCACTACAAAAATCTATGCTTTTTACCGGCACTTTGATAGTGGCGGTTATAAAATGTGCCCTTAGTTATATGTATTTAACGGCAAAAATTTATAAGCCGGTAATTGTAAAGCATTTAACGGCACTTTTCCAAGTTAAAACTCTAATTTTTCTGATAAAAAAAAAATCTTCTGATTTTCTAACTTTCCTAATTTCCTTTCAAGCTTTCACTTCTGTTTTGCTTCTTTTCTCTTTACCAAAGAAAAAGAAAACTGTTTTCCAAATTCTGTTGATTCTGATCTCCTTGTTGCCAGAAACTATGAGTTCCCCAGCAGGTCTCCAATAAACTCTTTTTCATGTGTGATCGTTGCTTCCAGAGTTCCCATCCTCCATGGCTGTCTATCAAGGTATTTCCACCGCATATCTAGGGCTTTCCTTCTTTACTTTTTGTTTGGTCGCCTCATAAAGTAGTTGTCTCCTTAGAAACACTGCTCAACACAGTTTAAATTCATATTGTTCATACACAGTTGAGTAGAGAGACAAAAGAAAAGTGATTGATTACTTTTTTCTTGGCAACCAAACAGAAGATAAAGAATATTTTATTGAATTTTTTTAGCTGTTAAAACGGCAAAGTTTTGCATTTAGTGGAGGGGTGGATGTGGAAGTGTGTTGTTGATTACTAATTAAAGTTTTTCTCTCATTTCTCAAAAGGTTTTGGCGTCTACGGGTTCGTTTTGGTGAGGACTCTGAATAAAGGAAATTTCTTTTAAGTAATTTGGAAGAGGCTGTCTCTTCTCTCTGTTACGGTGGATACATAATTTTTTTTGTTTTAATTTCCAGAGATTTAACTTTTATCCCAAGTTTACTGTGATTAAATATAGTAGTTATGAAAAAATACATAATTTTTTTGTTATGATTATGAATGTTGAGAAAATAACATTAATGGGAGTGATAATAAAAATATTATTGGATTTTCTCTTTCTTTTGTAAATGCTTGATGCTTGCTTGAGTTCTTGATTTTCTGTGCATTGTTTTCGATATTGAATTTGATGCTTCGTCCTTTCAGATCTGCTTCAATTCAGATTGTAAGGATTTGAAATCGGAAAGACTGTGGAAAGGATGGCGATTGGGAAGCTTTGTGATCAATGTGTGAGTTTCACTTTTTTTTTTTAAATTATTCCTATTACAGATAATGAACTGGTTTCTGATGAATAATCTTTTATTCTTTTAAATTATTTCTGATGAATAATCTTTTAGTCTTCCACATTGGGAAGCCGGGTAAAGTTCGAATTTACTTTTGACTTTCCTCTGCTCTTCAACTGTTGTAAACTTGCCGTCTAGAAAACTTTGATAAAGGACTTCACAAGGGTATTTCTCCTAATATTCCAAGTTCTGGATTTGTCGCAAATCAACTGGCCGACTCCTGTTGCTGTTAGCTGTAGTGGTGGGTGAAGCATTCAGAAATGCAAACACAAGCGTCTTGAGCAAAGGCATTTAAGAGTTGAGCACAGCCGTTAAACCAACCAGAGTATTATCCAGCAGCCCACAGGTTCATCTATTTTAAATAGATTTTGTATTTGTGTTGATATATCAAATACAATTATAGAGATTCGCATTTAATTCGTGAGATATACTTTGATTTTAATGTTTCATAGTTTAATTATATCACAAAAATACTTTACAAATATAAATTCAAGTCTTTACATACATAGCATTGAAAATTCACACAATATTCATATATAACTTTTTTATCAAATTTTGATAAACTTGGTTGCTTTATTTTCTTTTTACTTTTGACTTTTTCATATCTTGTGGATGAAAATAACTGTTGACTGCTTTTGGTCCATGAAGATAAAAGTCGAATCTCATTTCAACAATTTTTTTTAGCAAAGGTGCTCTAAGTACAAAGTCAAAACCATGTTTATTCCTGTTGCAGATAGTGAAGAGGAGACTTTTTTAAAG
The DNA here is from genome assembly GCA_031772115.1 of Heritiera littoralis. Classification (NCBI taxonomy): domain Eukaryota; kingdom Viridiplantae; phylum Streptophyta; class Magnoliopsida; order Malvales; family Malvaceae; genus Heritiera; species Heritiera littoralis. The sequence goes on from JAPDPK010000022.1 coordinate 7,233,587, forward strand.
ATTAGATTTTAAGGATGAGTTCTTCCTATTGCAGATAATGAACTGGTTGTTTCTAGTTTATTCCTGTTGCAGATAATGAACTGGTTGTTTCCAGGAACCATTTCTTTTTGGGGTGACTACTTTTGAGAAAGCTACAAGTTGGGTTATTCATTAGATATTTAAGAGAACAGGCTGGCACCTTTTTCTTACTGATGACGATGAAGGAAGGCCTCTGTTGCTTAAGCAGATGTTGGAAGACTATGATGAGTATTATTTCTTGCATGCAACTTTCACCTTTGTGTAAATTGCCTTCCATGTAAAGTTACTTGAAATGTCTCACTTTGAGATCTAGATTCTTAAAATGACTGAAATTGTAGTAAATTCATTGGTGCAGGTCTGCATTGCATTTATTCAAACGCAGGGTGCTATATTCCAATGCTGGCTATGACCGTATCCTTTTTTTTTTGTTATCTGTTTAAATTTCTTTTTTATTTCAACTTAAAATATGTGTTAAATTTAATTGTAATTATTTTTGCTAATAAAATATTTTAAAGATAATGTCGGCTAGAGAACATCATCAGTAAGAAAGGATAGTGAACTGCCAAAGGTATTATCATCTATGTGAACTTTTTTCATTTAATTTCATGCTTGGAACTCTTTTTTGTTCCAACTTGATGACTAGAACATCTTTCCTGTTATTAGTGGGAGGAGTATCTAAATGAAACATATCCACATATTGTGTATGAAGAACATTGCAAGGCCTGTGATGCTGATCAGTATGAAACTGTTTCAGCGGAGGATGATGGCTCATCTGACAAACTAGAAGGTATACAAACTTAATTTCTGATAGAAGAAACTGTGCTTTTGCTAAGTTTAGTTTATTTTTATTGGTTGCCTTCTGCATTCCAAGTACACTAGTTTGCTTGACCAAAAATTGTTTTTGCATATCTTTATTCTGTATATCTCTTTCTTCTGTCTGACTATTTTCAAATTCCTTGCTTTATTTTATGAATTTAATTACCATTGCATAGTTTTTTTTTGTTGTTAATGAATTTCCGACGAGATATTGTTCTTACTTGCCTGATTTCTCCCCTAAGAACCTTATATTACTTCCTTTTAGTGGTTTCGAAAATTTACAACTCCTTAATTGGATGATGTTGTGCAGAGGAACCGGTGAAAGGCCTATCCCGAGTTTCATAGGAAAAAATTGATGTTAGTTTTCACACTAGTAGATAGAGATTTGCAACTCACAGTGTCATACAGGTCTCTCTCTTCATTCTCTGTTATCTAAAGTCTATTTATATTGTGCATGAGATCATTTACATAGTCGAAAATGTTATTTCCTTTTGAAGGAGCAAGTTCCCATTACACACATTTTGCAGGTTAAAGATGAAGTTATGCATGCATATAGAAGGTGCAGATGTCATCCAACATATGATCGGCCATTTTCTTACCTGAAAACTTTTGGCCTTAGAAACACACATCATATGCCTGGATATAGTATTCTCTTAGGTAAGCGAAGATTAATTTACTACTGAGATCCCTTATTCATCGATTGTTGAGTCAGTGCTTGAACTCTCATTGATTGCAGTTCAACGGTTCAATACTCTGGTTGGTTCTCGTCAAAGGATAGGTATGAGAATTGTGATCAATCCAGCAGTCATGAAGAAATTTGGTTCATTCATTAATCATTTTATGTTCTGTACATATCATTGTTACTTCTCTTTTGTTTTATGTGATGTAAAGGAATTATTCTGTAATTTACATTTTGCACGGAACTTGTAAGGTTATGCTTAATGATTTCTTGATATAATTATGAGAATTTCTATTTTGCTCTTTCAAAAGGAAAACTTTATAAGAATTGTGGGAAGGTAATTTCTCATTAATTTGTTAGTTTGTTAAGTTCCAATATTTGGTAATTGTAGATACTAGATACAATATGAAGACATAATACAAAAATGATATGAAAAAGGTTACCATTTGGGATTTTAACAAAAATTCAATAAATATAAAAATTTTAAATTTTAAATAGGACTTTTACCGGCACTTTAAAGTGCCGGTAAAAGCTTTTAAATTTAAATTAAAATTCAATAAATATCAAAATTTAAAATTTTAAATAGGACTTTTATCGGCAGTCTAAAGTGCCGGTAAAAGCTTTTTACTTTTAACGGCATTTAAAAGCGCCAGGAAAAGTTATGCCGGAATTTGCAAAACTTGTATTGGCATCGGACTACATGACCTCCGGCAAACCTTTACCGGTATTCACCTAGCTGGCGATCAACAAATCGTCGGTAAGGCTTTTACCGGCAGTTGATATGTCTTTTACCGACACTTATAAGTGTCGGTAAAAGTCAATTATCTTATAGTGACTGCAACAAGTGTTCAAACAACATCATTCAATAACAATTATATTTCATTACACAACAAAGAATATTATTCTAACCTTAAACTACTCAAACGAGGTAGTCTTTCACTACTCTTCTGTTAAGACCGAAATTGTCATTTCACCGTCATTTTAGTTTTTATTCAATTTTAACAATACCAATACTCTCAATAATCTTTTCTAACCTCCATTCAATTATTAAATTATCATTTCAATCTCAATTCATCAGTGCCCTTCACCTAGCCGAATGCATATTTGACATACGAACCATTTTCTTTCGGTTTTAACTTTTATGACAATAACCTCACTCCTATAATGTCACAACCCGAAGGCCATGACGTTCACTTAACACTTACCTTATTTCATTTAGAAAGTTACGAACTAAATTTTTTTTTTCTATTTACAGTTTGTATTCAGTGTTAGTGTAGTAACTAAACCAAATCTTGCCTTAATAATATTATTTCTCAAGCTATATCATAAATCTCAAGGTGACTATAATTATTTTAGCCTCATATTCACTTATCCCAAAAGATATGGGTCGAAAACCTCCCCCTTGTATTTTATCAATTTCCCCACCTTATTTTACCTGCATTGCAAAAACATTTTTAATTTTCACAATACAGCCAGCTTTAATTTCTACAATTCATACCATCATGCATCTCATGTTTCTCAAGATCCAACACAATAATAATTCCACATTTTTTTTGCAGTTTATACGTACTTCAAAATATAATCTTATCCCGGATCGAACTTGATAATCACATAAACCTATATAATAATCTAGTGCAATCTAAAGTTACATCCCATTTCACTTCTTAGTACTGTGAAATTAAAGTTTGCATAATTATCAAAATGATATACAATTCGTATACCTTAAAAGTACAAAAGCAAAGCTCGGAGAACGTAGACGAGTACCATAACCAGGTACTATTCCCGAGAGAGCCTATATGAAGCCTGAAGTTGGATTTCAACTAGTGTGATATGCAGATGTTGAATTAAGGGGTGAGCAATCCACGGCTCAGTAAGTAGCTTAAATAAATACATACTAGGCTCATGTCGTAAACTATGATCATACATGCATGTACCATATAAAATATCATGTATGCACTCTACCATGAACTGCTACTCACATATAATCTATAACAAATTGTATAGGCTCGTTCAACTCTTTCCTCATATCTTTAACTTGCACAATTTCATCCTTTTCATTTGTTTCATCGATATGGTCAAGCGTAAAGTAACTAACCATTTCAAATAGCACATGATGCTATAGCATAATACAATTAAAGTTCAATAGTTATTTTAACTCACTGTCATATTTATAATATCCATCCTAACTAGTGGTGGATACAACGTCACAAGGTCATAACCGTCTTATCCATTTGTCTCTTTGGCATAGGATCTCCATTGATTTATCGGTACTTGTGTAGCACTTAGTTCTCAAAGGACTATAGAGATGGCTCTTACAGTTTCGAAGAAATCTGCGTAGCACTTAGTTTCTTTGAGTTCTCTAGAGGTGGCTCACACGGTCCAAAAAGAATAGGTCTTACTCAGATTTGCCTCTTGGGCGCATTCTTTCTAATAGTTCATAGGTACTCGTGTAGCACTTAGCTCTCAAAGGACTTTAGAGGTGGCTCCCACAGTTCCGAAGAAATCTGCATAGCACGTAGTTCCTTTGAGTTCTCTAGAGGTGGCTTACACGGTCCCAAAAAGAATGGGTCATACTTAGATTTACCTCTTTGGCGCATGCTTTCTAATAGTTCATCGGTACTCGTGCAGCACTTAGCTCTCAAAGGACTCTGGAGGTGGCTCCCACAGTTCCGAAATAATCTGCGTAGCACGTAGTTCCTTTGAGTTCTCTAGAGGTGGCTCACACGGTCCCAAAAAGAATAGGTCTTACTCATATATACCTCATTGGCGCATGCTTGCTAATGGTTAATCGGTACTCGTGTAGCACTTAGTTCTTAAAGGACTCTAGAGGTAGCTCCCGCAATTTTGAAGAAATCTGCGTAGCACGTAGTTCCTTTGAGTTCTCTAGAGGTGGCTCACACGGTTCCAAAAAGAATGGGTCTTACTCAGATTTGCCTCTTTGGCGCATGCTTTCTAACAGTTCATCAGTAATCGTGTAGCACTTAGCTCTGAAAGAACTCTAGAGGTGGCTCCCACAGTTCCAAAGAAATCTGCGTGGCACGTAGTTCCTTTGAGTTTTCTAGAGGTGGCTCACACAGTCCTAAAAAGAATGGGTCTTACTTAGATTTACCTCTTTGGCGCATGCTTTCTGATGGTTCATCGGTACTCGTGGAGCACTTAACTCTCAAAGGACACTAAAGGTGGCTCCCACCATTCCAAAGAAATCTACGTAGCACGTAGTTCCTTTGAGTTCTCTAGAGGTGGCTCACACGGTCCCAAAAAGAATGGGTCTTACTCAGATTTGCCTCTTTGACGCATGCTTTCTAATGGTTCATTGGTACTCGTGTAGCACTTAGCTCTGAAAGGACTCTAGAGGTGGCTCACACAGTTCCAAAGAAATCTGCATAGCACGTAGTTCCTTTGAGTTCTCTAGAGGTGGCTCGCACGGTCCCAAAAAGAATGGGTCTTACTTAGATTTACCTCTTTGGCACATGATTTCTAGTAGTAATGTTCTAAAAATCATTCAAGTCCTCGAGTCACATATATACATCAGTTGTCATACAATTCCATTATCCTAGTTTCGATGAATACAACTAGGTGCTATTCGAGGTCCATAAGTTCAACATCGTAAGCTATATATATTGCACACTAATTCACATATACATTCTCAAAGTATCGCAATATATTGTCATGCTCATTTGGTGTTACTTAAATAAATCACATGCATTTCTCATGATGTAGGCAACTACGTTTTATACAAGTTTATATGCTCAATGAGCATAATCAAGTCACAACACATAACGCACAAGTCACAAATAAGGTTTCATTCCAGACGAATACTATTCACAATCACATCAAGTCAAACTTGTATCATACCTAGACTTACCCTCATCATCTTTTCCATGATATTTCACCAAACTTGATATGAAATTAGATAATTATTGAATAAAGATTCTTTCATCTCTTACGAGATGATACTAGTAAGGTTTATTTGACCCACTTACATTATATCCTTAGTGAGTATCTTCCTCGGTCCTCCGAATTGAAATTCAAGTCCCTTAACTGCTCTGATCCACTACACATAATCCATTAACACTTCAATAACTCTACGTCATTATGCTTAATCATGCACCAAGAATAAGATCCTACAACACTATAAAATTCAGTTTGCTACTAATCCAAGGCTACCTCCTTATCGTCATTTGCGACATACTCATAGTTACTCATCATTATATGTATGTGTATATATATGTATATATAAATGTTTAAACACATACATGCTTATATCTGTGTACATCCCAATCTTTTATATGTATACATATATATATATTTTTATGTTCACCTTTTTCTTTCTTCATATAAATACTTATTACTCATAAGTGTGTATATATATATTTATACATATATATATCGTTTTAATGAGAGATAACCTTCTTGATCATCTTGATATATATATATATATATTTAAAGTCACTATTCTCATCCTTTAGCCTGCCCAAATGTCCTCTTTAAATCAATATTATTTACCATAAACTTCGTTGATCTTAGCCCTCTCTTTAAGATCTACTATGCTTCTCTGTTGATTGTTATATTCTTCCTTGAGCTAGTCCTGTTGTTAAGTTGAATACCTGATTGTTTTGTCCCTTATATAACCTGTCAAACAGCCATGAATTCCATCTTATTTGCCGCATTTCACACCTTGTATAGTCCAACTTATTTTCTATCCTAGCCAATAAAAATCTTAGCTTATCTAAAACAGCTGCATTACTCATGATTTAGCCTCCAACAGCCACGAACCTCAGCTTTTCAGCCTCTATTTCACTGTCGTTCCTTGCTTCTTCGATGGTGACAGCAGCCTTGGTTCGATCTTCACTCTATCCCCATTAAATGTGTCACACGTTTGTCTATTTTCTACTCAAACTCAGTCTCTTTTCTCCTTGTCCTTCCCTTGTCCGACGCCTAAGAAGTTCAGCGTCTAGCATTTGGTTCGACCTTCCTGATCAGCACTGACATTGCCAAGTTTTCGCTCGTATTTTTCCTCCTTTGCTGCTGTCCCCTGCTGCCCACGGTGGTGAGGCAGCAGCTGCACTTTCCTTTCTCTTCTTTCCTTTTCCTTTCAGCTTTTCCTTCTTTTCTTCCCGATTTATTTCAGTTCAGTTTTCTTTCTTTTCTTTTTCTGGTTCTCTCTCGTGTCTCTCCTCCTCTCCTTTCATTTCCATTTTCTTTTTATTTCCAAGGCTTCTTTGATAAGCCTTAGATGATGATGCAGATGATGTTGCTTAGTGGGGTTTGATTGGAGAAAGTCCCATCAAACTCCACTAAGTATTATTTTACTCATTTAAATTTTAAGATTTCAAAATTTGTTTTGTTTTAGTTTTATTCTAGTCTTTAATATCTATATTCACATAAGTTATAAATATATTTACACCATCAATATATATTTTTTATATATTTATTTATTTATTTTGTTATATTCCTTATATAGATAATATGTATATGTACATATTTTTCAAATGTTGAATATATATATAGTTTATATATATATATATATATATATATATATATATACATATATCTACATATATATATATATTCATGTCTAAAGTATATAAATATATATAATTACATATTATATTTTCCTTTATTTTAAATATCCATTTCATAATACAATGTTTGACACTTGTATATTTTCCTCTCTTTATTTTATTTATATCTATTTAATTATATATTCATATGTATATTACCTTTAATTCAACATGTTTGTGCTCCTTGTTTAGTTAAATGAATACACACATGCATATATTTATATATATATATCTATTTGTTCTTTTAATTATTTATGCACTTAGGTTTCATAAGCACATTTATATGATTATTAGGTTTCTTCATAATGTGCCAAACATTACTTATTTTCCTTATTAAATCAATATATATTTATATACCTTGAATTTATTTCTCTAAATCCAAAATATATTTATTAATCCTTTATTATTAAATGCGTTGCACCCATAACATTGCTTTCATTACTCAATAATAGTATTTATATATATGTATATTTTTGTAGTACATCTCACGCTAAGTTCATTCAATTTCTTTATTTATTTACAGACTAGTACGAAGAATTTACTGTCTTCACATTCTCCCTACCTTAGGGAAATTGGTCCTCCAAATTCTCCTCGTCCATCTGGAATAGGTGAGGGTATTTCTCTTTCATTAGACTCTCTAGTTCCCATGTAGCTTCTTCTGAAGAGTGGTGCTGCCAAAGCACTTTAACCAAAGGAATTGTCTTAGACCTCAATATCTTATATTTCCTGTCCAAAATCTGAATAGGTTTCTCGACATAACTTAAGTCCTCCTTGATCTCTAAAGGTTCGTACTCAATAACATGGGAGGGGTCCGGATGATACTTCCTTAGCATTGACACATGGAAAAAATTATGCACACCCGATAGCTCTGGTGGTAGTGCTAGTTGATATGCTACGTCACCCATCCTCTCCAGTACTTCAAATGGACCAATATACCAAGGGCTTAGCTTCTCTTTCTTACCAAATCTCATTATGCCTTTAAACAGAGAGATCTTAAAAAATACTTTATCACCAACTTGAAATTCTAAGGGTCTTCTCTGACTATCAGCATAGCTCTTCTGTCTACTTTGGGCTGTCCTCAATCTTCACATATCAACCTCACATCTTCAGAAGCTTTCTCTACCAACTTCGGAGTGAATATCTTCCTTTCACCTACCTCTTCCTAGACAATAGGGGATCTACACCTACGTTCGTACAATGCCTCGTATGGTGCCATCCCAATGCTAGAGTGAAAACTATTGTTATATGCAAATTCAGCTAGTGCCAAATGATCATCCCATGAGCCTTGAAAATCCATGACACATGCCCTCAATATATTCTTAAGGGTCTGAATTGTTCTCTCTGATTGCCCATCGGTCTGAGGATGAAAGGCAGTGCTAAAGCTCAATTTAGTTCCCAAGGCATCCTGGAAGTGTTCCCAGAAATGGGAAGTAAATCGTGAATATCTGTCCGAAACTATGCTCACTGGGACCCCATGTAACCTTACTGTTTCTTTGACATACATATTTGCTAAGGCACTAAGTGAATCGGTAGCCTTCATAGCTAAGAAGTGAGCGGACTTTGTCAATCTGTCAACTATCACCTAGATTGTATCATGATTCCTATGAGTCCTTGGGAGCCCCATGATAAAGTCTATAGTCACGTGCTCCCATTTCCACGTAGGTATAGGTAAAGGCTTCAGTAAGCCCGCTGGTCTCTGGTGTTCAATCTTAACTTTTTGACACATTAAACATTTGGACACAAAGGTCGCTATATCCTTCTTCATACCAGCCCACCAATACACCTTGCGTAAGTTCTGATACATCTTCGTATTGCCTGGATGCATTGCGTATTTGGAGCTGTGTGCCTCTTCCATAATCTGTTTCTTCAAGATCTCACTATCCGGAATACAAATCCTGCCCCTATATCTCAACAGCCCATCATCTCTGATCTCAAAATTCGAGTCTTGGTTCAGTTGTATTCTACTAGCAATCTCCACAAGTCTAGGATCCTCTCTCTGAGCTTGTCTGATCTGATCAATAATGCTAGGTTCTATTCTCAAACTAGCCATCAAACACTCACCTTTTGGCTTTAGGTTTAGATTCAGTTCCGAGAATTTCTCCATCAAATCCCACTCTCGGACCATCATGTAGCTGATTAAACCCACACTCTTCCTATTCAATGCATCAGCCACTCGATTTGCTTTACCTGGATGGTAGAGAATCTCGCAATCATAGTCCTTCAATAGCTCCATCCATCGTCTCTGTCTCATGTTTAGCTCTTTCTACGAGAATAAGTATCTCAAACTCTTATGATCCGTGTAAATCTGAAACTGTTCACCATACAAATAGTGGTGCCATATATTTAGCACAAACACTACCGCTGCCAACTCCAGATCATGGGTAGGGTAGTTTCTCTCATGGTCCTTTAACTGTCTCAAACCATATGACAATACTTTACCATTCTGCATCAATGCACACCATAAACCCTAGAGAGAGGCATCACTATATACTGCAAATCCCTCGGATCCACATGGAATTGTTAGAACAGGAGCCGTAGTCAATCGTCACTTCAATTCTAGGAAGCTACGCTCACACGCATCACTCCACTCAAAGTTGACATCTTTGCGTGTGAGTCGGGATAATGGAGCAGCAAGCTTGGAGAATCCTTCTACAAATCTACTATAATATCCCGCAAGCCCTAAAAAGCTACGAATTTCAGTCACAGTCTTAGGCCTCTCCCAATTCATCACGACCTCTATTTTTACTGGGTCAACTGATACACCATCCTTTGATACCACATGCCCTAGAAAACTTATTTGCTCCAACCAAAATTCACACTTGCTGAACTTTGCATATAGTTCTTTCTCTCGAAGAGTCTGGAGTACTGTATAGAGGTGGTGTTCATGTTCTTCCCGTGATCGGGAATACACCAATATGTCATCAATGAAGACTATGACAAACTTATCCAAGTGGGGTTTAAACACCTCATTCATTAATCCTATGAATGCTGTAATGGCATTTGTTAGACCAAATGGCATAACCAAGAACTCATAGTGGCCATAACGAGTCATGAAGGCTGTCTTTGGTACATCTTCCCCTCTAATCCTTAGTTGGTGGTACCCCGACCTCAAATCAATCTTTGAAAATATTTGGGCGCCTTTTAGCTGATCCAACAAATCATCAATCCTAGGCAGTGGATACTTATTTTTCACCATCGCTTGATTCAACTGCCTATAATCTATACATAGCCTTAAACTGCCATCCTTCTTTTTCACAAACAACACTAGAGCCCCCCATGGTGACACACTCAGTCTTATAAACCATTTGTCCAATAACTCTTGAATTGCTTTTTCAGTTCCTCCAACTCAACCAAAGCCATTCGGTATGGAGGTTTAGATATAGGTTGAGTGCCTAGGAGTAACTCTATAGCGAACTCCATCTCTATTTTCGGAGGTAGCCCTGGTAGCTTATCCGGAAACATATCGGAGAAGTCTTTGACAATTGTAATGTTAGACAGTTCCGGATGGCTCTTTTCGGCATCCTCGACAAATGCGAGATAGCCTTCATAAACAAATTAATCTCATATTAGTGAGACATTAATAAAATTATAAACATTCTATTTATCATCTCTAAGGCGTAATACAAGCTTTTCAGGTAAGGAGAAAGTGACAACCTTCCTATAGCAGTCTACACTAGCATGATGGTTAGTTACCCAATCCATGCCTAGTATTACATCAAAGTCATACATGTCTAATAACACCAAATCTGCTACTAAGTACTTATCTCCCACCTTCACTTTACACTGACTATACACATGTTCGGTCATTTGAGATTCTTTGAAAGAAGTAATAACATGTAATAGATAACCTAAGGGCTCAGACTCTATATGCAATTTGCTAGCAAATGTAAGTGAAATAAAAGAGTGAGTTGAGCTTGGATCAATGAGTACAAATGCTTCTAAATCACAGATAGTGAGCTTACCCTTAATAACTGAACCAGAAGCATCAGCCATCTCTTGGTCAAGTGCAAACACCCTACCATGGTCCACAGGTCTCTTGCCCTTATCTTGAGTCTTTCTCTGTTGTGCCATTGGTTGTTTGTCATCTTGTTTCTTAATGGCCTTAAGCTGAAGGCAATCTTTAGCTATGTGGCCTATCTTACCACACTTGAAACAGGCTCCCGTGGCCCTATAACAAGGCTGATTCCTATGATATCTACCGCAAGTAGTACACGGCTGAGAAGCAACAATGGGTGCCGTGGTTATGGTCTGAGTAGTAGGAATAGCCGTAGTAGTAGACCTAACAGCTTGTGATCGGGGCGCAACAAACCTCTGCCTTTTACTAGGACCCTGATATTTGCTTTGCTCTGGCCTCCTTCTATCCAATCTCTTATCAGTGGGCTGTTTAGATTTAGGTTGCTTCCTAGCTTCATATTCAACCTGAGAAGTCTCAAGTCCTTGCTCAACTGTCAGGGCTTTCCTCACGACGGTAGCATACTCCGTGAGCTCAAAGGGGCTAACTCTACCCCTAATGTTTGGCCTCAAACCTGAAGTAAATTTCTCTGCCTTCTTCTCATCATTATTGGCATAATCAGTGTCGCATTTGACTAAGGCAGTGAATCGGGTCTCATACTCATCAACCTTCATAGACCCTTGTGTTAGTCCAAGGAACTCTTTCTTTTTCTTCCGCCTCGCCACTGCTGAAACATAGTAGCTCATGAAGGTCTCAACAAATTTCTCCCATGTAATAATGGGATCTTTGGCCAATACGAATGGTTCAGTAGTCTTCCACCATTTTTGAGCCTCGCCTCTCATCATGTACACTTCTAGGGATACTTTTTCGGTGGAATTGTAGCCCATATACTTAAAGAGAAACTCTATTTCCTTTATCCACTCCTTAGCCTTTGATGGATCTTTTTCCCCCTTGAACTGCAAAGGATTCATTTTATGAAATTGCTTAAGGAGGGTCATGTTCCGATCTACTTGATTCCTAATCTGAATAGTAGCTAGTTGAGGCACAGCTACTGGAGGTATAACTGGAGGAGAAGCAGCTTGTAACTCTACAAGAATTTGTGGAGGTGGCACCTGTTATGGTGGTGCAGGTGAAGGCACTGGAGGTGTAGGTGGAGGTGGTGGAGCCTAAGGTGTACTGGTTTGGTTGGCTAGCAGTTGTTGTAGCAAAGCTGTCATAACCTCATAATTTTGCTCCATTCTAGCCATCCTCGCTTCCATGTTGTCCGAGGGTAGAGGAGTTGGATGTGGAGGAGTCGGATGTGGAGGCGATGGAGGTTCAGAGGGTGATGGAGTCAAGGGTGGTATTGTCGACCTCTGAGATGGTCTTCCGAGCCCACCTCTACGTCCAGTCCTCCTCATTCTAATTGAATTAAGATTGCCTATACCAAGAGAAGATCAATCTCAGTATAAGTCAATTAATGGATAATTTTCCAAACATATATTTCACAGCAAATGGGATGTAACATCACAGATGATCTTAACTACACTAACACGTACTAGACAGACCCTGCTCTGATACCATTAAATCTGTCACGACCTTAAGGCCATGACATTCACTTAACACTTACCTTATTTTATTTAGAAAGTTACGAACTAAATTTTTCTTTTTCTATTTACGGTTTGTATTCAGTGTTACTGTAGTAACTAAACCAAATCTTACCTTAATAATATTATTTCTCAAGCTATATCATAAATCTCAAGGTGACTATAATTATTTTATCCTCATATTCACTTATCCCAAAAGAAATGGGTCGAAAACCTCCCTTTTGTATTTTATCAATTTCCCCATCTTATTTTACCTACATTGCAAATACAATTTTAATTTTCACAATACAGCCAGCTTTAATTTCCACCATTCATACCATTATGCATCTCATGTTTCTCAAGATCCAACATAATAATAATTTCACATTTTTTTTTGCAGTTTATACTACTTCAAAATATAATCTTATCCCGGATCGTACTCGATAAGCACATAAACCTATATAATAATCTAGTGTGATCCAAAGTTACATCCCATTTCACTTCCTAGTACTGTGAAATTAAAGTTTGCATAATTATCAAAATGATATACAATTCGTATACCTCAAAAGTACAAAAGCAAAGCTCAAAGAACGTAGACGAGTACCACAACCAGGTACTATTCCCGAGAGAGCCTATACGAAGCCTGAAGCTAGATTTCAAATAGTGTGATCTGCAGTTGTTGTATTAAGGGGTGAGCAATCCATGACTCAGTAAGTAGCTCAAATAAATACAGACTAGGCTCATGTCGTAAAATATGATCATACATGCATGTACCATTTAAAATATCATGTATGCACTCTACCATGAATTGCTACTCACATATAATCTACAATAGATTGTATAGGCTCGTTCAACTCTTTCCTCATATCTTTAACTTGCACAATTTCATCCTTTTCATTTGTTTCATCGATATGGTTAAGCGTAAACTAACTAACCATTTTAAATAGCACACGATGCTATAGCATAATACAATTAAAGTTCAACAGTTATTTCGACTTACTGTCATATGTATAATATCCATCCTAACTAGTGATGGATACAACGTTACAAGGTCATAGCCGTCTTATCCATTTGTCTCTGTGGCATATGATCTCCATTGATTTATCGGTACTCGTGTAGCACATAGTTCTCAAAGGACTCTAGAGGTCGCTCCCACAGTTCTGAAGAAATCTACGTAGCACGTAGTTTATTTGAGTTCTCTAGAGGTGGCTCACACGGTCCAAAAAGAATAGGTCTTACTCAGATTTGCCTTTTGGGCGCATGCTTTCTAATAGTTCATAGGTACTCATGTAGCACTTAGCTCTTAAAGGACTCTAGAGGTGGCTCCCATAGTTTTGAACAAATCTGCATAGCACGTAGTTCCTTTGAGTTCTCTAGAGGTGGCTCACACTGGCCCAAAAAGAATGGGTCTTACTCAGATTTGCCTCTTTGGCGCATGCTTTCTAATGGTTCATCGGTACTCGTGTAGCACTTAGCACTCAAAGGACTTTAGAGGTGGCTCCCACAGTTCCGAAGAAATCTGCGTAGCACGTAGTTCCTTTGAGTTCTCTAGAGGTATGTGAGAACTCATTATCTTATACTATAGATGTACATCTATATGAATTAATTATCGATAAAGAAGTTATTGATAATATTTTGAGGAATTAAATATATAAGAATAGTGTCTCTCACATAGAAAATTTTAATCCTAGATGAAAAATATAGGTATGGAAAATACTACATACAAGATGGTATAAATAATTAAATGGATATTGGAAAATTCTGAATTGGACAAAACAGAAAAGTGTTGGCGGCATGAAGAAACAAATAATGCAAGAGGAATGGAAAGTCAAATGTTGGGACGGCATGAAGAAATAAAAGAAGAATTTATTGGCTATCTAGGTGGAGTCTCAGTTGGGTAAATGAGTAGTAGGAAAAACAAGAGAAAAGAAAAGACAAAATAAACAACAAAGGAAGACAAGAGAAAGTCTCCCTCACGTGTTTCCTAGGTTGACAGAAACTATAACACTGATTTTGTTAGTTCTTGCTGCACCGAAGACCAAAACAATTATAAGACAAGAAACGTAAAAGTAAGGAAAAGATAGAAAATTTATTAGATGCAAAACGTTGGCATAAGAAAGTCAAAAAACGTGTGGCTGCATGAAGAAAAAAATTGTAACAGAAAAAGAAAGTGTAGTCTCGGCTTGGAAGACAAGAAGTATGAAAGAAAAGAAAAGAAATAGACAATAAAGAAGGCTTTTAATGAAACTAGCAAAAGTCCAAATAATATATATCTTTTAGTGCTATATAATTCTTTCCATCGTAAACTCATCTCCAGCCATCATCATCACCGAAAGTTGTTCTGTTTGTAAAAACGGTGTAAGTTCCCCTCCATAGCAGAACCATGCTTAACCTTTAGTAAATAAATCAAGCTTTTGGAAGGAAAATAAACCTTAGATATTAAGCTTCCAAAACCTCAAATAAGCTAGTACAAAAAACCCTCAAAACAGGAGGTAATTCACGTGGACAAATCTGCTTCTTTGTATAGGTAATGTTCAACTCAGTTTTTAAGATTCTTGTTCTTTTATTATGACTATAATGGGCAAGAATATGTTGGTTATAACCTTTGATTGAAGTAAACATATATGTAAGGAAAAATCATAGTGTTAGGTTGTAAGAATTTATAGGAAGAAGATGATGTTTAAAGAAGGAAACTGATGTGGAATTGATGATGAACATAAACATGAAACAGACGTGAAAGGTAAGGGAATTAAAAATGAAAGTAAACTGAGTTGCATGATCGGTTGAGGAGGGTTTTGAGTGAAAACTAGGTAAGGCTTACGTGAACCATGAAGGAGAAAAGAAATGTTTTTAATGTAGTCAACAAAGGTGGTTGGTTGATGGAAGAAAAACTGGGCTGTTGAACAGCCGTATATGAAAGAAAGAAAGTATGGCTGGTTGGTACAACCGAAATTTGTAGAAAATGGTAAAGGTTGGCTAACTTTTGTGTGTGAATGGTAGAAGATTTTGGCAGCCTAAGATGTACTAGGTATAACCATAATATAGAGACAAAAAAGGAAGCCAACGTAAGATACAAAACAGAAAAGAAAGAAGCAAACTGTCGGTTTGGACAGCATGTAACAGGAAAAATAAATAAAAATGAAAGAAAAGCTAGGTTTGACTTGGCTAAATGGGAAGAAAAACGTGTAACTAGGCTATGTATATATACATATATATATGTATATATAATGAATAAGCCAATCATACCTGAACTTGTAAAGCCATTCGGTCACCATGTGCAATAAGAAGAGTGACGTGAATAAGTGGGGAAATAAAAGAAATTTGCTGACATAAAAAGGGTGAAAAGAGGTAAGAGTAATGTAGATGTAATAAGAAGGAAATAAAGGACATAAGTCAAATATATTTAGTCATTTAAGAGAGATATTTGGCCATTAAAATTAGACAAGAAAAGTAAGGTAAGTGGCGTAGAAAATGGGAGAGAAGCAGTCAACTAAAGTGGATGGACATTATACAAGAAAATATATAGAATATAACATGGAAAAACAAGGTAAATAAACCAAGTAGGCTTATATATACATGTGTGTACCGAATGATGTTGGTCATCAAAAAGGGAAGATGACTTTAGTGTTGAGATAAAGAGGAAAAATGTCAAAAACAGAAAATGGAAAAGGAATAAAATATTTATTAGCATAAGAAATTCTAAGAAATTTTAATATTATAAGTAAAGGGAATTTAACTAAGAATTAGACAAGTGAAGGAGTTTTATACCGAAAATTAATTATTTTAAATTGTGATTTGACAGTTTATAATTCGGAGAGATAGGAAGCATATTGGTGTAACGTAAGGCATTGTTCTACAGTGTACTAAGGTAAGGGATGTAATTTAAAGTTGTGATGGTGTCCCTTACTTTCATCTCAAATTATAAAGAAATGTTTGAAACATGAATTTTATTCCGAAGTTAATTTCCATAAATTTTGTTAATTAGCTAAATGAATTTTATAACTTCGATGCATATTTTTCTATAATGTTTTAAGTATGACAGTAAATAAATATGTTTTCCGAAAAAGGTATCGGAGTGGCAAACCCCAGGCTAACTTAGATCCTGGCACGCCCGATCCTTACTATTTTGTACCAAATGAATGATTTAAGAAGTTACATAAGTAAGTAAGATTTGAGACTAAGGCCTTTCTATAGTTTATGTTATTGCCTGTCATGCTTGCCACATTGTGTATGTTTCCATCCCTTGTGGCATATGTTTAGCCCACGTCGTGCATGTTCTCGCCCACATTGTGCATGTTTCCATCCTTTGTGGGTATGTTGGTCCTTCGTGGTGCATGTTCGCTATACGACCCTGATCAGGTCTATAGCCCATACCATGGCCATAGGTATTCTGTTCCCTCTTCAGAGGATGAAGTAAGTGTCATGACCCGCATATTGGCTATATGATTCTACCTAGTCTCCATGAACTGTATGATATGTTTTATTAATTTTGATATTAAATTTCTAAAGTATGATGCATGTTTGAGCAAGTATGAATTTTTGATATATGTATTAAAAAATTCCTACAATGTTTTAAAGTATGAAACACATTATTATGGCATTTGTTTTCTGCATATATCGATGCTATAACTATTTTAAATGCATTTCTTAAGGGGCTTTCCAAAAAAGCTCACCCCCTACTCTACCAGATTATTTGCAGTGATTATCTCTTTGCCTGTTGCGCATATGACGTAGGCTGAGGGACACGTCTATCCTCCGGCTACTTTTTGTACTCACGTAAGGTATACTCATATTTTGATACCAGACATCCTGTATGGCACAGATATTTGTATATAAATAATACTTTTGGGATGTAATTGATATCGTATGAATGTAAACGTTACTTTGAGGAATAAGTCAATATAATATGAATGAAATATTTTATGAAAATATTATGATGTTTCTGTGGTTGGAAAAGTGTGATGAGGTACTGGCAGGAATGCAACCCAAGTAAGAAATTAAGATTAAATAAAAAAAATATAGCCCAAAACTTCCACGTTTCGGGGTGTAACAGTCTTTCTTGGTATCAGAGCAAGGGTTCTCTAGTACTGTCAGTGTTGATAGTTAGAATAAAATTACATCCCAAGTATCTGTGCTTGTTTGGTTATAAAATTGAGTATATCTGTTAAAGTTTTGATTAAAACACAGGGTTTATGCGTAGGTATTTGATCACGCACTATGAGTGGGAGACGAGGTCGCTCCCGGAGGCAGGCTCAGCCACCTCTATCACCTACTCCCTAACCAGAGAGCCCAAATGCTAGAATAAACAGGCTCGAACACAGTATGAAAAAGGGGTTTGACAGCATTGCTGCTATGTTTGCTCAACATTTTGGGGCAAACACCTCAGCTATAGGTGCCACAGTGCCCACACCTACTTCACCACCTCCTTCTCCACAGGTTCCTCCGGGACCCTCCGCTCCTCAACCTTCAGTCCCACCGCCTAGAGATGACAGAGATACAGGCAGATTACGGGACTTTCTTAAGATGAACCCCCCATAATTTAAGGGGATTAAGGATCCAGTTAAGGCCGAGGAGTGGTTATTAGAATTGGAACTAGCTTTTGATTACTTGGGGTGCACAGATGCTGAGAAAGTCAGTATGGGTTCTTATATGTTGAAAGGTCAGGCAGGACACTGGTGGAGAGCCACTAAGAGGCAGTTGACTACTCAACATACAGCGATTAGTTGGGATATTTTTCTGTCAGTCTTCAGGACCCAATATGTCCCCCGTACTGCCCAGAAGAAAATGCAGACAGATTTTTTGAATTTAGTACAAGGCAGTATGTCCGTTGATGAGTATGAGAATCAATTTACGATGTTGATGAGATATGACAGAGATCAGGAGCATCGTACCGAGAGGTTTTTGTCTGGATTGAGACCCGCTATCTGAGACAGATTATTAGGGTTTCGTATTACTGAGTTTGAGGATGCTCTTGGACGGGCTCATGATATAGAGAGGGGTCTAGATGTTACGCAGGCACAGTATGGGTCCAGAAGTAAGAGCAAGGGTAAAGATAAGAGGACAAATAGTTCCCGATCAGAGCAAAGGTGGAGTTCATTTAAGAGATCGAGAACAGATGAGTCTCGAGCAAGGACTGGCAAACCCAAGACTCCTACTGATACAGTAGAGATCATCAGAGGCTCCCAGAGGGTTTTTAAATGGTGCAGAGATTGTGGTAAGACACATGGTGGGCCATGCCACTGAGTCACTAGAAATTGTTTTAAGTGTGGGGAAAAAGGTCATTTGATTAGGGATTGCCCACAAATGCAAGATAAGACCCCACAGCCTTAGGAGCCACTACGACAACAGCCAGAGACACGGGCTCCATAGAGACAAGCCCCACAGAAACGAGCTACAGGAGTTGAGAAGGGGAAGAAGCTTGTTACTCAGGGGCGTGTATTTGCTTTAGACAGGGAGACTGCCGATAACTCTTCCGTGACTATTAGAGGTAATCTTCTTGTCTGTAATCATGAGGCGCATGTTTTATTTAACCTAGGGTCCACGCACTCATTTATATCACCACAGTTTGCACACAATCTCCATTTAGAAATTGAGCCTCTAAGTCACCTATTGCATATTTACACACCCATGTATGAATCCCAAATGACAGATGTGGTGCGTAGGAATTGTGAAATTAAGGTTAAAGATAGGGTAATGTTAGCAGATCTAGTTTTGTTAAACATGCATAGCTTCGATGTAATTTTAGGCATGGATTGGTTAGAATTCAATCGTGTAAGTCTAGATTGCTACACTAAGACCATAACCTTCTCTTTACTTGACAAATTTGATGTATGTTTTGCTGTTAAGAAATAAAGTATATGATGTTATGTTCGATGAAGTTTTATAATGTTTATGTGTTTGAAATTTTAAATAAATTTATTCGTGTGAAGGTTATATTGCCTTTATCTCCGATACGAGTCGGGAATCTCCATGTATATCATATATACCCGTGGTATGTGAGTTTTTCGATGTGTTTCCGGATGAATTACCAGGATTACCACTAGAAAGAGAGAAGGAGTTCACTATTGATTTAGTGCCGGATACCCAGCCTATCTCTAAACCTCCCTATCGGATGGCACTAGTTGAATTAGAAGAATTAAAGAAACAGTTACAAGAGTTGCTTGATAAGGGTTTTATTAGACCAAGTGTGTCTCCATGGGGTGCTTCGGTACTGTTTGTGAGAAAGAAAGATGGTAGTCTCCGGTTATGCATCGACTATAGGTTACTAAATAAGGCTACAATTAAGAATAAGTACCCTCTGCCAAGAATAGATGATTTGTTTGATCAATTGAAAGGGGCTTCAATGTTTTTTAAGATTGATCTGAGATCAGGCTATCATCAGTTGAGAATTAGGAAGGAAGATGTACCGAAGACAGCCTTTAGAACCCGATATGGCCATTTCGAGTTTTTGGTGATGCCTTTCGGTTTGACTAATGCCCCTGCCTCATTTATGAATTTGATGAATGATGTGTTTCGGGAGTATTTGGATAAATTTGTGATTGTCTTTATAGATGACATTCTACTATATTCTAAGTCCCGGGAGGAGCACGGGCAGCATCTGAGGATTGTGCTCCAGACTCTCCGAGATAAGCAGCTTTATGGAAAGCTTAGTAAGTGTGAATTTTGATTGGATCGGATAGCTTTCCTTGGCCATGTAATATCTAAGGACGGGGTGTCAGTTGATCCGTCCAAGGTTGAGGCAGTACTCCAGTGGGAGAGACCGAAGACAGTGACTGAGATTCGAAGTTTCCTGGGATTGGCAGGGTACTATAGGAGGTTTGTGGAGAGTTTTTCTCAGATTGCAGCTCCGTTGACTAAGCTTACACGCAAAGGAGTTCCGTTTGAATGGTCCAGTCAGTGTGAGCAGTGTTTTCAGGAGCTTAAGCAAAGATTAACTATAGCACCAATCCTGACCATTCCGTGTGGATCTGGAGGCTTCATTGTATACAGTGATGCTTCCAATCAGGGTCTAGGTTGTGTGCTAATGCAACATGGTAGAGTAGTCGCGTATGGTTCACGCCAGCTTAGAGACCATGAGCGCAACTACCCTACACATGATTTAGAGTTAGCCGCAGTGGTTTTTGCTTTAAAGATATGGCAACATTATCTGTATGGTGAGAAGTTCCAGATCTTTACTGACCATAAGAGTTTGAAGTATATATTTGATCAGAAGGAACTTAATATGAGGCAGAGACGTTGGATAGAGCTTCTTAAGGATTATGACTGCGAGATTCTGTACCACTCGGGCAAAGCGAACGTAGTTGCAGATGCTCTGAGCAGAAAGAGTATGGTTTCTGTTATGATGGTTAGAGAATGGGAATTGCTGGAGCAGTTCGTCGAGCTCAATATTAGTGTTGAAATAGTAGATGTCGGGTTTATGGCTAGCCTTCAGATTGAGCCAAGTATCTTAGATCAAATCCGGTCAGGGCAGAGAAACGATCAGAGGTTATTGGACATGGTTAGCCAAGCAGAGCAAGACTTGCAGTCAGATTTTACGGTCAGTGATGATGGGTTATTGAGATTTAATGGCCGTATATGTGTTCCAAATGATGATACCCTAAGACAAAAGATTTTAAGAGAGTCCCATTGTTCTCGTTACACTATGCACCCAGGCAGTACTAAGATGTACCATGACTTGCGTAAGGTGTATTGGTGGATTGGTATGAAACGAGACGTGGCAGAGTTTGTGGCCAAATGTTTGATCTGTCAGCAGATTAAGGTTGAGCACCAGAAGCCAGCAGGACTACTTAAGTCTTTACTGGTGCCTACCTGGAAATGGGAGCACATTATGATGGATTTTATTATGGGCTTACTGAGGACCCGGAGAGGTCATGATGCAATCTGGGTTATTGTGGATAGATTTACTAAGAGTGCCCATTTTCTTGCCTTTAAGAGCACAGATTCACTGAGTACATTAGCAGACTTGTATGTTAGCGAGGTGGCTCGATTACATGGGGCTCCCGTGAGCATCACTTCTGATAGAGATTCCAGGTTCACCTCTCGATTTTGGACTCATTTTCAGGAAGCCATGGGATCTCAATTACATTTGAGCACAGCCTACCATCCTCAGACAGACAGTCAGTCCGAGCGGACTATTCAGACCTTAGAGGATATGATGAGGGCGTGTGCACTAGATTTTAAGGGTTCATGGGATGACCACTTGCCCCTCGCAGAGTTTGCCTATAATAATAGTTATCATGCCAGCATCAGGATGGCACCATTCGAGGCTCTATATGGCAGGAGATGTAGATCCCCAGTGGCTTGGAAAGAAGTGGGTGACCGTAAGATTTTAGCCCCCGATCTTGTGGAAGAGGCAACTAAGGGTGTTCGGATTATTTGTGATAGACTCAAGGTTGCCCAAAGTAGACAGAAGAGTTATGCTGATGTACGTAGACAGCCACTTGAGTTTCAGGTTGGGGACTCTGTATTTGTGAAAGTATCTCCGAGCAAGGGTATTATGCGTTTCGGAAAGAAAGGAAAGTTAAGTCCTCGTTTTATTGGTCCATTTGAGATATTAGAGAAAGTTGGGGATGTTGCTTACCGATTAGCTTTACCACCACAGCTTTCTGGGATACATAACGTATTTCATGTCTCTATGTTAAGGAAGTATCATCCGGATCCCTCCCATGTTATCGAGTACACACCATTGGATATTCAGGGAGATATAAGCTATGTTGAGCAGCCAATCCGGATCCTTGACAGAAAGGAAAAGGTACTTCGATCAAAAACTATTCCATTGGTTAAAATTCTCTGGCAGCACCACACAACAGAGGAAGTTACGTGAGAGCTAGAGAGCCTCATAAGAGAAAAGTACCCGCATTTGTTTAATGGACCAACCTGAATTTGGAGGACCAAATTCTTATAAGGTGAGGAGAATGTGAGAACTCGTTACCTTCTACTATTGATGTACATCTATATGAATTAATTATCGATAAAGAAGTTATTGATAATATTTTGAGGAATTAAATATGTAAGAATAGTGTCTCTCACATAGAAAATTTCAATCCTAGATGAAAAATATAGGTATGGAAAATACTACATACAAGATGGTATAAATAATTAAATGGATATTGGAAAATTCTGAATTGGACAAAACAGAAAAGTGTTGGCGGCATGAAGAAACAAATAATGCAAGAGGAATGGAAAGTCAAATGTTGGGACGGCATGAAGAAATAAAAGAAGAATTTATTGGCTATCTAGGTGGAGTCTCGGTTGGGCAAATGAGTAGTAGGAAAAACAGGAGAAAAGAAAAGACAAAATAAACAACAAAGGAAGACAAGAGAAAGTCACCCTCACGTGTTTCCTAGGTTGACAGAAACTATTACACTGATTTTGTTAGTTCTTGCTGCACCGAAGACCAAAACAATAACAAGACAAGAAACGTAAAAGTAAGGAAAAGATAGAAAATTTATTAGATACAAAACGTTGGCATAAGAAAGTCAAAAAACGTGTGGCTGCATGAAGAAAAAAATTGTAACAGAAAATGAAAGTGTAGTCTCGGCTTGGAAGATAAGAAGTATAAAAGAAAAGAAAAGAAATAGACAATAAAGAAGGCTTTTAATGAAACTAGCAAAAGTCCAAATAATATATATCTTTTAGTGCTATATAATTCTTTCCATCGTAAACTCATCTCCAGCCATCATCATCACCGAAAGTTGTTCTGTTTCTAAAAACCGTGTAAGTTCCCCTCCATAGCAGAACCATGCTTAACCTTTAGTAAATAAATCAAGCTTTTGGAAGGAAAATAAACCTTAGATATTAAGCTTCCAAAACCTCAAAGAAGCTAGCACAAAAAACCCTCAAAACAGGAGGTAATTCACGTGGACAAATCTGCTTCTTTGTATAGGTAATGTTCAACTCAGTTTTTAAGATTCTTGTTCTTTTATTATGACTATAATGGGCAAGAATATGTTGGTTATAACCTTTGATTGAAGTAAACATATATGTAAGGAAAAATCATAGTGTTAGGTTGTAAGAATTTATAGGAAGAAGATGATGTTTAAAGAAGGAAACTGATGTGGAATTGATGATGAACATAAACATGAAACAGACGTGAAAGGTAAGGGAATTAAAAATGAAAGTAAACTGAGTTGCATGATCGGTTGAGGAGGGTTTTGAGTGAAAACTAGGTAAGGCTTACGTGAACCATGAAGGAGAAAAGAAATGTTTTTAATGTAGTCAACAAAGGTGGCTGGTTGATGGAAGAAAAACTGGGCTGTTGAACAGCCGTATATGAAAGAAAGAAAGTATGGCTGGTTGGTACAACCGAAATTTGTAGAAAATGGTAAAGGTTGGCTAACTTTTGTGTGTGAATGGTAGAAGATTTTGGCAGCCTAAGATGTACTAGGTATAACCATAATATAGAGACAAAAAAGGAAGCCAACGTAAGATACAAAACAGAAAAGAAAGAAGCAAGCTGTCGGTTTGGACAGCATGTAACAGGAAAAATAAATAAAAATGAAAGAAAAGCTAGGTTTGACTTGGCTAAATGGGAAGAAAAACGTGTAACTAGGCTATGTATATATACATATATATATATGTATATATAATGAATAAGCCAATCATACCTGAACTTGTAAAGCCATTCGGTCACCATGTGCAATAAGAAGAGTGACGTGAATAAGTGGGGAAATAAAAGAAATTTGCTGACATAAAAAGGGTGAAAAGAGGTAAGAGTAATGTAGATGTAATAAGAAGGAAATAAA
Organism: Heritiera littoralis; assembly: GCA_031772115.1. Classification (NCBI taxonomy): domain Eukaryota; kingdom Viridiplantae; phylum Streptophyta; class Magnoliopsida; order Malvales; family Malvaceae; genus Heritiera; species Heritiera littoralis. The sequence continues at coordinate 7,257,925 of JAPDPK010000022.1, forward strand.
GGACATAAGTCAAATATATTTAGTCATTTAAGAGAGATATTTGGCCATTAAAATTAGACAAGAAAAGTAAGGTAAGTGGCGTAGAAAATGGGAGAGAAGCAGTCAACTAAAGTGGATGGACATTATACAAGAAAATATATAGAATATAACATGGAAAAACAAGGTAAATAAACCAAGTAGGCTTATATATACATGTGTGTACCGAATGATGTTGGTCATCAAAAAGGGAAGATGACTTTAGTGTTGAGATAAAGAGGAAAAATGTCAAAAACAGAAAATGGAAAAGGAATAAAATATTTATTAGCATAAGAAATTCTAAGAAATTTTAATATTATAAGTAAAGGGAATTTAACTAAGAATTAGACAAGTGAAGGAGTTTTATACCGAAAATTAATTATTTTAAATTGTGATTTGACAGTTTATAATTCGGAGAGATAGGAAGCATATTGGTGTAACGTAAGGCATTGTTCTACAGTGTACTAAGGTAAGGGATGTAATTTAAAGTTGTGATGGTGTCCCTTACTTTCATCTCAAATTATAAAGAAATGTTTGAAACATGAATTTTATTCCGAAGTTAATTTCCATAAATTTTGTTAATTAGCTAAATGAATTTTATAACTTCTATGCATATTTTTCTATAATGTTTTAAGTATGACAGTAAATAAATATGTTTTCCGAAAAAGGTATCGGAGTGGCAAACCCCAGGCTAACTTAGATCCTGGCACGCCCGATCCTTACTATTTTGTACCAAATGTATGATTTAAGAAGTTACATAAGTAAGTAAGATTTGAGACTAAGGCCTTTCTATAGTTTATGTTATTGCCTGTCATGCTTGCCACATTGTGTATGTTTCCATCCCTTGTGGCATATGTTTAGCCCACGTCGTGCATGTTCTCGCCCACATTGTGCATGTTTCCATCCTTTGTGGGTATGTTGGTCCTTTGTGGTGCATGTTCGCTGTACGACCCTGATCAGGTCTACAGCCCATACCATGGCCATAGGTATTCTGTTCCCTCTTCAGAGGATGAAGTAAGTGTCATGACCCGCATATTGGCTATATGATTCTGCCTAGTCTCCATGAACTGTATGATATGTTTTATTAATTTTGATATTAAATTTCTAAAGTATGATGCATGTTTGAGCAAGTATGAATTTTTGATATATGTATTAAAAAATTCCTACAATGTTTTAAAGTATGAAACACATTATTATGGCATTTGTTTTCTGCATATATCGATGCTATAACTATTTTAAATGCATTTCTTACGGGGCTTTCCAAAAAAGCTCACCCCCTACTCTACCAGATTATTTGCAGTGATTATCTCTTTGCCTGTTGCGCATATGACGTAGGCTGAGGGACACGTCTATCCTCCGGCTACTTTTTGTACTCACGTAAGGTATACTCATATTTTGATACCAGACATCCTGTATGGCATAGATATTTGTATATAAATAATACTTTTGGGATGTAATCGATATCGTATGAATGTAAACGTTACTTTGAGGAATAAGTCAATATAATATGAATGAAATATTTTATGAAAATATTATGATGTTTTTGTGGTTGGAAAAGTGTGATGAGGTACTGGCAGGAATGCAACCCAAGTAAGAAATTAAGATTAAATATAAAAAAAATTTAGCCCAAAACTTCCACGTTTTCGGGGTGTGAAAGTGGCTCACACGGTTCCAAAAAGAATGGGTCTTACTCAGATTTACCTCTTTGGCGCATGCTTTCTAATGGTTCATCGGTACTCGTGTAGCACTTAGCTCTTAAAGGACTCTAGAGGTGGCTCCCACAGTTACAAAGAAATCTGCGTAGCACGTAGTTCGTTTGAGTTCTCTAGAGGTGGCTCACACAGTCCCAAAAAGAATGGGTCTTACTCAGATTTACCTCTTTGGCGCATGCTTTCTAATGGTTCATCGGTACTCGTGTAGCACTTAGCTCTTAAAGGACTCTAGAGGTGGCTCCCACAGTTACAAAGAAATCTGCGTAGCACGTAGTTCGTTTGAGTTCTCTAGAGGTGGCTCACACAGTCCCAAAAAGAATGGGTCTTACTCAGATTTACCTCTTTGGTGCGTGCTTTCTAATGGTTCATCGGTACTCGTGTAGCACTTAGCTCTCAAAGGACTCAAAAGGTGGCTCCCACAGTTCCAAAGAAATCTGCGTAGCACGTATTTCCTTTGAGTTCCCTAGAGGTGGCTCACACTGTCCCAAAAAGAATGGGTCTTACTGATAAGTCTCTAAAATATATATATTTTTAGAGTATTTTATTGCATCAATTTTGATTAAATTTTGGAATTTTAATGTAATTTCTTCCGATTTTAATTAAATTGTCTTCATGTGTAGGAATTTCGAGAATAATGAGAAAATCAAGAAAATGGCAAGAAAATCAAGGAAAAGGGTTGGATTTGGTGTTTAACATCTAAAAATCATAGATTTAGCATTTTCCAAATTCTAAACCTTATTCCTATTACCTTTAAAGAAAAAAAAATTATTTAAACCTTTAACCCTACCATACCATAGCCCATTTAAATCCATTCTCACATAATCCTAAATACACCTAGCCCACCTTAAATTCCCAAAAATTCATATACCTAAATAAAAGACTCCAAGTCCAACCCACAAACCTTGACCTTTCTTCATGCAAGCCCACAACATATTCATGGAAGTTGATTTCTACAAGCACAAAAGAAAATCTTGGCCCAAAAAGGATAGAGCAACCCATGGATGCTAGTGGCAAAAAGCCCCTTGAAGCAACCCTAATTAAAAGAAGAATGAAGCTGCTGCAAGTGAGAGAGTGGCGTGGAAGAGGGGGCTGAGTGACACAGCCCTATTTTTCAACCTTTCTTCATCGTTTCTGCACTAGTATTTCCTGTTTTAATCTTTAATTTCAGCTACTGTTTTTTTTTTTAATTTCAGCTTTAGCTTAAGCACTTTTCTTTCATGTTTGTATGTAGTTCCAATTATTTAGAATGTGTTAAAATAAAGTTTGAGAAATTTGCATCTTTACTATATTCGTTGACTAAATTTTCTCTTCATTTAGGCTTCAGTTCACGTTACTGTTTTCTTACTTCATGATTTTATGGTTTCTTTAATTTTAATCAGTTCTTCTTTAACTCAGATATATACAAGCTTTTGCACCTGTTTCGTTTAGTTTCCTGCATCAGTTTTTACCTTATTTTATTTTTTTATATTTTTTTTTATTTTCTTGTTCTTTTGTTTCATCATTCTGTCCATGGATTTAAATAGAAGTTTCTACCTATCTTTCATTGCTTTAAAACTTTCTTTAGCTTAGGTATACTTAAAATATTAGTTAAGTAGATTAGTAGGTTCATTGCATCAGTTTTGTTCGGTCTCTCTCGCTTCACATCCTCTGTTCTCCGCTGTTTAAACTGCTCCTTGGGTTTACTGCTGTGAATCTTTGTTTCACGGTTTAACATGGCTATCTACTATTTCCATTTTCGTTGTTGAGTTGCGTGCTTGTTCAGAATGGCGTGGCTGTCCTTGGTATTGCATGGAAGCAGGAACCGGCTTGTGTGCAGAGGAACGGCTAGTGATAGTGCGACATGGGCTGGAGAAAGACGCCCGGATTGGCAGTGAGCAGTAAGCTGGATAGCAGGAGACATGTGCGTGGCTATGTGCTACTGCATAAGGTGGCAAAACGTGGTTTTGTGCATGTGTTTGCTAGTACTGTGCAGGAGGCGTGTATGCTGTTGGGTTCTTTCAAGTCTTTTAGTTTGCTTTAAATTCAAGAGTTATTTCTTTATTCATTTAATGTTAACTGTTAGTTTAGGTAATGCATGGTCATTTTAATTAAGCTGCCTGTTTTTATTACTCTTTGTTTAGATATAATCTTAACTTGCAATTTAGTTTTGATGCGCTTTAATTTAATTTCAATTATTTGTTTAGGTTTTATTTTAATGCTTTTAGTAGTTAATTGACTTCTAGAAAATGCTCAATTGCTTGAATAAACTTAGGATGACCAATTTCAATACTTGGCTAGAACAATACTAACTAATCCTCGTGGGAACGATACTCTACTCACTCTCTTTTTGCATTTTTGCATTTTTTTCTTCTCCATCGTGTCCAATGCCATTCACGCCCAACATATCAATTTTATGTGTTTCTTGATCAATTTCCATCATATCTCTTGCATTTTTAACTCATTTCATCATATTTTAAAAAACCCATTTCCATTTCTTGCACAATCTCTCATTCCATCTCATTTTCCAATTCACCCAAAACCCATTTTTTTTGTCCAACTTCTCGCTCTCATAACTCTCATTTCTTTCCACATTTCATCATCATTCCTTCGTTGATCTTACTCCCCGTAATATAATCTGTGGTTTTATGTTTTTGGGTAGTTCCCCATTCGTCTATAAACTCATCCACACATCAACAAAGTAGTGCCCATCACCTGTTCAACAAAATTCCTTACAGACTTTTTCTTCACTTTTCACATTCAAGTCTACGTCAAAATGGCTCATCGTGTCAAACACACTGCTTAGAGGCGAATAGCTCTCTCCACTTCCACTTCTTCCGTACCCATTGCCTTCAATATGAGTTTTCGGAATGAGGAAGAAAAGAATAGATTTCATGAGAAATTCGCCAATATGCGGATCAAGCATTGGCGACCAATTAACTTCGAATTCATAAAGGAAATCGGATTCCCATATCTAGCCAAGTGTGAAGCCTACCATTGGACCCATTTTCTGAAAATCAATACTCCGGTTCCATGCAACATCATCCGAGCATTCTTTTCCAATGCTGAACTCATCATGAGTCCCACTGATAGGTGCAAGGTAATGGGGATCAAATCGTTTATCATGGGAAGGCATATTGAGATTTCCAAACAATCACTTTCCTATGCCTTCTGTAGACACCGAATTTCACCCAAATCGATAGGACTCTATTCAATTACGCTCTCAAAGTCCAAATTGAAGTATTGAGCTTCCTTCCTAAACCAAAACCTTGATGTGTGAACCCATGATAGGATGATATTTTGTGAATTTTATATGTGCTAATATATTTGCTTTATTGATGTTTTATGCCTAAAAGAGCTTACTAATGTTTATTTTATGTTTTAGGTATTAAATATCAAAGTTAGAATAAAAAGAAGCTAAAAAGAGAAAAGTGCAGTATTTTCTTTCCAACTTGAAAGATTGACATTTTTGACCAATTTAATGACCTGATCTCAAGAAGTGGCCTCCATAGAAGTTGTAGAGGACTTCTCAAGGTTTCCAGAATGTCCAAGATCGGAAAAATCGGAGTTCATTTGATGGGTCAAACGTCTAGACAAATTCAGTACGAAATTCTGGGCAGAAAAACGAGATTGAGAAGAAATTCCAACAAAGCAAGTTCAAGACCAGATTTTGTTGAGAGAAGATAATTTCTTAATTTTATTTTGTCTTAGATCTGTAATTAATTAATAAAAATAGGCCTTCGGAATTTTACTTTGAAAATAATTGTAAAAAGATGATGAGATAAAGGTAAGAGTTTGACTAGTCAAATTACTTTCAGCATAAGGCTCTCATAAACAACATCCCTCAAATCCCTCACATCCTCTCTTATCCCTCTTCTCTCTTTTAGTCTTGTAGGATTTTCTTTAGGGTTTTTAATAAAATTTTATTTTTTCTTTATTTTTAATTAGTTGCTGATTTCTTTATTATTATTATTATTATTATTATTATTATTATTATTATTATTATTATTATTATTATTATTATTATTATTATTATTATTATTGAATTTGTTTTCTTTATTTAAATTTATATTGTTTGTGTGTTCTTGCTTGCTAGTTTATAATCTTGATTATTAATTCTGATTTTATATTATTAAAGATTGCTTCTTTGATTGTTTCTTGCCTGATATTTGTAATCTTTATAATATTAAACTTGAATTTTATGATCTTGAATATGACTAGTGAGTAGTTTTCTTTTTCAGTTATGAGGTAAATTGATTATTCTTAGGAAAAGCATGTTGTGAGATTCTTGAACCTATTATATAATTGTTGATTAAATATCCAAGATTCTCTGAGCACATTATAATGATTGTTTGTTTGATTAGATAGGGTGCACACTATTTAGTTAAATTAAATAATCTATCGCCAGATTAAAAACATAAGTCCGTAATTGCTTGTGGAGTTAATCACTAGGGATGGAGGAGAATTAAGGTTTAGATTAAATAAACCAAGCTTATGTGATTGTTATCTAATGTCAACCCATATCTTTCTTATTGTTAATGCTGCTACAACTTATATCTAGAGAGCTTGTTCTAGGTAGGTTAAGTAGTTAGAGATTAGTTAAAGAGCTTGTTTTAACTAACGACTCAGTAAGGAAAGATGGTGTAACAGAGCTTGTTGTTATGCTACGGTTGGCTATTTAATTGACAATAATATTTTGTAATCAATGATCAACATCAAAATCCAAGAATGATTGATTGCTTCGTAACTGAAGCTTTTTGCTAATTGTTTTTGATATTTAATAATTCTTATTTTCTCTATTTTAGGCATAGCTTATAAAAACCCAAAATTTTCTTCTTCTTCCCTAAACCCTCAAATTAGATTTTTAATTTAATAATTAACTTAAAGAATTCAGTCTCTGTGGGTTCGACCCTTGCTCCACTATCTACATAGTAGAGTTAGGAAATTTTATTTTTGGTGACTGACGACACTCATAACCTAATCAATCGATCTAATGAGAATAAGTTACTACTTTCCTCCACATGCATCCAAATAGTGTTCACCAATTTTTAAGAGAGTTGAATGTCAAAAATATTGTATAATTGTGGGTCTTAGGTTCAACTTCTTTTGACTAGAGTATGGGGTAATCTGAAAAATTGAAAAGTTTTGATTGGATAAACAGTTTTGGATAATGAAATCATTTATATCCCTCAAATGAAAAATGGAAGAGGAGTTTTACAGGAAATAATAAGCTCCTTGAGATTTCTTTGGGGCAATTTTGTTCGATTTTTTAGTATTTCCAGTGAAAAATGAGGGAGAAATTTGATAATTATGGTGGGGCAATGAACTTCTTATGCCTTCTTGGGGCAATTCTCATTAAGGAAAATTTTGATAGTGTTTCAAATAATAGTAAAAAGGAATGTGATGATTGGGGCATCTCCTGAAGAAGAATAGAACTTCATGGAATAAAGAATTTTGTTGACAAAGGGATCAATTAGAAAATTCTTGGATCATTGTGTTTGCATCTTTATAGTGCAAATTGGCATTTTCATGAGACATTTGAATTTGCATTTGGACAAAAGTTGTTTGCATTGGCATCACAATCGCTGATCATTCACTGAAATAAAATTGCATTTGCATCATCAATCATTGCATTTGTCAATGTTGAAAAAAAAAAGAGAAAGGGAAGATAGGAGTTTTGTGTATGAGAAAAGAAAATGAAAATTGAAAAAAGGAAAAGAAAAGTTTGTGTGAAAGAGAGGAGTTTCTTTTTGAAAATGACAAGAATATCAAAATGTAGCTTGAAAAGCAAAAAAAAAAAGAAAAAAAAAGAAAAAAAGAGAGATACTTCTTTTATTTTAAGAGAACAAAGGAAAGAAATAGCAAGGAGAACAAAAGTCAAACAAAAAAAGAGAAAATGAGATGAGTTTAATGGAATTTTGAGAATATGAGAGATAAAATGGAAAGTTTCAAAATTTTGAGAATTTGAAAAAAGAAAAAAAAACTTGAGATGAGATAGTAAAGAATTGATAAAGGAAACTGCAGAATCAAGAATCTTTGAAAAATAATTGCAATCTTGGTATTAGATAAAATTCTAAGCCCAGTGAAGTTGGCACTCAAGAAGAGAATTTAAGCCTAATGTAGCTGCACCTAGATGAGATTTTAAGCCCAACATAGTTGGCACCATTGAAAGTTTAAGCCCAGTAAAGTTGGCACTCAAGATGAAAATTTAAGCCCAACATAGCTGGCATCTAAATGAGGTTTAAGCCTGATGTAGTTGGCACCGTTGTGTGGTATTAAGCCCAGCGAAATCGGCACATTACTGGATGAAAGTTTAAGCCCAATGTAGTTGGCACAGTTGAAAGTTTAAGCCCAACGTAGTTGGCACAGTTGAAAGTTTAAGCCTAACGTAGTTGGCACTTTGATGAGGTTTAAGCCCGATGCAGTTGGCACCGTTGTGTGGTATTAAGCCCAGCAAAATCGGCACATTATTGGATGAAAGTTTAAGCCCAACATATTTGGCACCATTGAAAGTTTAAGCCCAGTAAAGTTGGCACTCAAAATGAAAATTTAAGCCCAACATAGCTGGCATCTAAATGAGATTTAAGCCCAATGTAGTTGGCACCGTTATGTGGTATTAAGCCCAGCGAAATCGGCACATTATTGGATGAAAGTTTAAGCCCAGTAAAGTTGGCATTACAAGAAGAGAATTTAAGCCCAACGTAGCTGGCACATAATTAGATGAGATTTTTAAGCCCAACGTAGTTGGCGCAGTTGAAAGTTTAAACTCGATGTAGTTGGCACTCAAGAAGAGAATTTAAGCCCAGCGAAATCGGCACATGATCAGATGAAGTTTAAGCCCGATGTAGTTGGCATCATTGTGTGGTATTAAGCCCAGCGAAATCGGTACATTATTGGATGAAAGTTTAAGCCCAACGTAGTTGGCACAGTTGAAAGTTTAAGCCCGATAAAGTTGGCACTCAAGAAGAGAATTTAAGCCCAGCGAAATCGGCACATAGTTAGATGAAGTTTAAGCCCAATGTAGTTGGCACCATTGAAAGTTTAAACCCAACGTAGTTGGCACTGTTGAAAGTTTAAGCCCAGTAAAATTGGCACCCAAAGATGAAAATTTAAGCCTAATGTAGCTGGCACTTAGATGAGGTTTAAGCCCGATGTAGTTGGCACCGTTGTGTGGTATTAAGCCCAGTGAAATCGGCACATTATGAGATGAGATTTTTAAGCCCAGTAAAGTTGGCACCTAAGATGAATTTAAGCCCAACGTAGCTGGCACTTAGATGAGGTTTAAGCCCGATGTGGTTGGCACTGTTGTGTGGTATTAAGCCCAGTGAAATTGGCACATTATGAGATGAGATTTTTAAGCCCAGCAAAATCGGCACATTATGAGATGAAATTGTTAAGCCTAGTAAAGTTGGCACCCAAGATGAAAATTTAAGCCCAATGTAGCTGGCACTTAGATGAAGTTTAAGCCCGATGTAGTTGGCACCGTTGTGTGGTATTAAGCCTAGTGAAATCGGCACATTATGAGATGAGATTTTTAAGCCCATTAAAGTTGGCACCCAAGATGAATTTAAGCCCAACGTAGCTGGCACTTAGATGAGGTTTAAGCCCGATGTAGTTGGCACCGTTGTGTGGTATTAAGCCCAGTGAAATCGGCACATTATGAGATGAAATTGTTAAGCCCAGTAAAGTTGGCACTCAAGAAGAAAATTTAAGCCCAATGTAGCTGGCACCTAGATGAGATTTTTAAACCCAACGTAGTTGGCACCGTTGAAAGTTTAAGCCCAGTAAAATTGGCACCCAAAGATGAAAATTGAAGCCCAATGTAGCTGGCACTTAGATGATGTTTAAGCTGGATGTAGTTGGTACCATTATATGGTATTAAGCCCAGCGAAATTGGCACATAATTAGATGAGATTTTAAGCCCAGTAAAGTTGGCACCTAAGATTAAACTTTAAGCCCAACATAGCTTACACCTTTAGAAATGAGATTTTTAAGCCCAACATAGCACTATTGCGAGATCTTAAGCCTAGCGAAATTGGCACCCAAGATAAGACTTTAAGCCCAGTTTAACTGGCACCAAAATTTTAAACCTAATTAAGTGGATGCATAATTTTCAAGGTAGGAAATGATTTCCAAGTTCTCCGGGCACAATCATATCTCTTTAAAGTTTCATTGCCTCTGCTGCAAGAGGAGCACATTTCAGGAAAAATTTAAAGTTTCATTGCCTCTGTTGCAAGAGGAGCACATTTCAAAAAAAAAAAAGAAAGAAGAAAAAAGAAGGAAAATTTTAAAGTTTCATTGCCTCTGCTGCAAGAGGAGCACATTTCAAGAAGGAATTTAAAGTTTTATTGCCTTTGCCGCAAGAGGAGCACTTTTCAGAAAGAAATTTAAAGTTTCATTGCCTCTGTTGCAAGAGGAGCACATTTCAAAAAGAAATTTAAAGTTTCATCGCCTCTGTTGCAAGAGGAGCATTTTTTCAGAAAAGAACATTTTAAAGTTCCATCACCTCTACCAAGAGGAGCACATTCCAGGAAAAATTTAAAGTTTCATTGACTCTGCTGCAAGAGGAGCACATTCCGGAAAGGAATTTAAAGTTTCATCGCCTCTGCTGCAAGAGGAGCATATTTTTAGAAAAGAACATTTTAAAGTTTCATTGCCTCTGCTGCAAGAGGAGCACATTTTAGAAAGGAATATAAAGTTTCATCGCCTCTGCTACAAGAGGAGCACATTTTTAGAAAAGATTTTAAAGTTTCATCGCCTCTGCTGCAAGAGTAGCGCATACAAAAAAAAAGAAGAAAAGAAAAAAAAAGAAAAAAGAAAAAAAGGAAAAAAAAAGGGAAGAAAGAAAGAGAGAAAAAAAAGCAAGATTAGGTCTTGAGTTGGACAAAATTGTTGTCTATTGTCTTTGCTCTATTCCTGATCCTCAACAATGAGCAAAGAGAGGCAACTGTAGATACCGAATTTTGTCCAAATCGATAGGACTATTCAATTAGGCTCTCAAAGTCCAAATTGAAGTATTGAGCTTCCAAGCTCATTAAAATGGGCTGAATTGATTTTTTTTATGTTTTCTTTATTATTATTTTCGTTTTATATATATATACTCTTTATTTTATTATTTTATTTTTCTTATTATTATTTGTATTATTTGTTTTTTATTTTTATTATTATTTGATTTTCCTATTATTATTATTATTATTATTATTATTATTATTATTATTATTATTATTATTATATGTGTTTTATTTTTATTTTTATTATTATTATCTGATTTTCCTATTATTATTATTATTATTATTATTATTATTATTATGTGTTTTATTTTTTTCCTTTTATTATTTTTATTAGTATTATTATTATTATTATCATTTTATTTTTTCCTTTATTTTTATTATTTTTTTACTTTTTTATTTTTATTTTTATTACTTTTCTGTCTGATTTCCCATCACATTTATGGGAAGTCTGTTGGCCGGCTGTAGCTTAGGCAAAAAATGGTGTCGCCGGCGCCTCCAGTCCCTCCTCTGTCTCGAGCCTTACCAAAAATTCCTCTTCCCGAGCAATCCATCCCATCCCTGACACTACCTTAGGACTGGGAAACAATAGGAAGAACCTAGATTGGTTCTAACCCTCCAGATCAAAGGTTGATCCTGAATTCGTTTAGAAGAACTAGATGTTCTTCAAAGCTTCTTCTTCTTTTTTTTTCAAAGACTCTTAAAAACTCAGAAATACTAAACCTATCAACCGAAGCCACTACTCACCACTACCACCGAAGCCACTACTCACCATTACTGAAACCTAAACCACCATCATCGGCCATCAACTACTACCTAGATCGTCATCATCACCATCATCAGCCACTCATCATTACCCTAACCACCACCACCACTGAAACCCTAGATCCCGACAACCCAAAAACCCAGATCTCGGAACCGAGATCTCCAGAACCCTAGATCTAAAACCTAGATCTCAAACTTGCAAAGAAAACAAAAGCAAAAAAGAAGCAAAACACAACAAATCAGACACAAAAAAAAGAAACAGTCGAATCATCAACCAAACAAAAAACAAAAAAAAAACAAAAAAAAGCAAAATGTTTTCGGAGGGGGTCAGATCTGTGGGGTTGGAAGTGTTTTCGGGGGAAACGAACCCCTGATCTGAGAAGAGGAAGGTGAGAGGAGTGTTTTAGGTTTACGGGAAGGTCTCTGACGACCGGATCGCGGCGAATCATGGTGGCCGACGCGGCAGTAGCCATCCGGTAGGGTTGAGGGAGCTGAGAGAATTTTTTGGAGGTTTCTGAGAATTTTTTTGGGGAAACCGGTTAAAATGAGTGAAAGAAAAAAAGTGGCCTTTTATAGAGCACCTAAATGGTGCGTTTTGAAGCCAAACGACCCACGCCTCTGCCCGACCTGAATCCGAGATCCGCGTGCACGACCCGCTTCAGAGGAGGTGACCCGCGTGCCACGTACGTTCCGGCCCACCTGATCCGGCCCATTTTGGCTTGCTTCGGTCCAACAGTTCCAGCTTACTCCAAAAGGCTATTGGGCTCGATTTTTGGGCCCTTTGGAAGGTTTTTTTGGGTTCTAAGCCCAAATTACTTTTGGTATATTTCCTTAATCATTTATTTATTTATCTATTTATTTATTTGTTTTATTAAATGATTTATTTTATTTTCTAAAACTCTCTAGGATTTAATTAATTTTATTGTAAAATTGTCTTTTTAATAAAACTTAATTAATTTTGAGATTTTGTTAAAAAGATAAATATTTTTAGGTGGCTAATCACACCTTACAAAAAAAGATTGGTGGCGACTCCCTTGTTTTTAAATGTTTTCAAAATCGTCGAGCGCGAAACCGTTACGACACCTTCCGTATTCCCGAAAGGGGTCTTACTTATGAGGATGCAGAGGTTCCATTGGAGTTTGTCGTAGCTGATGAGCGTGCTGGTGATCTTCTTGTCTTTGCCCGCCTCCTCCACATCATCATCTCCTGAAATCTTCACCCATTTGGAACTAAATACTCTCAAGTTAAGAAGCTTGATCGATTTTGGCTTCATCACATCCACTCACTTGATGGCATTAGGCCCGACCTCCTTCATTTCATATTTCATAATTAGGTGAAAATTGTCCAAGGTGGAGCCAAGACGATTGTCTTTCCTCAGTCCCTAGCCTACTACTTGCTCGACCAAGGCATTGACTGCTTATGCGAAGCTGGTGTTCTCTTAGATCCGAGTACCACTATTAATCTTGCTACGATGCATAACCTTGGGTGGTACTTACATAGGAGAGGTGATAACTTAGAATGAGAGAAGTGTCAAGGGCATCCAGCATCTTTCGAACATGATCTCGAAGAGGAAGCCCCTGAAGGATCTTCTTCTTCAGCACCATCGGGCTTTACCTTTGCCTCTTTTGACCAGATTATGCTCATGCTTCAGCAAATTAACACCTCTCAACAAACTTTCCAACAGGACATCACTTAGCGATTCAATCAGATTGATGCTCGTCTTGATAGGATGGAGGAGACACAGGCTGCATTGTACGATGAGCTCCAAGATGTTCGCATACAGTAGGACGATTTCATTGAGCAATACCACATGACTTTTCCTAAGAGCCATTGAGTTAGATATGTCTAGTGTATCTCAGCCCTTAGGACTTATTGACCTGTTAGATTAGTTAGCCTAGACTACTCGTGATTGGTTATGCTTATGTCAGACTAGTTTGTTATGTTTACTTTGTGACTTTTTAGGATTCTGTTTCTCTATGGTACTATCTTGGTTTATGTTTATGATTATGTTTGCTAGCTTTAAATTGACATATATATTTTGAAATGACAAAAACTTAAGTAATATTAAGTGTTTGACTCTATAATATAAATTTTCTTTACCAATCATATGATTTTCTCAAACCACTTTAAGTCTACATATCAAAGTTTAAGACCATGATTTAATTGCATACTCTTATTGGTCTTAACATTTTACAAAATGATTTTGAATATCTTCATCAAATAATTTTCTCAAGAACATATTGAACACAACTTTAGAAAATTACTTAACAAGTTTTTTACACTAAGTCTTTAGTTGAAAAAGTCAAGAAAAACTCCCACAAAATTCTAAAATGTTTTGGGATGAATTAAAATCAAAGCCCACATCATTTCTAACCTAAATTAGCCCAAAAAAGTGCAGGAAAAGCATGAGGGTTCAAATCCCCCATGTTGAGGGATCAATCTATGAATGGCAGAATGCTCCTAGGAAGCAAAATCAAGCAAAAAGGAAGCATGGGATCGATCCCCTAAGGGAAGGGATCGATCCCTTCATGGCAGAATACCTTGGAAGCTTGCAAAGAAGCATAGGATCGATCCCCTAGGTCAAAGGATCAATCCCTTCCTCGAAAATGCACTCCAACGGCTAGTTTTTGTGAGATACAACGGTTACATTTAGTTTTGGCTCCTACCAACGTTTAGAAACCATCTAAGGGACTATAAATAAAGGCTTCGAAGCTCAAGGAAGTAAGAGGAACAGCTGATCAACATTTTTCTTTATCTTCTCCATCTTCCTCAAGCTTATCAAACTCACAAGTGCTACAAAGTCTTCATATTCTATCATACTCATCATCTTTGTATAGCATAGCACAAATATTGTATAGGATTTTCCTTGTGCTTAACCATTGTAATCACTTGCCTAACAAAAGGGCTTTCTTTGATTACATTCCTTGTAAACTCATTCACACTTTGTAAAGGGGAGGTTTCTCTTAAGCCTTAGAAAAAGAAGGAGGTTTCTCTTTAGCCTTAGAAAAAGAGGTAGGTTTCTCTTGAGCCTAAAAAAAGAGGGAGGTTACTCTTGAGCCTGCAAAAAGAGGGATTGTAATACAAATTCAAGTTAGTGGATTTGGGAAAAATCCTTGGAGTGTCTCAAGGTAGAGGACATAGGCAAGGTTGCCGAACCTCTATAAATCGCTTGTATACATTTCTCTTTCCCTTCTCTCTTCATTTACTTGCAATTATATTTGTGCTTATTGTATTGAATTTAGATTGCATGCTTGCATAGCCTAGAGAACTTAGAAAACATTAATATAGGCTAATGAATTTAAAAGAACCAAAAAACGAACTAAAGGTTAGCTAAAAACCAATTCACCCCCTTTTCAGAATTGTTATAGAGCCAACAATGTTTATGTTTATATTGTTGCTTTAAATTGACAACTTCTCCATGTTGTCTATTCTTTATAGATATGATTTGTTAAGGGGGAGTTTATATCTGTGTTTTCATTTCCTATGATTTTTGCTATGACAAAAAAGGGAGAGTGAGTGTGGTAAATTTTTATAGAACTCATGCTTAAATTAAGGGGGAGCAAATCTTGAGGGGAAGTAGCACTTTTGTTTTTCAAAGCAAATTTACCTTAAGTTTTGTCATATCAAAAAGGGGGAGATTGTTAGCTTTAAATTGATAAGTATTTTGAAATGACAAAAACTTAAGTAATCCTAAATAGCTTAATCTAGATTGTAAATTTGCTTAAAATGGACACAATGATAGAAAATCTTTTAACAAAGTTTTGGACTAAATTTTCAATTGAGAAAGTCAAAAAAATTGAAAGAATGTTTTTGAATTAAAGTTAAATCACAAAAACACATCATTTTATTCCAAAATAGCAAACAAAAAGGTGCAAGAAGGCTTGAGGGATCGATCCCCCATGTTGAGGGATCGATCCCCAGATGGTAGAAAGGATCCCAAAGGCAGAAACAGGCAAGGGATCGATCCCTACAGTGAAAGGATCGATCCACAGTTGGAGAATGGGCTGGAAGGCTTTCTGGAACTTAGGGATCGATCCTTTATGGCTAAGGATCGATCCTCTATCAAGAGAACAGTGCCCAACGGCTAGTTTTTGAGGGTTTCAACGGGAAGAATTGCATTAAATGCTTCAACAACCTTTCCAAGCAGTTGGTGGACTATAAATAGAGGCATTTATGAAGATTAAAGCAAGAACAAGCACTCAACAACTTCTCTAAGCTTCAAGAAAGAATTCAAAGCTGAAAAATCATCCTTTGTATTTGATTTGTGATATCCCACCTTGTACACCACCCACTCACATTAATTTCTTCTATTCAAAGGGGTGTGCTAACCTTGTAAGGTTATCTTATAAGACTGACGGTAGCTTTGCAAGGGGATAGGTTAAGAAGGTTATTCCTAAGCCTTCAAAAGGAAGTGTAAGAGGTCTCACCACACTTTGAAGTGGTTTGTACTCATTCACAAAGAATAGTGGAATCAATCCCTTGACAAAAGGATCAAGGAGAGAGGAAATAGGCAAAAGATTGGCTGAACTTCTATAAATATTGTGTTTGCTTCTCTTCCCTTATCTTTATTTACTGCATTTGCTTCATTATTTTATAATTTGTTTTATTTGTTAATTGAGCTCTTAAAACTCAAAATTAGTAGTTAAACTGATTCATCCCCCTTCTCGATAGAGCCAACAGATATAAACTACAAGAGTCTGTATGCCAACGATAGTCGTTTGGTATAGAATAGAATGTATACCAATATTAAGTGATTGATTCTTGATATTTATATAATTTGAGGTTGTTTAGTTATGTAAAATTATGAAGTAATCTTACTTGACTTGATGCAAATAAATTGAAAGGTTAATGGAAGTAAAAGTGCACAATAATGATTGCACTGCGACCAGTCTAAAAAGTAGAATCTTGATTTAGTTAAGTAAATTTTAACTTAATGTCTGATTGATGACACTGATTCACAGCCCAACCAAGTAATGGAAAAGAAAATGTTAGCCCTAATTTGGGCGAAAAAGGTCATGACAGAAGATCCTTGAGTGAAAATTCTTTATTTAGCCTTTGAATAAGCCTTTCAACTTCAACATTTGAGATGCCAATAACTATTGTATCATCAACATACATTAAAATTTATGTGCACACAAAACCTACTCTCTTAATAACAAATAGTGATCAGCCTTTGATGAGACAAAACCTTGTCGATGAAGAAAGAACTGCAACTTATCAAACCAAGCCCTAGGGGTCTGCTTTAAACCATATAGAGCTTTATGCATCTTACAAGCAAGTTTACAGTTACTATTATGAACCTCAAATCCTGGTGGCTGCTGCATATGCACATCCTTATGAAGAATTCCATTTAAAAAGGCATTATTAACATTTATTTGTCGAAGAGACCATCCCTTAGACAAAGTAAGACAAAGAATCACTTTGATTGTGACAGACTTTACAACAAGACTAAAGGTCTCTCCAAAGTCAATTCCAACTTGCTGAAGGTAACTTTTTGCAACCAAATGAGTTTTTTATCTAGTAATAGACCCATTTGAGCTTCTTTTGAGTTTAAAACGCACTTAAAACCAACTATAGATCTGTCTGAGGGAGTAGGAACCAGTGAGCAAGTTACATTCTTCAGCAAAGTACTGTATTCTTCATTTACTGCATTTTTCCACTTGTTGTGTTGAAGAGCATATACTATATTGGTTGGTTTATGAAAATCAAGATTAGCCAAGTAAACTTTAGGCTTAAAAGTCCCACTTTTGGACCTAGTTCTCATAGGATGCTGATTAGTGATAGAGGTAGTAGGTGGTCCTAATATAAAGGTTTGATCACTTTATTGTGTAGAAGAATTTTGATGCATAACAGGATTATTTGGTTTAGTTTTGGAAGAATTATGAGTTTGAGATGGTAATGAAGAATCTGAGAAAGACTCATCAACAAGAATGGATTGAGAAAGTTTTGGATTAGGAGTGACTATAGGTGGTGAGGACAATGAAAATTGTTCAGATTCAGAATTTGTATAAGTTGAAGAAAACAGTTAGGGATAAGGGAATTTAGTTTCATCAAAAACATCTCTTGATATAAACAAGTTCTCATTTGAATCAAGAAACTTATATCCTTTATGATTAGGACTATAAACTATGAATATACAAGGAGAGGATCTGAAACTTAGTTTATCACTATGAAAGGGTCTAAGATAAAGAAAAACATAGACATCCAAAGGTTTTAAGAAAGAAAGAATTTAGCTTTACTGTGAGTAGGACTTCAAAATGAGATTTTGATCCTAAAGTAGTACTAGGTAGTCTATTCATTAGATAAACTACAGAGGCAAAAGTTCGGATTGGAATGTAAAAGGCAATGAAGCTTCAGAAGGAAGTGTCAGTCCTCTTTTTACTATTTGTTTGACAAAAGAACTATAATATTGGTAACAGTTTCCAAACAAATAAGGAGTAGGACCCCAATTGTCAGCTTCAACAAGTGAAAAGGGTAAACTGTAAGAAGCTATAGACAATGAAAATGGAAGTTTGTGGCTTTTAGCCTATTGACAATGAGAGCAAATGTAATCTTTATTTATTTTATGTGGAATATTACAAGAAGAAAGGATATTAGAAACTATAACATAATATGGATGTCCCAGGCACCTTTTCCAGAGAACAAAAGTTTACAATTTTGTAACAAACTTTTCTATTAAAGCTGGTGAAGTAAAAAGGTTTGACATAAGGACTTTTTTTTTTTTCTAATGTGTTGCAACAGTTGAGTTATCAATGGGCGATTAAATTTGTACAAGCTTTAATCAAGTATCCCCTTTAGAAGATTTTCCTTGGTGATAAGATCCTTTACAAAGCAATAGCCAGAATGAAATTCAAAAAATTCAGTATTATCTTTGCAAATTTGGGAAATTGATAACAAATTCTTTGTAATTTGAGGAACATAAAGAATGTTTCTAGGTTGGAAAGATTTTGAAGAAGAACTAGTAAGAATAGTAGAGTGATCAATTCCTGATATATTAATCCCAAGTCCATTTTCCATGTGCAACTTTCCAGCACCATGATATGTAGATCCAACATTTAGATTTTCTATGGCATAAGTGATGTGGTTTATAGCTCCAGAGTTAGGATATTAGAAGGAATAGATAACAGAATCAAGCATGGCAATCAAGGCCTTAGCAACATTGGCTTGTTAAACAACTTCAAGATTTCTTGAATTAAAGAAAAACTCTTCAGGATAAGATTCAAAGATTGTCAAACCTGTGAAAGCACTTATGTATAGTGTGACAACCACAACTTTCTACCCTTTAGTGAGCAAATTAATTTACGTTTAGCCTTATGAATTGATGTGATAATTAGAGAATTATGTAAATTATAATTAAGCATGAGAATTCATGACTTTGAGAAGTAAATATGATGGAGATAAGGTTGTGGAATTGAGATTAGGATTAAAATATTTACTACTTTACGTGGGCAATTTCATTATTAAGTATGGTTAAATTTTAAGAATTTAATTAGATATTAAAGGTTTAAATATAAGAAACAATTATATATCAGATAAATAAATATATATACACATATATGTATCAAACAAAAGGAAAATAAATAAATACATATATCATACTTCAAAGAATAGATATAATATAAAAATAAATAAAATAAATAAAATATATACTTTAAAGAATAAATAAATATATAGGTGATATATTAAAGAAGACATAAATGATGCCTTAGAGAATATAGACATATAGTAGGGTGTGCTGAGATTGGGTTAATTTTGGAAGAAAAAAAAAGTTTTACTTAGGGTGTGTCTAGTTCAAAGTAGGGTGTGTTTAGAAATTCCCGAAGCTATAATACAAAGGAAAGAAATAGGAAAGAATTGGATAGAAATAAGGTAAGGGCAGTCGGTGGAGTAAAAATCGAGAGAGAGAGTGAATAAAAGAAAAGAAATGAAGACTGAAGTGGCATTTTCTCAAAGCTGAAATTGTGGCTGAATCAGGCGGCAACAGAGGAGGAAATGGGGGGTTTTTGTGCCAAAAACATAGTCGGAGCAGAGCTATGATATTGGCTTTTGGTAGGGGTTTTGAGAGGTGGACAGAGGTGGTTTAAAGAGTTAGAATGTGGCTCTTTAAAGGGGCATTGGGTGATGGTTCAAAACAGGGGCAGTGTGGAGGATTTTTGGGATTAAACAAGGGTTGGAATCTATCTGAAATAGAGGCGATTCGGGTGAGTCTTAAATTCTGGAAAGAAATTAGAACAAGGCACTGAAGTGGGCTGAACAGGGGCTGAAAAAGGAGACAAAAAAAGATTGGTGTTCAGTGCTGCTTGGGGCTGCTTGTAAACAGAGAAGAAGAGGTGTGATAGAGGCTGTTTCTAGGTAGAATTCTCCTAGGTATTAAAGGCTGAGATTGGCTGAATATAGGCTATTGTTTGAAGCCAAAATGGTGGCTGAACGAAGTGTTAAAAAGGGGCTGTGTAGAGGCGTAAAAAGAGAGGAGTTAAGGATGAGCTTTGGTTACTATTATAAGGTTAAACCGATAGCTTCCTTAGTACTGACCAGGGGCTTTGAACAAGGGTGCTAAACAAAGAGAAACAAGGGAGATAGGGGCTAAAAAATGAAGGCAGAACTTGGTGTTTTTGGGGGCTGGGAAACAACCTGAACAGGGTAATTTTGAGCCTAAAATAGCGCTGGAAAGAAGGGTGTTCGGTTGATTATTAGGAGAATTGAACAAGGTTGATTGAAAAGGGCTAAAACAGCCTGAAGCAAGGGAAAGAAGGAATGGTTTTAGGCACTACTTTAGGGGTTGATTAGGTGAGATTTTGAAGTGCCAATAAGGGCTGTTGGTGAGGGTCTTTGGGCACTGGTGCGGGAGTGGTTTTGGCACCAAGCAGTAGACTGAAATGGAGTTATTGAGGGCTGATCACTACCATATTGAGAACCTGGTGGGTGCTAAAACTGGGTCGGATAGGAATCGAAAAGGGAGAGAAGCTTGGGTAATTTTACTAAATTTTAGTGTAAATAGGTACGGAATTATGCAGCTTTAACTTAATTGGAACTTGGTTGTTGTTCATACATGATTATTGAAATATATATATATATGTTTAAATTATAGAAAAGTCATAAATGGCGAATTATGGAATTGGCCAAGGCTTGGATGTGGCTTAATGACTAAGCTTGAAGCAAACTGGTAAGATACTTTTATAAGATTGTTTTAGTATTATATTGTTTAGTTTACAGTTATAATTGTTGATGATGGATAATTGTTAAAATGTTGTGAAAATGGTGTTATGATATTTTTAGAACATTGATTAGTTGATATTGGAGTATAGATCAGAGGTTATAGGAATATTGGTGAAATTACTACTAGCGTAATTGATAATTATTGAATTGTGTTGAAATACGAGATCAAATATGGATGGAGTATCTCAGGAATGGGATTGACATGTGACTAGATATCGAAATAAATGAGGAACTAAGTCTTGAATGGAACAAGAATTGTTAAATTGTTTTGGAGACTTTATTATGCATGAAAAGTACTGTCGTGGAAATTTTCGAATCTTGATTACATATATTGCGATCGAAATGATTAAAAAGAATGATGCATCCTCTTGGAATACTGTGAATCTTGATCATACACACTAATAATGAAATGATTGAAAATAATGATGTGTCCTTATGGAAATTTGTGAATCTTGATTTTATATTTCCTGATTGAGATGATTTGATAATGTTGTGTTTCTCATGGAAAAATTGGTGAAGTTTTGATTATATATACTGTGATTAAGATGATTTGAAAATAATATAGTAATAGTGGACCTTCGTTGAACTGATGATGTTCTTTTAGATAACGTGTAGTGTGAAAGAAATGAAATTAATGGTTATGGGAATATTGTCTGAATTGTAGAGAGCTGAATTAATATCTATTTGAAATTGATGCGGAATAATTAAATGATATGTGAAATGTGAAAGAATGGGCGGTGATTAAAAGTCTGCTAAGTGAGGCGATCGTGTTAATAATATTGTTGAACTAAAGTTGATGTAATCCTATCAACGATAGG
The DNA here is from genome assembly GCA_031772115.1 of Heritiera littoralis. Taxonomy (NCBI): domain Eukaryota; kingdom Viridiplantae; phylum Streptophyta; class Magnoliopsida; order Malvales; family Malvaceae; genus Heritiera; species Heritiera littoralis. The sequence continues at coordinate 7,279,435 of JAPDPK010000022.1, forward strand.
GCATTAACCAAAGATGATTTAATCGGAAGGTGGGATATTGTAATTGAGGTCACGGCAATTGAATTGTTACGGTAAAAGAATTGAGATTATGAGAATATGAAGCATATGATTATAGTACCTTGGGAATCTTGATAACCTTTCGTATTAATGTATACAAGTATGTATTGAAATAGAAGAACGTAGTAGTTGATTATAATTTGATATCGATTCTGGCGAGATGATTTTATATAAATTTTTTTGTATCAATAAGATATTGTTGAAATAATATGATACACTATTGTTATATTTTCATAATACTAACGAGATATATAAACACATTTATATACATATTTATCGTGATCTTGATGGACTTTGAGTCAATAATTAGAAATTTGAAAGTGAATTTCGTTGTGAGTTTGTGAATGAGGTTTGCCTATAACATGTACATTGTAAGGTTATTGTGATCTTAATAAGAAGTGCGATTTTGTGATTAGTGCATGAGGTATAATCTGTCGTGTAATATTGTTGAGGACTGATGGACTATGAGTAATTGCACAGTAATTGACGAGTTATACCTTGGTATGCTTAAGGTCAGTCATGCATAACATATGATTTTGGACCTTCGAAACCCTATATCATTTTAAAAGAGAAAATACTGTTTTGAAAAAAGATGTATTGAGATCTTTTTAAACGAAAGTGAACGTTTGAAATATCTAGATAGCCACAATGTCTAAATGTTTTAACTCATACTTTGTTACTCATGCATGACATGTATAAACTGAACATATGGTTTAATTATACGTTGATTTGAGAAAAGATTACAATTGTAAATGTTTTATTTGTGAGATGTCTTAAAGGATTTAAAAAGAAATTTGAAAGAAGAGATTTCGATTTAGAGATGACAAGTATCCTCTGGAATGCTTGTGTGGCATAAAGTGTATATATATTGTGGTTCTGCTTGTGTGGCATGGAAACCCATTTATATATGCACGTGATATGCACATGTAAATGTTGCCTGATGAGACAATTCCAGGCTGTCCAATAATAATCGTGGACATATTCCTCAGTTTTCAGCTGATCAGTGGGACTGGGATGATCTATGATCATAGATAGATGCCTCTCGAGGGAAACTATCCCATTGATAGCTACAATGTGTTAGAGATGATATGATAACAGAATAGGGATCCATGCCTAGTCTCTCACCAAATGTTAAATGTTGTCTAGAGTATGATTTACTATATGTGAACTCTAGACATGATATGTTTTTACAGTATATTTGATATGACTGAGACTAAATATGATTTACATATGATTTTATACCACACATGATATGATTTGAGATTGTATATGTTTTGAAATATGTTTTAAAGCATATGTTAAATGATTCTGAACTACATGAGTTTCATACATGATTATGTACTACTTGAAACATGATTTGAAATGGATGTTTTATACAGCAAAATTTTAATACATTACATATTGAATTCTGTCATAACAGTACATGTAGCATTGATGCATGATTTGCAGTGATACAAGGATACTGAGTATCATTAGGGCATGATCGAATAAATGTTTAAAGGATATTGACTTCTAAATGATACTGGGAGATACACCTGTAGGATTTCATGCATTGCATTGGAGACAATATAATCCTAATTCAATTATTATATTAGTAACTTACTAAGCCATCACTCATTAAACGAGAACTATTTTTCAGATTGACTCAAGGGATACGTTGGACAGTTTTGGAGATTTATTAGTGTATTGACTTCCAAAGACCTCGCTATTAAATATTTGGTATTGTAATACTTCTCTTGTACATGCTTTTATTTTCAGGCAATTTTTGTACAGTACTATAGGATGGGATGTAAACAAGTATAATAAGTGGTTGATATAACATTCTGATATTACATGATGTATATGTGGTGACTAGTTGTGGATATTAGGACTCTTGAGATGATACCTATTTAGTAAATAAAATGTAGATTGTGAGAAATGTTGTGTTACATTGCGATGATTTGCAGGTAGTTAACTGGGGAAATCTCAAATTATAAGGGGGATATTTTCAATCTGATTCTAAGAATTAGTAAGTGATGGGCTATAAATGATCTTTTTACCTTAGAGAGTAATTTAAATCATAATTGAATTAAAGAATGAATGGAAATGGTCTAGTAACTACACTGACACCGAATACAAACTGTAAAACAAAAAGAAAAAAAATTAGTTCGTAATTTTACTAAGTGGAATAAGTGTAAGTGTCAAGTGCAAGTCTCGGCCTTCGGGTCGTGACATATAGTATAACCAATCTTTCCACAAAGCTAGCGTTGAGGCTTTGAACCACTCATGCCTCTTCCTCTAGATCTTCTTCTACCTCTACAACTTCTACCACCTTCTTTAAAGTATCCTTTATATCTATGAACAGACTCATAAAATCACCTTTCATTTGAACAACCAGATTTGCAATAGGAATAGTTGAATCTAAATCTAAACTAGAAGCATTTTGTATGTTTCTTGATTCTATGGCAAATAGCAAAGCAGGTTTTTTTCAATTTGGCAATTCTTTCTGTGTATAAATAGCAGCTACAATTACATCTTACTCTTGTCTAAGATAAGAAATGAACCGACTCATACTCCATCATCGTGCAACAATAAGATTGTAAGGCATCCCATAGTATTTTAACTTTGATGAGGTAATCTTTCATGCTAAGATTACCTTTCTTTACATTTTGTAGTTGTGTTCTATATTACATAATCTTTACATTTGTTTGTGATGCAAAGTATTACTTAATAGACTCCTACAAATTTTAGTAGTTTCACACCTAACAAAATTAGGCAATATTTGATTAGTAATAAAAGAGAGTAGCCAAGAAACAAGGAGTTGATCTTGCCTATCATACAACTCCAACTCAAGAGAATCATTTGCAGGAATGGTTTATTTTCCATCTATGAAACCTTTTAAACCATAACCTCTAATAGTTGCTATTACTTGTTGTTTCTGTAATCGATAGTTGTTGTCATCTAGTTTGACAGTAATACTCTGAGCACCAGGATTCAATACAGCAAAACAAGAAAAATCTCTCATGCCAGCATCATTGTCCATTGTAAGCTCTGATACCATGTGGAGATTGTAAAAGAAAACAAAAAAAAGAATAAAGAAAAAGATGAAAAACAGAAGAGAAGCTAGGAGAAGAATTGAACTTCAATAACTCTGAGAATTTGTATTACAAATTGAGAAACTTTACATTGCAAGACTTAATCCTTTCTTTACATCAATTCTTCATATTTATACAAGAAACTAAATCAATGGTTTAGTTGGCACGTAAGGCAAATAAGGAAGTTATGATAGTTATTCTTAGTAGAATTAGCTTAACTGTCAACTACCATAACTATCAATATGAAAGCTCTATTTTAGGGTTTCAAAGGACATGAAAATAGGAGAATTTTTGGTAGAAAAAAACGAAAAGAGATTAGAGATTTGAAATAGGTTTTCGAGTGTAAATATAGGAGATTTTGAGAATGGCATGAGGAATTTTGGATGAAGGAAATGAAAGGAAAGAAAAAAAAAAGAAAGAGGGAGGGAAATGGGGCAGGGAAAAGGCAAGAACATTGTCGACGAGGAAAAAATAGTTGATAGTGGCATGTAGTGAGGAGTTAGGGAAAGAGGCAAAGTTGTTGTTAGAAATAAAATGGGAGAAAATGAAGGTTAAGTGGTTGTATGGCTACCGAAATTTATGATTCCTGGTCGGAATATTACTTTTTGTAATAATTTTTCTTTGTTTGGTTATTGCATTTTCCCCTGCATCATGAATTTTACATTCCTAATAGTGTCAAATGGGGGGAACATAAAGGGAACTAGATAACCTCCATCTCCTAAGATTTTTTAGAATTCTTAGGGGAAAATGATTTTTTTTCCCATTTTGTCCTCAATTATGTTTTTAAACCATATTATCCTTTTTAGTCACTTAAAATTACAAAATAAAAGTTGTCATAACATTTAGGTCCATGAACCTAACTGCTAGACTTAAAATTCTAGGAGTCGCCACCAAGCATTCTACCTAGGTGTGATTGGTCACCTATTCATAACTATGGATAAAGTTTGGTCTACGTTCAAAAATCTTAGGTTCGAAAGTGCAGTTACTTGTGGGGAAGGATTAGCACCCCCACAATGCACATCTAAGATGGTACCATTTTAGCCATAAGTTATTCTAAGATTGTCTTAAAATTTTATTTCTACCCTTTCTTACCCTTTTTACTTTTATTTCATAATTTTATTTATCTTATTTTTTTAATTTTTATTTTGTTGGAAAAATGAATATTGATTTTTTTATTAAAATCAGTTTTAGATCCTCCATTACTCTAGCAATAATCTAAAGGAACTTCTCACCCTAAGACATCCATCATCGGAACAACCTTTATTCATCTTCATTATTTAGTCTTTTTAAATTATTATTTTTTATTTATTATCCTTTAAACTATTTTTTATCTTTATCTTTATTTTATCTTCTATTATTTAAAATAAATGTTGATTACTTTTCAAAACCTCTAATTAAATCTTTCATTACTTTGGAAAAATTTAAAAGGAAATTTTTACCTAGAAATTCTTTAAAGCTTTGCTTGGTAGGGTGGAAAAAAAATGAAAAGATAGAAAATCAAAAGGAGAGGAAAATGGAGAGATAGAAAACATTTATTTTTTTTCCTTAGGTATGTTTGGTAGAAAGGATAGAAAAATAGATAGAAAATAAATTTTTATCATTCTACTGCTTGGTAGAATTAAAAAATAAGGGGAAAGAAAATTAAAATTGAAATGATTTTACCATGTTACCTCTTATACAATTATTTATCAAATTATTTTTTCAATTTTTATGGGATTTTTCATTTTCAGAGATATATTTTTTAAACAAAAATTTGTCAAAATAATTAATTCATGATAATTAATTATTAATTATCAATAAATAAATCATTAAATAATTAATTTAATTGCTATTTAACTATTAGTTAATGATTATTTAATTAATAGTTAACCATACATAGTTAATTAAATTTAAAATAATTAAATATTACAATAAATTAATTAATATTAATTTAGGATTAATCATAAATTAAATAATATTAATTATTTAATAATTTATTTGTTTATAATTAATATTAATTATTTAATAATTTGTTTATTTATAATTAATAATGATTTTGCCATCCTATCTCTTATACATATATTAAAGTGTAGCATGTACCAAAAAAATATTACAGTTTAGCAAACATGCAAGCAATGTCACAATTCTCATGCATGCAATAACATTTTTGTACAAGTAATTTGATAATCTTAAATACAATATAAAAATAACATAAAAAATACAATGATGATATAAATTAAAATATAATAAAAATTTATAAATGGGCAAAATCTAAATAGAAAAAATGTTAAATATTTGACATGTCGACACGAATATAATTTTCATATTTTACACAACATAAATACGATATGTACACAAAATTTAAAAAACTAATATTATAGATTCCAAAAATAAAACATTAACAATATCTAAATATATAATAATTAGGAGTAATTTAAATATTATCTTAAAATGTGGGTGTTGAAATTTCGAATTTAAATTTATAAAATTTTTACTCTTTAAAAATAATAACATAATAATTTTTAATGTTATCATATTATAAATTGAATTTGGTGAAGTAAATAAAACGGTACCTATACACCCAGAAATTATATTCTATAAAAATATTTATATCTTCTCTTTATACAGACGCATCATTACCATCTTTAGACAAATGTTGCAGCCAATCAAGGAGACTTGACACTTTCTTTTCTATTTTCTATCCAATTTGGACATATTTTCATTTGTGAAGAGGGAAGGAAAATGCTTATCCTTCCTATTTTCTTTCCTTCTAATTTTCTGTCCTACCAAATAACTTAAAATTCATTTTCCTTTCATTTTTCCCTCCTTCATTTTCTTTCCTCCCATTTTTTAGCTATACCAAGGCCTAAGTGCTGCTTACTTGCAGTCACCTTAAGGATATCATCCTCAAATAATCACCCTTTATTTATTTATTTATTAAATTTTTAATGTAATTATTATTTTTATCTATTATTTAATGTTATATAAGTGTTGATTTTTTTAAAAATATTCCATTAAACCATCCATTACTCTGGAAACATTCATACCTTGAAAATTCCTAAGTGCTGCTTACTCACAATCACATGAAGGTTTTCATCATTAGATAATTACCATTTTTTTAAAAAAAATTTTTATCTCTTGCTTATTTGATTTATTTATATATTTTTTATAATCTAAAAATTCACACTATATTTTCCTAAAGAGGCCTGTTTTCTGAACTTCTAAAATCCTATCCTAAATTATCATATAAATCACATCATCAAATTAAACCAATATACAAATCATGCAAAATATTTAAATTATTAATCCAAATTAATTATCATATTTTTATCTAAACTAATTAACATGCAAACTAATATTAAAGCATATATGAATTCATTTATTAAGATACACATCATCATGCAAATAGTTATTAAATTAACATATCAAATTATCATTAACATGCATTACTAAATCAAGCATTAATTATTAAATTATATTATTAACCTATTGAGTTGAACTCACTAAATATTATTCAACAAATAAAATAAAAACCTAAAAGTTAGTATAAGAATCACTATTTTATAAATCATTATTAAATTAATTCAGTATATTTTGAAGTCATGAGGAATATGGAAAATGATTTAAGGCTTTGTTTGGAGAAAGAATGAATTATGGAAAACTTGGGGAAAAAAAGAGAATAAAATAATCTATTTTATTCCTTAAGCTTATGAGATAAGCTTTAAAACATTATTTAATTAAATTTTTCCCTTCCTTTATAAGTTACACGGCAACACAGAAATTGCAAGCAAAGTTAGCCAAAAAAATAAGTGAAAGTCAGAAAAAAAGCATAGAAAAACATTGCATTTAGTGCTTTCACACCAATACAACTAATGCTTTCACACCATAGCAATTAGTGCTTTCACATCAATGCAACTAATGCTTTCACACCATAGCAATTAGTGCTTTCACACCATTGCAATTGGTGCTTTCACAACAAAAGTGGTCGGCCAACCCTTGTAGAATAAGGGAAAGGAAGCAAAGTCAAAGAAAGAAGGTCAAGGAAGCAAGATGTATGGTAAACATAGACTTTTGGTTGCAAGGCTTATGGGATAAGCTTCCACCTTCTCCAAATTAGATAATTTGTTTCTTCCCCTCATTAAGTGACCGGCCAACCCATTTTTTTAGCCCTTTTCTCAGCTATTTAAAAGCCAAGATAGACAGAAAGAAAGAAAGAAAAACAAAACATGAGAGATTGGATGAAAACAGGAAATCCAGTAATTCACTGTGCAAGCAGATTTTGTTGTCATTTTTCATCCTACTTCCAATCAGTTATAGCCTTTCCTCCCCCGATGAAAGTTGTTCCAAATCCTCTGCTCTAAAACATATCCAAAATTCATCTCAAACGGAGTTCATTTGCCTGGTGAAAAGGTTGGTAGAAGTCAAATCTGTCAAGCTGCCTTGTTTTGACGAGATTGAGAGAATCATTTTGTAGGGCAGAAACGATCAGGAAGATGACTTTTTCTTGAAACAGTCAAGAAGGATCAATTGAAAATCTACCACATATCTGAGAATCAAATCAAACGAACCAAGTTTGATAGGGGAAAATCTGTTCTGGAAATTTCTACTGCACAGGGTAAGCAGTGCTGGAATTTTTTGTTCTTTCTAAATTAGATATAGGGTGCATTTCTAATTTTTCTAGGCCTATTTCTAGTGTCATAATGGGGTAAAATTGACCCTAAAGAAGTGTTTTAAGTATTGGCCAAAGGGGTTTCCATAAGGAAAGTGTAAGGTGGTAAATGACACTGTCTGTATATGCTTGTAGTGTTAACGATGCGGTTTAGTGGTGTACAGTACATGGATTTCCAAGCTTGAACGAGCGAGCTTAATCTTTGCTTTCGGTAAGTTTACTATGCAAGTTACGAGTAGTAGCTTACAGGGTAAGTACCTCACATGAGCTACACGTAATGATTTATGAAATAAATGAAAGGTTTATAAAGTAAAGAAATTGATTGAGATGCGAATTTTGAGATGTGTTGCTGTTGGAATATAAATTGATTTTCCTTTGCAGGCTGGTTAATAAAAATTTCTGCTGCAAAGGGTAAGCAGTGCTGGAACTTTTGGTTCTCTCTAAGTTAGATATAGGGTGCATTTCTAATTTTTCTAGGCTTATTTCTAGTGTTATAATGGGGTAAAATTGACCCTAAAGAAGTGTTTTAAGTATTGGCCAAAGGGGTTTCCATAAGGAAAGTGTAAGGTGGTAAATGACACTGTCTGTATATGCTTGTAGTGTTAACGACGCGGTTTGGTGGTGTACACTACATGGATTTCCAAGCTTGAACGAGCGAGCTTAATCTTTGCTTTCGGTAAGTTTACTATGGAAGTTATGAGTAGTAGCTTACAGGGTAAGTACCCTACATGAGCTACACGTAATGATTTATGAAATAAATGAAAGGTTTATAAAGTAAAGAAATTGATTGAGATGCGAATTTTGAGATGTGTTGCTGTTGGAATATAAATTGATTTTCCTTTGCAGGCTGGTTAATAACACATCCTAACCCTATCTTATTGCAGAAATTTTGAAAAATTGTTAAAAGTTGGATGTAGATCCCCATGTCTACATCAAGTTATTGCATCTTTATGCATAATTGTTTTTATGAGATTTAAGCTTACATGAAGTTATACGAAATGTATGAAAGTTTTTACATCTCATTTACATCATGTTTTGAAGTATGTGAATGATATGACTTTATAGCATATCCATATGAGTTTTTGAATTGAGCATGCATTGCTTGTACATCCTTTTGATGTGAAACTTCAAAACATGAGATAATGACTAGTTTACAGACTTTTATGGCACCCCATTGTACTATGAGACTAATAGAGCATATGGAACATGCCCGAGTAGCTGATGCTCTTATATGGGCAATACGAGACTTGTCCGACATTGTCATTGACATTGACAGGTTCCAATTCTGGCTGATCACTGGGATTAGAGATGACGAGGATCTATGGCCATAGGTAACACCCTAGTTCCGGGGTAACGAAGACTGCTTGCTGATAGCTACAGTAGGCTAAGACTTTATTAGTTGAATTACTGGGTTTGCCTAACAAGAAATGTTTTATGAACATGATATATGAGACTACATGATATGTGATTGAACTTTATGAAGCATTGCTTTTATGATAACTACATGGTCTGACAAAATTGACTTTGCATCGTTTTTCGTGCATTGCATCAGTTTTACCATAAAGGCATGGTGCTATTGAGTTACATGAGATATGAAGTTTAAATAAGTTGTTAATATGCGATTTTACACGAAACACGTGTTGCATGCATTAGTGGTGCTATATCCTGTTTGGTACTATCTCTGCCCTTGTGTAGTGGCTTACTGAGCTTTTCCCCAAAAGCTCACCCCCTCATTCTCCTCCACAGGTTAAGCTAAGATAGCAACATTTGATAAGAGTCGTTCCTTATTTTGACGTTCAAGCTAGACGTCAGACCTCAATTCATAGCTCGGTATATATGTTTACTATTCCTATGTACTTGGAATTTGATAATTTTGTACAGTAATGCAATGTGAGATGTGATAAGTATAAATATGTGATTATTTTCAAAAATCGAGTTAAAATGGGATGTAGACAAGTGCTGGTTGATTGTTGATGTGAATAGTATTTTGCGTTATGGTTTGAATTATAGGGCAGGGGGTTTTCCGTAGTTGAGCGAAAATGCTGCCAAGATTTAGTCTTGAGAAATTTTAAGTTGTGAAATGAATTGGGACCTAAGAAAATCAACCTTGTACTGTGATCGATGAATAGTAAATCGAAATTAAAAGAGTAAGACAACTCGCTACACAAACCGTAGTTAAAGGAAAAGGAAAGAGTCAACTCCAAAATCCCTTCTTCCGCTAATTTGTTATTGAAAATGTCTCGTATTTTTGGGGTGTGACAGATAGTCCCTTTTTCTAGTCTTTGTTCCAACAACACAAGTGACCAAATCAAAACAGAGATGCCATGACCAGCAATAGAAACGGCAAGCAAGCGTGTCACATACCAAAATATCAAATATTTTAGTAATTTTACATAATCTGATCACTTACAGTTGGGCTATCTACAGTGTCGACATTTATTCGAAATAGAATTTATTATTTTTATAAAAACACAAGATTTGAAATTCTCAAACACTTATACATAAATATAATTAATCTCAAAGTCCAATGTATAAAGTAATTTACATCCCAAGTATTGTATACATAAAATAGCACTGTACAGAAAAGTCTGAATACATAAAAGGAAACTCGTATGCCTCGACGAAATAGGATGATCACCTAAGGGATACCAAAATCAGGTCTTCTAAATGCAGACCCAATAATTTACTGCAAATAATCTAGGAGGAAAAAATAAAGGGGTGAGCTTATGCTCAGTAAGAAATATATATATATATATATATATATATATGAAAACTAATACAACATATCCTATATGCAGTTTAAATAACATATTTTCACATGGAAACCATGAATTCGTGATTTAAATCTCTTTGGCACGATTTTCAAAAAAGATACTATAGTGAATTAGATAACTAGGTTAGTACAGAAAGATGCTTTTGAGCACCTCACTTGTCCGACATCTAAGTCCACTATAAGGACTTTAGTAATTATTTAATTTAATCACAAATTTAGTAACTATATTCAATAGCTTGCGTCAAAACATTTCTAGAATCATTCAAAAAACATAAGATACTCCTTAAATAATATTTGTGTCATTTTCAAATAAATAATTCAAATAAATACAATTCACAAAACAAACATATTATTAATCACAAAACATAGATAGCATATATACGAAATCAAAAGCAAATCAAATAGCAGTGCCTAGATCTGTGTTAACTAGGGATTTACCACCCCAGTATAATTACACTGGAGAGTAGGCTTCACTCAATAAACTCATGCACTATAGTAGACCTATGGCCATAGTCATGGGGGCACAGTGTATACTAGCCAGGTAACAACTGTGGGAGTTGAAGACTAGGCTAGAGTCAACAGCATCATAACAGAACGAAAATGCGTGTACCCACAAGTAGTTATGGGGCCAATAGTCTCAAAACATTTCATAAATTATTTCAAATTTGTTTATGGAGATAAATTTAATAAATCATATCTTAAATAAATTCATAAAATTAAATTCATAAATTCAATATATGTAAATATGAAATTCACAACATATACTCAAAACAATATATTGCATTCAAAATATTTACTTAAATGCCACAAAAATATATATATACACAATATTACGCATAAAGAATTGGATAAAATCTAGTAAAAACTATCTGAAAGTTGAAATTTGATTTAATATGCATAAAATTAGATTTAGGGATTTGAGTTTCCAACACCTAAAATCAATTTCTTTTATTTTTAAATATCATGCCAAATGGTAATTTTAAGGGTTTAGGCTAATTTGGAAAATTTTCGATAGCATAACGGTTTGTTATAATTTAACCTCCTGCATAAAAACACAGCTTTAAACCACAGATTTCATTTTTTTAATTTCAATCCAAAACATCAATTCCAATTCCATAAAAGACAAATTTTATCAAATTCATGCAACAAAGTATCCCTACGCTTCAAACATATATCCCTTACCTCTTAAACGCTCGCTGTCCTGTTCATTAGCACTAGTAGCACCTTCTGACCTCGGAGTTGCAATTTTCCATACAAATTGAATAAATTTTCCATACTTTACTTAAAAATAATATTTAACTCATTAAATGCCAGTACATTATTTATTGCAGCTATAAATTTAGTCTAATTTCTACTGGTGCTAAAACTACAACTAGCGCTAAGCACCTTCGTTTTCGATTTTGATCGCGCCTACAGTCTTGTAATAATTTATACGTTATTCTAGAACCTAAAACACATTAAAATGAGCATGATTTCTTCCTCCCCTTCTCTTGGCCGAATAGGTTCTTGTAACATTTTGTCATATACAGTAATCATTGATATTTCCATATTCATTCAATTGGTTGGGCTGTCTGCGATGCCTTTATTCCATTCACTTGCAACAGTAATCATTTTTAAAATAAAAGTTCATTTATAACTGTTATTAATATTTACATAGTCAATATTTCCTTAAGTACATTTTATTAGTATTTACATCCCTTGTATATAAAATATACAAAAGTAGTACTGTACATAAATGTTTGAACATATAAAAGTCAAAATATACCTCCACGATCTAGCAACAGTCACCTGAGGGATACCAAAGCCCAGCCACTTAGTGGAACGGTATATCACTGCAAGTAATCTGTGATGAGGGAAAAGAGGGGGCGAGCTTAATGCCCAGTAAGAAATTCATATGCAAGAATGTCACAGCCCGTGACAACATTTTTCACCTTAATTTACACAATTCATCTGGCTAGGCTGTTTGTGATACTTCACTTGATTTCTTATGTTAAACAATTTCATAAAATATTGTTTATATTACATACATCCCCTATCTTACTTAACAAGCAAGTAGTACTGCATACATATCTAAATACAGAAAAATAAATGATTGTACCTCATAAATCTCAATCGGTCTGTCACATTGTCCATTATGTGCATCCGTAATCCACAAATATTGGATCTCACCATCATCAAAAACCTGAAATGTTAAAATTGGGGAGTGAGCAAACCACGACTCAGTAAGAGAGTTATATGTCACACTTGATATTCGGTTAACTATATGCTAAAAAATTTTTTCACTTTCTTTTAAATCTTCTTAGTTGGCTCTAGGCTCACATGTAGGAAGGATACTACAGTTGGCTAGGGATCCGGATAGAGTAAGGCAGGTATTTTAAAATACCTGACTTGTTCCAGAACCTAGAAGCAACTGTAGAGAGTACTATATTCATTGTTTTCAAAACGATATAATTTTCGTTTTTCCACGAAGTAAACCACTTATTTCTTTTCACATTCAGTATACTTTAAAACACGTGACAGTTCAGTAGTAAAATGGTGGTTTACTTCTCTTCTCTTCAGTACAGTAAAAACACATGACAGTACAGTGGTTCGCAAATATCCAATCGTTGGATAAACACTTTTGCGATTATTTCTATCTTAGAAATAATTCTTATGTTATTCTTTTGGAATAAACATTTATTTCTCTTTTCAAATCAGTATCCGTATTGTACAGTTCAGTAAACCATTATATTCAGTAAAACAGTAATTTGATACGGTTTAATCAGTAGACAGTAAACAGTAGCTACCAGTTTAGAAAATAGTATAAGGTAGCTTTCAGTTCAGTAAACAGTAAATGGTAGCTTTCAGTTCAGTAAAACAGTAATCAATGGCTACCATTTCAGTAAACAGTACAGTTTAGTAACACAGTGTTTTGGTACGGTTTTTCATCAGTAAACAGTAAACAATATAGTAATTCAATACAATGAATAGTAGAGTACAATAAATAAGATTTTGTAAATCCTTTTAGTAAACAGTAAACAGTAAGTGAGACTAGGCATTACCCTACAATTAAATCATGCTATCTCGTCCACTAGGGACACAGTAACAGTAATGAGATCTATGGCCATGATCTATAATATGTCCTTGGTGTACACTTGCTAGGTGACAATCCGGGACGCTGATGATTAGCTGGTCAATCAGCCACGTGACAGTAACAGTATGTGTAATGCATGAAGCTCGGGGCCTAAGTCTCAAAACAGTGTAACCGTACCATAGACTTTATGGATTTTAAACACAGTAAATTAAAATATTTCACAAGTATCCATAAGGCTCACATATAATAAATCATCACCTTTATGATATAGTTAAATTAAATAACATTTCTCAAAATATTTCACAAAGGTATAAATCATATTTTCCATACAGTGAAAACAGTTTATAAATTGTCACTGTAAAATATAAAAGGTTATAACTGTGTTTTTCACCGTAAAATATATACGCACGCTTTTCCGTGCTTTCTATCGAAAACATGGTTTTCAAAATCATCGTAATTCAATTCAAATATTTTCACAATTTATGGAAAAATAAAAATATTTATTTTCCAATTTCAATAATTCTGTCTCCATGTTTTCTTCTAAAAACACGTGTAGAGATCTCTAGTCTCGAAATCATAGTTTTCCATCATTTCTTAACTTTTATGGAATTTATATAATTAATTATTTCCATAATTAATATCATAAAGGTTTATATGAAATTAAGTGAATATTTAAGAAATATTTATAAAATATTCACTTCGGTCCTTTTTAATTTCCACCTCGTTTCAAGTGAAATATCACCTACCGGGTGAATTTTCGGTGATTTTATTTTCACCATTCTCAAAAACATAAATATTTTAAATTTAAACTTCCATATATTCATGTTTTATAAAAAATACTTGATTTCTCTATTTTCGTGACTGAAAATCGTTTCTTGTGAAATCAAACCATTTATTATGATTTTCGGCAATTTTCAGTAATTTTTTGATAATTTTTTGGCAGTATAACGGCTGCCGATTGGCTAGCCTCCTGCACGGAAAATACAGTTTAAAATTTCAACCGGTAAATCACCACAATTCTCGGGTTGGCGACTGCCTCTCAAAGGTCGTGCCCGTGTTCACCTCGCTTGATTCCATCGTCTCGGTCATCGAGGAAATTTTCTAGAAATTAAATTCTAAAATTTAGAATTTTTTCCATAATTTATTAAAATAAATCATTGGAAATTAATTTCCGAAATTCTTACCGAATTTTCGTAATTTTCGAGTTTTTGAATTTCTCGGGATTTTTCGAATTCCCGAAAATTCCTTTTTCTCTCTCTTTTCTTCTTTTCCTCTTTTCTTTCTCTTTCTCTTTCTTTTCTTTTCTTTTTCTTTTTCCTTGTTCTTTTCTTTCTTCCCAGCCGGACTGGTCACCTCCCCTCACCGTTGGTTCTTCTCCGGTGGCCAGTTCTCCGGCGGTTCGATGGCCCCTCAGCTGGCCGGCACCACGGCGAAGCTGGATTTGGCCTCTGTTCATCCCGAATCGGCGACACGGCAACAAATCGACTCGGTTTTGGTTCAGTTCCTTCCGCCTCTTCGTTCTGCCTTCTCCGCAGTTCACCGCCTCTCCGGTGGCCTCCTACCTCTTCCTCTTCCTTTGGCGACGCTTCGGTGGCGGTGGCAGTGGCAGTGGCCGATTTTGCTGGCACCACCAAATCCCATTTTCCTTTTTCTTCCCGACTTCCGTCGGTTTTTGCCTTTGTTTCTTTCCGTTTTCTCCTTTCTTCGTCGGTCACCGGCTTCTCCTCTCTCCACTGGCGCCGTCCTCTTCTCCTCTCTCCCTCACTCGACTGACCGACGGTGGTCGGCTTTCACTCGAGAGGCAGAATCGGGAGTCTTCCCAATTCTATTCTTATGTTTTTCTTCTTCTTCTTCTTCTTTTTATATCAATTATACATATACTATATTATATATTATATATTATGTATCATACATATAATGTATATCAAGATATATTTATATGGTGTATTAAAATATATATATATATATATATATATATCTAGCATATATATATATATATATATATCTAGCATATATATATTTATACACTTTAAAATTAAATAACATATATATATATTCATATAAATGTAATACTACAATATATATTGTATTTACAATATATATATATATACAAACTTTAATGTAAAATACTATTTACATTTCTTATACATGTATATATTTATATATACATAAAATATACATATGTATTATTTAAATTTATGAAACAGTATATATTCAAATATATACTAATGTATAATAATATATATTATATATCATTTAAGTACATATGTATTTGTATAAAAATATATTTATATAATCTATAATTATATAAATATATATCATATTCATTTCTTATTTTCTTATTTAATTTGGATTTCCATTTATCCAAATTAAATTTCCTTTCTTCTATATTTTCCATAATTCCAACCTTATTTTTCCGATTTAAATTTCCTTCACTCGGATTTCCACCATTCGTTCCTTTCTCAATTCTCGGGATTTTCGCCAATATCCTGTTCTCACAATTTTATTTATTTTTTTCCACTAATCTATTTTCTTTAATATTAATTTCCAAAAATTGGAAAATTTACGATTATCACAAAGAACTAATACTATGAGATCTATATGCGTAAAATAATTTAATTCCTAACAGTACACTAAGGGATATTTTAGGAAGGATACTATAGTTAGCTAGGTAACCAGATAGAGTATGGGAGGATACTTTGAAGTACTTTTCGTGTTCTGGTCCTTAGTGCGACTATAGAGAGTAAACAGTTGATGATGAGTTATATAAACAGTATAAAAACCATTAAATAATTAGATGCAGTCTTTCAATCAATAAACAAGATATAAAACAAATTATTTAAGCAATTCTATAAAGTAACTTCAGCATGAATCAGTAAATAGTACAATAACATTTCAATACCATGATGCAAAGAAATAGTTTCAATACTTTCACTTATTAACAATATAAAATCCAATTTAAATAAAACAGTACAGTGGAGACTAGGCAACACCCAATAGATATCATGCCACAACAGTATCCCAAGAAGGGAAAAACGTAACAGTAAGACATATGGCCATAGTCACAGTAGTATCCACAATGTGCACTGATCAAGTGACAACTGGGACGGCTGATGATATGATCAGTATCAGTAAGCAACAGTATAATAACAGTAGCAGTAACAGTTAGTCAGCATGATGTACCCAAAGGTTCTATGGGCCTAATAGTCTCAAAATAGTTTATATGTGATATAAATATCTTTAAAGGAATCAATTTCAGTAATTAAACCTTCAGTCAGTCCATAAATGTATATTTTGGAAACATAAACGGTTCGAGAATAAAAATTTATAAAATATTCACAGTTCAATATTCAGTTCTAAAAATATTCTATTTACATATAAATAAGTTATAAAAACATGCCAGTATCCTCACGTACGTAAAATTTAATAACATGAATTTTTAAATATATAATTTCGGGTGTTGGTATGCATATGAAATTTCAATAAATATGGTAGAATTTAAACTTATTAAATCTTTCATTTCTAATATTCAAAAGGTATCAAAATGTGGTTCTAGAAATTTATTAAAAATTTCAGCAGTATAATGGCTATTCTTATCCTAGCGTTCTTGTAGTAAAAACACAATTTATAATACCAACAACAGTTCACAATTCCAATGCATTTAACCTCAAAACCATTCCATAAAATCATTTTCAACATCAATATGCATTCACAGTATCCCTATGTCTTCCATACTCATCCCTTACCTTTCAGTTTCTATTGAAACAACCGATAGCACCGCACAACTTAGTTTACTCCCAGGCTACACGACATTATGAAAACATTATTATTTCACTACACTTCAATTATAAAGAATTTTTCTCTCATTAAAATCTATCACATTGTCTAATATAGCTACTAAACCTGTTTATTTTACACTTGTGCTAAAACTGCAACTATGCCTAAATCAACTCCGTTTTCAATTTCGATCGCACCGACAGCCTTGTCTTGAATTATGCAGTATCATGGGAACTAAAACATATCAAATTGAGCACCATTCCCATGTCCTCTTCACATGGCCGAAACATACATGGATGGTTACACAAGTTATCTCAACAAACTAAGCTTGATTTCATGCTTTATCATTGTTCTTCATCCATTTTACATCATTTTCATATATCAAAGCACCTTCAAACATGGACATTTCATCATGGCTGAAACCCTAAGGGAGTATTTGAGGTGGTTTTAATTCAATCTATGGCCATAATCACGCTTAAACACCTTAATTATATCACTTACTAACATTAAATCATAAAGAAAATTCAAGCATGTTCATACCTTGTCTTGGGCGAATTCAAAAGAAATCCAAACACCTTAATTTTGTCCACTTCACCCTTAAATACTGGTATGGGCTTGTAGAGCACTGAATTTGGGACAAGTTTGTAGAAGAAATTTTTTTATTTTAAGGTTGTTTAGTTGGACTTTTGGAAGGCTTTCTATTTTTCTCTAAGTTGGTTATGGAGGAAATGGTGTGAGGTTGAAGAAGACTTGGCTGGCTACTTAAGAAAATTGTAGAAATTTCTTTTAAAGTTATCTTGCTTGCAAAATGACCAAAATTCCCTTATATTTAATGATTTTGAATAATTTTACCGTTAAACTTCCATATTATTTTTAACTTGTCAATTTAACTCCAAAATATTTTATTCCATCATTGAATATAAGTATTGAACATATTCTAAAGAATGGATGGGGTTTTATTAAGGTTTGACTGGCCGTAAAGGTGAAATTATCAAAATACCCCTATCGGGTCAATCGTATAGATTTATTACTTTACGTATATAATTCAGTCTATCTAATAATATGGAATAGAACTTATTCACACATAGATTATCATAGTTTAGTCAGTTGGTCAAAAGTCAATTTAGTTTTACCATTATTCACAAAAATTCATCCGACCTATGTCCTTAATCGTCATTTCTTAATTTGTTGGCCCACTTCCAAAAAATGACTTAAATAAAAGATTTTAGGTTATAGATTCTTACCATAAGTTTATTCAACTCTCCATATTGTGTTTATTAAGTCTCCCATCCATCCGATCATTATAAGACTCGTAGGGCCCATCGTACTGTTCCCTATTATACCTACGAAATATACAGGAAGTGAACAGTGGTGAGAAGTCTTACACGTGTAACAATACTAGAATAGGTGATTCTCACATCCTACCTGCCTTAAGAAATTTGGTCCTCCAATTTTAATTGGATCTATCACTGGAATAGCTCTGGATACTTCTCTTTCATTAGACTTTTTAGTTCCTATGATGCCCCTTTTGCTGAATGGTACTGCCATAGCACTTTTACCAAGGGAATAATCTTAGACCGTAGCACCTTTTCCTTTTGATCCAAGATCCAAATAGGTTTCTCCATGTAACTCATGTCTTCCCTGATCTCCAATGGTTCATACCGAATTACGTGAGATGGATTTGGATGGTACTTCCTTAACATTGATACATGGAAGACATTATGCACTCCAGATAGTTCTAGTGGTAGTGCTAACCGGTAAGCTACATCTCCCACATGGTCTACGATCTCAAATGGTCTGATATACCAAGGATTTAATTTTCCTTTATTTCCAAATCGCATGATGCTCTTGGAAGTTGAGACTTTCAAGAAAACTGAATCTCTAACAAAGAACTCCAAAGGTTGGCACCTGTTATCAACATAACTCTTTTACCGACTCTGAGTAGTCTTTAATCTATCGCAGATAATCTACTGTGATAACCGCAAATTTTTTGAATTTTGATAATAAGTATTCGGAAATTTAATTTAATGCAAGAGATAAATCAAAGAAATAAATGAATTTAATTAAGAAAAAGGGAATATTGTTGAAATTCTCGAAATTGATGAAGTGATGAAGTAATGAAGTTTAGGAAATTAATTTGGAGAAATTGAAATCCAAATTATATAAGAAATGAAAATGGGAAATTATTTGGATATTAAGAGATCCAAATTATAAGGAATAAAATGAGTATATTTATATATTAAAATATATAAATATATATTTTTTATTAAATAAATACATGGGTATATTTGTCACGACCCGAAGGCCAGTGACGTCCTCTTAACACTTACTTTATCCCTTACGGAAATTTACGAACCAAAATTTTATTGGCGGTGATCTTAATGGACATGTAGGTACAAGTAGAGAGGGTTTTGAGATAGTACATGGGGGTTTTAGTTATGGTGTAAGAAACGAGGGAGGAGATGCTATCTTAAATTTTGCTTTATTTTATAACCTAATCCTAGCAAATACATTGTTTAAGAAGAGAGATTCTCATCTTATAACCTTTAGAAGTGGACCAAGAGCAAGTCAGATAGATTTCTTTTTAACTAGGAGTAGGGATAGACATAGATGTTTGGATTGTAAGGTCATCCCAGGTGAGAGTGTTACCGCGCAACATAAACTCTTAGTTCTAGATATGAAGATAGATAGACGACATCGAAAGAACCAACAAAAAGGAATTGAACGGATTCGATGGTGGAAGCTAAAAGAAGATTGTCATACAACATGTAGAGATAGTTGGATTCAAAAAGAGGCTTGGACAACAGAAGAGAACCCAAATGTAATGTGGAATAAGATGGCAAAATGCATTCGGGAGGTAGGCAAAGAGACATTAGGAGTATCAAACGGAAAAGTACCGACTGGAAAGGACGCAACATAGTGGACTGCAGTAGTAAAAGATGCTATAAAGACTAAGCGAGAGCGTTACAAGGCTTTAAAGAAGAACAATACAGAAGAGAGTTTTTCGGAATATAAGGTAGCAAGAAAGGAGGCAAAGAAGGCTGTGGCAGAAGCTAAGACGAGGGTTGCGAAAGAGATTTACGACAAGTTGAACACAAAGGAGGGAGAGAAAAGGATATACAGATTGGCGCGAGCAAGAGAAAGGAGGAGTCGCGACCTAGGAGTCGTGAAATGTATTAAGGATGAGCATCAAAGAACTCTCGTTAAAGATAATGACATTAAGGACAGGTGGCGAGATTATTTTAACAAATTATTTAATGATGGACAAAATAAAGTTTTGGATAATATTTCGGTGCCTCTTAAGGATTTAAATCGGTGCTTTGTGCGTAGAATCCAAGAGACAGAGGTAAAAGATGCACTAAAGATGATGAAGAATGGAAAAGCTGTTGGACCTGATGACATCCCAATTGAAGTTTGGAAATGCCTTGGAGATGTAGGAGTTAGGTGGTTGACAAATCTATTTAATAAGATTTGGCACACTAACAAAATGCCAGAGGAATGGAGGAAGAGTGTCTTAGTACCTTTATATAAGAACAGGGGAGATATTCAAAGTTGCGCCAACTACCGAGGCATAAAATTGATGAGTCACACGATGAAACTATGGGAAAGAGTGATAGAACGGAGATTAAGAAAGAATGTAGAGATATCAGAGAATCAATTTGGTTTTATGCCGGGTCGATCAACTATGGAGGCAATATATTTGCTTAGACAACTTATGGAGCGCTTTCGAGTAATGGGTAAAGATCTTCATATGGTCTTTATAGATTTGGAGAAAGCATATGATAAAGTGCCTAGGGAGGTACTCTGGTGGTCCTTAATGAAGAAAAGAGTTCCTTTGAAATATATTAAACTAATTAAGGACATGTATAGAGGCGCAAGGACACATGTGAGGATAGGTGGGGGGCAAACAAGTGAGTTTCCTATCACGGTGGGATTACACCAAGGGTCAGCGTTGAGTCCATTCTTGTTTGCGGTAGCTATGGACGAACTGACAAAATCCATCCAGGATAAGGTGCCCTGGTGTATGATGTTTGCAGATGATATTGTCCTATGTGCGGAAACTAGAGCGGAGATCAATACAAAGTTGGAAGCATGGAGACAAACGTTGGAATCAAAAGGATTTAAACTAAGCAGAGTGAAAACTGAATACATGGAGTGTAAATTCAGTTCTAATTGACTAGAAGAGCATGATGTAGTGAAGTTAGATGGGGTGGCGATACCTAAGCGGGATCATTTTCGATACTTGGGATCAATAATACAGATGGATGGAGAGATTGATGGTGATGTGACCTATAGGATCCAGGCTGGATGGAGTAAGTGGAGAAGTGCTACAGGTGTGTTGTGCGATAAAGGAATTCCTACATGGTTAAAAGGCAAGTTTTATAGGACAGTTGTTAGACCAACATTGTTATATGGTAGTGAATGTTGGGCGACTAAGAGGCTACATACACAAAAGATGAGTGTAACAGAAATGAGAATGTTACGGTGGATATGTGGATATACAAGAAAGGATAGAATGAGAAATGATGATATTCGTAAGATGATTGGAGTGGTACCTATTGAAGACAAAATGTGTGAACATCGTTTACGTTGGTTTGGACATGTAAGACGTAGACCTGTAGATGCTCCAGTTAGGAGAATAGAGGCTATGGATGTTGAGAGAAGGGTTAAGACTAGAGGAAGACCGAAAAAGACTTGGAAGGAAGTAGTTTGGAAAGACATGGAGGTTTTAGAATTAGATGAGCAAATGGCCTTGAATAGGAATCTATGGAGGCAGAGAATACATATGGACGATCTAACGTGATTTTAGATATTGGTTCATATAGCCTACCCCAATCTATTGGGATAAAGGCTCTGATGATGATGATGATGATGATGATGATTTACGATTTGTATTCGGTGTTAGTGCAGTATCTAAATCAAATCTTATCCTATTAATATTATTTTTCGAGCTATGTCATCCATCTCAAGGTGATTTTTATGATTTTAGCCTTATTTTTACTATTTCAAAAGAAACAAGTCAAAAACCACCCCTTTGTATTTTATCAATTTCCCCAGTAAAATCACCTGCATTAAAACACATTTTTAAACTACACAATACAGCCAGCTGTTGTTTCCCACAGTTCACACAATCATGCATCTCATCCTTCTCAAGGGTTTAACCATTTATAAATCCACATCTAGCAATTTATACACCATTCAAAATATACATATTAACCCGGATCGAACTCGATAATCACCTAGACTCACATAATAATCTAGTACGATCCAAAACTATATCCCATATTCTTTCCTGGTACTGTGAAATTAAATTACATATAACTATCAACTGATATACAAGTAGTATACCTCAAAAATGCAAAAGCTAGGCCCGGAGAACGCAAACGAGTACCACTACTAGGTACAATTCCCGGGAGCCTATACGAAGCCTGAGCCGGCTATCAACTCGTAAGATCTGTAGATGTTTAAATTTAAGGGGTGAGCAAATCCACGGCTCAGTAAGTAGTTTAAATATGTACATACTAGACTCATATCGTAAAACACGATCATACATGCATGAATTCTATAAAATAGCATGTATACGTTATATTAGAGTTAGCTACCAATTTGTATGTACACATATTGCATAAGTTCATTCATGCTTTCCTTCCTTTCTTAAACTCACAAAGTATCATTCTTTTTATCCCCTTTTTATTGGTATGTTTAAGTGTGAAGGAAAACAAACATTCAAATAACACATAATTCTATAGCATAATGTAAATATAATTCAATCATTAGTCACATTCTCTATCTTATGTATAAGACCTATTTATCTAATAATATTTGTCACATTCACAAATCACAATCATATATTTATTATCACAATAACCTATGATTCCTCATATTTCATCAAAACACGTGTAACACTTAGCTCTCAAAGGATTCTAGAGCTGGCTCCCATAGTTTCCGAAGAATCTATGTAACACGTAGGTCCCTTGAGTTCTCTAGAGGTGGCTCACACGGTACAAAGATCAAGTCTTTACTCGGGTTGGCCATTATGACATATACTTTCCACTATCTCATTGGAACTTGTGTAGCACTTAGTTCTCAAAGGATTCTAGAGGTGGCTCCCATAGTTTCTAAAGAACCTATGTAGCACTTAGGTCCCTTAATTAGTTCTTAAAGGATTCTAGAGGTGACTCCCATAGTTTCTAAAGAACCTATGTAGCACTTAAGTCCGTTGAATTTTCTAAAGGTGGCTCACACGGTACAAGGATCGAGTCTTTACTCAGGTTGACCTTTATGCCATATACTTTCCACTATCTCATCGGAACTCGTGTAGCACTTAGTTCTCAAAGGATTCTAGAGGTGGCTCCTATAGTTTCTGAAGAACCTATGTAGCACTTAGGTCCCTTGAGTTTTCTAGAGGTGGCTCACACGGTACAAAGATCGAGTCTTTACTCGGGTTGGCCTTTATGCCATATACTTTCCACTATCTCATCGGAACTCGTATAGTACTTAGTTCTCAAAGGATTCTAGAGGTGGCTCCCATAGTTTCTGAAGAACCTATGTAGCACTTAGGTCCCTTGAGTTTTCTAGAGGTGGCTCACACGGTATAAGGATCGAGTCTTTACTCAGGTTGGCCTTTATGCCATATACTTTCCACATCTCATCGAAACTCGTGTAGCATTTAGTTCTCAAAGGATTCTAGAGGTGGCTCCCATAGTTTCTGAAGAACCTATGTAGCACTTAGGTCCCTTGAGTTTTCTAAAGGTGGCTCACACGGTACAAAGATCGAGTCTTGACTCGGGTTGGCCTCTTTCCTAGTTTTCGACAAACACAACTAGGTAATAATCGAGGTCCATAAATTCAACATTGTAAGTAGCATATATACTGCACACTATTTCACACATTCATTCTCAAAGTATCATAATACATTAGCGTGCTCAATAAACATAAACAAACTATAACATATAGTATGCAAGTCACAACTAAGATTTCTCTGTAAACAAGTATTATTCACGATTACATCATGTCCAATTTATATCTTACCATACTTACTCTATTAGTTTTATTCGTGATGTCCCACCAAGTTTGATATAATTTAAATAAGTATTTATTAAGATTTCTTTCATCTCTTACGAGATGACACTAATAAGGCTTATTTAATCCACTTGCCTCGAGGCTTAGTAATTATCCTCGCGCTTCCGAGTCTGTACTCAAATCTCTACACCGTTCCGCTTCGCTACACATAATCTATTAACATTTCGATAAGTTTACATCATCGTGCTTAATCACGTACTTAAAATAAGGACCTTAAACGCTACTAATTTCGAGTAACTATTAATTTAAAGCTACCTCCTTACTGTCAATTACGACGTATCCATGGTACGAGTCCTTGTATACACATATATATATATGTTTTAAGCATCTTTGTGTTTATATCTATATGTATATTCCAATATATATATATATATATTATAGATATATATTTGTTTATCTATGCTCATCCCATTTTTTCTTTCTTCGTACAAATATACATTATGCATGAGCATATGCATTTAGACATATATATATATATATATATATATATACATATATACATATATATGTACTTAGACTTTAAACAAAACATTACAAAGCCTTACTTCTTAATTCATCTTGTGCCATTTCCAATAATTTCCCAAACTTTGGTCCAAATCTGGCACATCAGGTAGGATAGTTTCCTGACCTCTGTTTATTAAAATTTTAGATTACTAATTGTAGGGATATGCAATTTGTACAAAGCCAAAACCTTATCAATCCTAACTCATTTACCTTTCTGAAAATGTAAAGTTTGCAACCAAACTCCATCTGAATTATTTTCTACAAATTTTTGAAGTTGACACTAGGTTGTTTGTACCTTGCAGTGAGTATCCTACATTCATATGTACATAGCTTAAGCTACATAATTCCAAATCCACAAATTCCACAACTAGATGAAAGCTAACTCATTTTCCCATCTAGAAATGTAAGGTTCATGATTTAATTCTTCCTAGATCAACATTAGCAATTTTCCAAAGTTGTACTATCCTCCAGCAGTATTCAAGCACAGGTTTACACTGACATACTTGCACAAAATACTTCATATTTAATTATACACATATCCAATTGGTGAAAACCCAGAACCATCACAATCCTAACTTAATTACCTTTCTAGAAATGTAAGGCTTGCAACCTAATTCATTGTAGGATATTTTCTACAATTTTTCAAAGTCAGACCCATGATTCACGTTTCTGGACAGAGTATCCTGCACTCATTTGTACATATCTCAAGTTATAAAAATCCAAATCAAGGAATTCCAAAACCGACTTTCTTTTAACTTAAAGGGCTATTAATCATAATTTTTCCAGAATTTTTTTCCTTGTATAACAATTAAAATGAATGTTTTAATTGCAACCCAAAACAAAACATAGATTTCCAGATTTGAACAGCAAACCAAAATCCAATCATGCCAAGCCAACCTCATAGCAATTCAACTCAAATCATAATAGTTTCATATTCATATTCAACAATTAGGGATTATAAAGTCAGAATCTTACCCCCACTTATCAATTTTCTTGATTTTTCAATCCTTTCTTCAAACTATTGTTTCTATGTTAGTTAAACCTTTTTCAGCTTTCATTTCCTACCAATTTCATGCAACAAAATGCATGCATTCATCATGAACCATGGCTGGCCAAAACCCATAAAAACCCAATTTCACCTTGTTCTGTTTATACAGCCCTTTTACCACCGAAACTGCTCTTAATCCTCACACTTGGTTTTATTTGATCCCAACGTCAAGATCGCACTTAGCCCATTTTATATTTTCATTTTCTATTCTATAGGAATTAAAAACACAATAATATTATCAATTACCAACCATTGCCAAACCATCCTGTTTCCTCTATTTCCATTACTGTCGGTAGTACCATACACCCTAGTTCATATTTGATTAAATAAATCCTATAATCACATTTAGTTTAGCTCATGGTCAGCTTTTCATCTTCACAAAATCAACCAACACAAAAATCAGCCCTTGTTTTTCCTATTATTAACGCCACAATAGCCAACATTTAAATTTCTCAAACACCATGACCGATCAGCCTAGAGAGCTACCTACATGTTTTTGTCCTAAACTATAATCATATCTATCATTTACACCTCCAATTAAACCACAAACAAGAGGAGAAAATGAATAAAATGAAGGTTGGGATTTTACCTGTGCAAAGACGTTACAGCAGCAGCAAGGGAGATTTATTTGGCTGATTTGAGCTAAGTTTTTGGGATGATTAGGGAGCTATATAGATGAGGATTAATTTATGTGAAGAAATCTAGGTGAATTTCTGATGAAAAGGTGTTGATTCAAGGCTGGAACGTGAGGAACGGTGGAGAAGGAGAAGCAAAATCGTGAACTGCAGCAGAAATGGTTGAGGCGGTGAGATCTGCTGAAGAAAATAGAAGATGATGGCTTGTTGTCTCATTTCTATTGGTGGATTTCTATGTTTTTAATTAATGAAATTTAATAGGTGCCTAAATAACCTAATTACTTCTTTAAAACTCAATTATTTACAAGGGTTGCCACTTCATAGTGTATTTTTCTGTCCAAATCAGAAGTTTTATTTTATTTTATTTTTGATAACCACAGCACATAGGAAAAATTAATTTTCATAACTCTACTCAAT
The DNA here is from genome assembly GCA_031772115.1 of Heritiera littoralis. NCBI lineage: Eukaryota > Viridiplantae > Streptophyta > Magnoliopsida > Malvales > Malvaceae > Heritiera > Heritiera littoralis. Next base: position 7,306,524 of record JAPDPK010000022.1, read on the forward strand.
ATTTTAATTTAGCACTTTTAATAAGAATATGAAGAATGGGAAAATTTGAGATCTCACAATATTTTTATACAATTTTGTATATAAATAAAAATATATATATGAAATATATATATATATGTTAATTCTAATTAAAGAATATATATATAGGTATATTGTGTATAGAATATATATATATATTGTTATAATTATATGGATATAGATTATATAAATATAAATATAATACAAAAAAAAGGAAACAGAAAACGGGATCGGGAGAACCCGACCCCGTTTCTCCTCTGTTACCCAGCTAAGGTCGACCGACGCCAACGGTGAGAAGGAAAAAGAGAGAAAAAGAGGGAAGAGGCCGGCGAGATAAGGAAGACAAAGAGAAAGCTAACCGGCGACGGAAAAGAAGAGGAAAGGAGGAAACCAAAGCGGGAAAAGAGAAAGAAAAGGAAAGAGGAAATCGGTGGTGCCGGCCAATCCAGGCACCGCCACCCCAACCTCGAGCTCGGCGGAGGTAAGGGGAAGAAGAAGGAGGCCATCGGCGAGAAGGAAAATGATGGAGGAAGGAAGAAAAAAGGAGAGAAAGGACCGAGACCCACCGTCCCAGATCCGATGCCGTCCCCGTTTATAGGGACGAACGGAGGCCAGATCCATCTTTGTGGCAACTCGAGGATGCTGTGGAGTGGCTGAACAGCCGACAATGGTGGCTGACAATGGCCGAACCGATGAGAAGAGGGTGAACCGGTTGATGGAGGCCGAACCGGTCTGAACCGGTTCAGACCAGGAAAGAAGAAAAAAAAAGAAAAGAAAAGAAAAAGAAAAAGGAAAAGAAAAAGGAAGAAAAAGAAAGAAGAAAAAGGAAGAAAGAAAGAAAGAGAAAAGGAAATTTTCAGGAATTTAGAAATTCCTGGGAATTCGAAAAATACGAAAATTACGAAAAATTCGATAAGAAATTGCGAAAAATAATTTCGAATGAATTTTAATAAATTATGAAAAAATTCTAAAGTTTAGAATTTTAATTCCAAAAATCATTCTCAGCGAACAAGATGATGGAATCGGAAGAGATGGAGTATGGGCACGACCGATAACGAGGAAGTCGTCGACCCGAAAAAGGTAAGGGATGTATGTGCAGCACTGTAAGGATATTCAGTCTGCATGTTTTTAATTATGACATGTTTTATGAAAATATTGTGGTGATTCTTTGGTTGGAAATTTGTGATGATGTACTGGCTGGAATTATAAACTGTATTTTTTGTGCAGGAGGCTAGCCAATTGGCAGCCGTTATACTACCAAAAAATTATCGAAAATTACCGAAAATTTCTAGAAAACTATAGAAAAGCATAATAAATGATTTTATTACACGAAAAATGATTTTCAACCACGAAAATCAAGAAAATAAATATTTTCATAAAAACATGAATAAAATGAAAGTTATTTTAGAATATTCATGTTTTCAAGAATGGTGATAATGAAATCACCGAAAATTCTCTTGCTATGTAAATTACACGTAATACAAGATGAAAAATGAAAAGAAATAAAGTGAATATTTATATATATATTTCTTAAATATTCACTAAAGGATTTTATAACCTTTATGGTTTTAAATTATGAAATTATATATTTTTATAAATTCCAAAAGGTTATTTTATGATGAAAAATATTGTTTTGAGACTAGTTGGCAACCTTATCATGCTGATATGTGATATGTGATATGTAACATGTAATATGTGATATGTGATATGTAGTCTTAGCCGACACCTGATCAGTGATCCGCTGAGGACAATTATAGACTATGGCCATTGATCTGACATGATGATTTTATACCCTTCGGGGTCTATAGCATGATATGAGTAACGACCCAGTGGACGGGCTGGGCGTGTGTGCCTAAGTCTCCATATATGAAAAATGTTTTATATGATATGTTATATGTTAAATGTAAACGTTTTACATGATATGTGATAAGTTAAATGAAAGTGATTTACAGCATTTTACATAATGCTTATTTCAATACTGATTTTAGTATTGCGAGATGATTTTCATATGACATGTGACATAAACATGTAATATGTTTTCAAAAGGAAAAAGAGTTTATAAGTCTAATATTCTTACTATGATTTTAAATTAAATATTAGACTATATGTGACATGAATATGTGATATGTTTTCCAAAAAGGAAAGAGGAGGAAAATAAATCTAATATTCTTATTTTAATTTTTAAATTGAATATTAGATTTAAACGATTTATATATTATATGAAAAAGATTTAAATAGCTTATTTTGCTATTTAAAGTACTGTACTAATTTCGATTGTACAGTAAAACATGAAATGAGTTTTAAATGAGAATGATGAGAATTTAACTAATATTCTTTTCAAAGAATATGTGAATATTAGTTACTTTATTTAAATGCTTTATTTTATAAAAGTATTATTTTGAAAAGAATATGAAAATGTTATGGAATAAAAAGGTAAAAAGGATTAAAATTCCAAATGAAAAGGAAATTATTTTCTACAGTTGCTTCTAGGTTCCGGGACAAGATAGGTATTTCAAAATACCTACCTTACTCCATCTGAATCCCTAGCCAACTGTAGTATCCTTCCTACATGTGTGCCTAGAGCCCTATAGGAAAAATGAAAAAGTTTTTCAGCATATAGATAGCTGAATATCAAGTGAGGCATATAATTCCCTTACTGAGCCGTGGTTTGCTCACCCCTTAATTTTAACATTTCAAGTTTTCGAGGACTAAGAGTCTGACATCTAAAGGACTTTGGCTGTGCATTTGGGGATGATGTGACAGCTTGATTTATTTTGTAAGGTACAATCATCTATTTTCTGTATTTAGACATATCTACAGTACTACTTCCTTATGAATTAAGATAAGGGATGTAATTCATATTATAATTTAATATGAAATCGTCTATATGTAAAAGAAAAAGTAAAGTATCACAGATAGCCCAACCAAACAAGATGTATAGAATAAGGTGAAAAATAGGGTCACGGGCTGTGACATCTACACATCCTTGGAAGCTTGCTCAACCAAATCGGGAGCAAAAATTTTTCGATCACCCACTTCTTCCCAACCGATTGGGGATCGACATCATCTGCCATAAAGAGCCTCGTATGGTGCATGCCGATACTAGAGTGGTAGCCGTTATTATAGGTAAATTCTACCAATGATAAGTGGTCATCCCAAAAGCCTTAAAAATCCAATGCACACACTCTCAACATATCCTCGAGTGTCTAGATGGTATGCTTGAATTGATTGTCAGTCTGTGGATGGAAAGCGGAGCTAAAATTTGGTCGAGATCTCATGGCATCTTGAAATCGCTCTAAAAAATGAAAGGTAAACCTAGAATCCCTATCAAAAGTGATGCTCACTAGAACTCCATGCACTCTCACAATTTCCCTGACATATAAATCGACTAAGGCATTGAGAGAATCAGTGGATTTGATAGCAAGGAAGTGGCCGGACTTTGTCAATCTATCAACAATCACCCAGATTGCATCATGGTTCCTTTGGGTCTTCGACAAACCCATGATGAAGTCCATAGTTATGTGCTCTCATATACACATCGAGATTGGTAAAGGCTGCAATAACCTTACGGGCTTCTGATGCTTTATTTTCACATGTTGGCATGTGAGACATGTAGCAACAAACTCTGTGATGTCCTGTTTCATCTTAGGCCACCAATACACTCTACGCAGATAATGATACATTTTGTTACTACCTAGATGTAGAGTGTACTATGATGCATGAGCCTCTGTCAAAATCAGGTCCCTTAGCTGTCGATCCTCGGGAATATAGATTTTGCCCCTGAACCTTAGAATTCCATTTGTGCCAATTCCAAAACCTGACTGAACTCCTATCTGCACTTGATTGGCAATCTCTATACAATTTGCATCATCCCTCTGAGCATTCCTGATTCTATCCATCAAATCCGGTTCAATTCGGAGGCTAGCAATGTGTCACAGCCCGTGACTCTATTTTTCATCTTATTCTATACATCTTATATGGTTGGGCTGTCTGCGATACTTTACTGTTCTTTTACATATTAACAATTTCATATTAAATTATAATATGAAATACATCCCCTATCTTACTTCATAAGAAAATAGTACTATGAAAATGTCTAAATATGGAAAATAAATGATCGTACCTCATGTCATAAGTCGAGCTGTCGCATCGTCCCCAAATGCGCAGCCAAAATTCTTTAAGTGTTAAAATCTTAGTCTTCGAAAACCTAAAATGTTAAAATTAAGGGGTGAGCAAACCACGGCTCAGTAAGGGAATTATATGCATACTTGATATTCAGCTTCCTATATGCTGAGAATCTTTTTCATTTTTCCTATGTGGCTCTAGGGTCGCATGTAGGAAGGATACTACAGTCGGCTAGGGATCCAGATGGAGTAAGGTAGGTATTTTGAAATACCTATCTTGTCCCGGAACTTAGAAGCAACTGTAGAGAGTAAATTTCATTTTTGTTTTGAAATTTAAATCCTTTTTCCTTTTTATTCCATAACCTTTTTATATTCTTTTCAAAATAATGCTTTTATGAAATAAAGCATTTAAATAAAATAACTAATATTCATATTTTCTTTGAAAAGAATATTAGTTAAATCATCATTATTTTCCTTTAAAACTCATTTCATGTTTTACTGTAAAGTCATAATTAGTACAGTGCTTTAAAATAGCAAAATAAGCTATTAAACCTTTTTCGTATAACGTATAAATCATTTAAATCTAATATTCAATTTAAAATTTAAAATAAGAATATTAGATTTACTTTCTTCCTTTCCTTTTTGAAAACATATTACATATCCATATTACATGTCATATGAAATCATCTCGTAGTACTAAAATCAGTACTGAAATAAGCATTATGTAAAATGCTGTAAATCACTTTCATTTAACTTATCACATATCATGTAAAACGTTTACATTTAACATATAACATATCATATAAAACATCTCTCATATATGGAGACTTAGGCACGCACGCCCAGCCCGTCCACTGGGTCGTTACTCATATCATGCTATAGACCCCGAAGGGTATAAATAATCATGTCATATCTATGACCATAGTCTATAATTGTCATCGGCGGATCACTGATCAGGTGTCGGTCAGGACTACATATCGCATATCACATATTACATATCACATGTCACATATCAGCATGATAGGATGCCATCTAGTCTCAAAACCGTATTTTTCATCATAAAATAACCTTTATGGAATTTATAAAAATATATAATTTCATAATTTAAAACCATAAATGTTATAAAATCATTTAGTGAATATTTAAGAAATATATATAAAAATATTCACTTTATTTCTTTTCCTTTTCCATCTCGTATTACGTGTAATTTACATATCAGGAGAATTTTCGGTGATTTCATTATCACCATTCTCGAAAACATGAATATTTTAAAATCACTTTCATTTTATTCATGTTTTTATGGAAAATATTCATTTTCTCGATTTTCGCAGTTCAAAATCATTTCTCGTGAAATAAAATCATTTATTATGATTTTATGAAATTTTTTAGAAATTTTCTAGAAATTTTCGATAATTTTTCGGCAGTATAACAGCTGTCGATTGGCTAGCCTCCTGCACGGAAAATATAGTTTATAATTTCAACCGATACTTCACTCCAAATTCCAACAAATCATTCATCATGATAATTTCATAAAATATTTCTATAAAATATTTCGTAATTAAAATATGTAGACTGAATATCCCTACAGTGCTGTACATGCATCCCTTACCTGTCTCAGGTCGGCGACTGCCTCTCGAAGGTCGCGCCCGTATTCACCTTGCCCGATTCCATCGTCTTTGTTATCGAGGAATTTGTTGGAAATTAAATTCTAAAATTTAGAATTTTTCCATAATTTATTAAAATAAATCATTCGAAATTAATTTCCGGAATTCTTACCGAATTTTCGTAATTTTCGAGTTTCCAAATTTCTCGAGATTTCTCGTAATTTTTGAAATTTCCAAATTCCGAAAATTTCCTTTTTCTTTCTCTTTTTCTCTTTTTCTTTTTCTTCTCTCTCTTTTTTTCCTTTTTCTTTTCTTTTCTTTTTCTTTTCCCCTTTTTCTGGTCTGAACCGGTTCAGACCAGTTCTACACTCACCGGCCGGTTCAGCCTCCGACGGCCGGTCTTCACCGATTCGGCACTTCCTCGGCTGGCGAAGATGGCCACGATGCTGGATCCGCCTTTTGTTTCTCCAGATCGACGGCAACGGCGTCGAATCTGGGAGCGACGCCGGCAGCTCTTCGCTTCCTCTTTTCTCCTTCCTCCGCAGGTTTCCTCTTTGTCAGTGGCTCCTCTCACCTTCCCCTGGTCTCCGCTTGTCTCGTGGGGGGAGTGGCGGTGCCCGGATCGACCGGCACCGCTGTTCTCTTCTTCTCTTTTCCTTCGGTTTCCTTTTTCGTTTTCCGTTCGATTTCCTTCTCTATCGCCGGCGATCCTTCTCTTTCTCTTCCTCATCTCGCCGGTCTCTCTGCTCTGTCTCCCTCGCCTCTTCGTTTTCTCGCCGACGGCGGCAGCTATTGCTGCCGTCCGCCTCTATTTTGGGAGAGGGAATCGGGTTTCCCGATTCCCTTCTCCTTTCTTTTTTTTTATATAATATATATAATTTTTTTTTAATTATATATAATTATAGATATATATATATTTATATAACCCATTTATTTATATATATATCTATACACATCACTTTAAAATAAAATAATATATATTTCTTATATATATTTATATACTTTTATTTAAAATAATAAAGTATATATATTTCATATATATATACATATATATATTTATAAGTATATAAATATATATATTTTATAATATACACATGTATTTTATTTAAGACAAAATAGTATATTTTTCATTTTATAATATATACTAAAATTCATATACATACATATGTATTTATATAAAAACATGTGTAAATGTATTTATATAATCTAATTATATAAATATATTTTTATACACATTCTTATTTTATTTAAATTTTGGATTTTTCACTATCCAATTTATTTACACCTATTTTCATTTCTTATTTAATTTGGATTTTCATTTATCCAAATTAAATTTCTTCAACTTTATCCAAATTAATTTTCTCTACTTCTTCACTTCATCAATTTCGGGAATTTCAACTATATTCTCATCTCGTAAATAAATTTTATTTATTTATTTAACTTCTCTATTTATTTTGGAATTTAATTACAAATATTTAACATCAAATCTTAAAATTCGCGGTTATCACATTCTCCCCACCTTAAGAAATTCGATCCTTCGAATTTAACTTAAGTTAAAGGTGGTATCGTTCTTGTATGCTTATCATTCTTATTCTTTTAATCATCTTCCGTATTATACTGCCAGTATACCTTTAAGATCATAATCACCTTTTATACCTCTATATATCATTTCTCATCATATACTTATACTCCTTTAAATTTCTTATCAATTGGGAGTTATCCATTTCCACTTCTTTTCATATTGTTGGCTCTTATAGGCAATACCGAGAGGGGGGTGAATCGGTTTTTATCTGACCTTAAGCTCGTTTTGCGATTCTTCTAAATTCTCTAGCCTATTTGAATATTTTCTAAGTTCTCTAAGCTAGGCAAACATGCAATCCAAGTTCAATGCAATAATCACAAATATAATTGCAAGTAATTAAAGAGAGTAGGGAAAGAGAGATTTACACAATCGATTTATAGAGGTTCGGCTACCTTGCCTACGTCCTCTACCTTGAGACGCTCCCAAGGATTTTCCCAAATTCACTATATTTGAATTTGTCTTTACAATCCCTCTTTTCAAGGCTCAAGAGAAACCTCTCTCTTTTTCTAGGCTCAAGAGAAACCTCTTCTCCCTCTTTTTCTAAGGCTCAAGAGAAACCTCCCTCTTTTTCTAAGGCTAAAGAGAAACCTCCCCTTTTTACAAGGATTGAATTGGATAACAAGTTGTGTAATCAAGGAAGACCTCTAAGTAGGCAAATGATTACAGAAATTGAGCACAATGAAAAGCCTATACAAAGTTTGTGCTAAGCAATACAAGAAATAGATGAATGATAGAAGATGAAGACTCTTTATCTCTTGAATTGATGTTGAGGCTTGAGGAAGATGAATAAGATGATGAAAGATGTTGCTTGGTTGTTCCTCTTCCTTCCTTTAGCTTCTAAGCCTCTATTTATAGTCCCTTGGATGTATTCTAGCCGTTGGGTGGAGCCAAATCTCGGATATTACTGTTGTCTCCCAAAAACTAGCCGTTATAGGCTATTTTTGGCAAAGGGATCGATCCCTTTCCATAGGGGATCGATCCTTTTTGTCCACAATCTTGATTCTGGGCTTCAGGGACCTTGGGAAGACTTTCTGCCAAAAAGGGATCGATCCTGCTACAGTGGGGATCGATCCTTTTCTTCCAGAGGGCATTTTTCCTGCACTTTTGGGTTAGAAATGATATGACCTTTGATCCTAATTAAACCCAAAACATTTATAAGCTTTAAGGGAGTTTTTCTTGACTTTCTCAGTTAAAAACATGGTCTAAACATTCATCAAGTGATTTTCTAAAATATTCAAACCATTTATAAAGTGTTAAGACCAATAAGAGTGTATCGATAAATCATGGTCTTAAGTTTGATATGATCACTTGAAAATGGAATGAGAAAATCATGTGTGATAAGGCAAATTTACAATATGAATTAAAACATTAAAGCTTACTTAAGTTTTTGTCATTTCAAAATATGTATGGCAATTTAAAGCTAATAATCTCCCCTTTTTTGATATGACAAAACTTAATGTAAATTTGCTTTGAAAATTCTTTGAAAAAAAATACTCCCCCTCAAATAAAGCAGGATTTTGTAAAGCTCCCCCTTAATATAAGCATGGGTTTTGAAAATGAATTTTCCCTCATTATCTCTCCCCCTTAATATCTCTCCCTATATCTATCTCTCCCTTTATCTATCTCTCCCCCTTTTTGTCATAGCAAAAAGAAGGAAAAATAATAAAAAAAAATGCTCCCCCTAAAATCATGGCTATGTGAGAACAAATAAAAATGCTCCATCCAACAAGAAACATGTTAGTACATGGGACTTATAGCACAAATAAATAAGTCAATATTCTCAAAGACTATGAAATATTTATGCAATGAATATGACTTATGATCTTATACCAATTTTTTATAAATAATTTTGATACCAATTGTTGATAAGTAATTTTGCAAGACGGTTCCAATTGGTAAGAAGTTAAGCAAGCACCTAAGTGTATCAATTGTTCTCTAAGGTCCAACTAAGGTGCATGACAATTCATCATGATTATGAGCTTAAAATTATATAACATATCATATGCATGTGCTCATAAATCATTCTCAAGAAATATTGTGTCTAGAATTAAATCATATAGCAATTAACTTCAAATTCTAGCACACAAGAGTTTCATGCAAAAATATCCTAAGAGAATTCTTCTCTATTTGTCATTTCAATCTAAGGAGCATGAGAAGAGTTGTCAATTTAAAGCTCATACCAATTGGCAATTTAGATTTGGCTTACCAATTATTGAAAATATGGTTCCCAATGATACTAATTGTTATTTCAATCTAAATACCAATTGTTACTAACGGTTGACTTAGTCATTTTGCATGAATCTAATATCTATGTGTAGAGTGTTCATGTCAAGAAAATAATCATTCTAAATATGCAAGAACACAATCACACATCATCAAATATGCATATGGATCAATTAATCATTAGCACAATATCATAAAATATTAATCCATATTCATATTCACAAATTGATACCATATGGAAGATTCAAAAACATCAAGGAAAGCAAACACATTTTCTTCCATGGTTTCAAGCACACAAATCCTATGCTCATTTTCTAATTCAAGTTCTTAACCAATTATGAGCAAGGAAAGATTCAAAATTACCATTTTAATCAATTAAGAGCCATATCCCTAGTTGTTATTATCATTTAACGTTCTAGAGGGTATATGCTATTTTAACTAAAACGGCTTCACCTAAGTGAATCAATATTATCAAGCTAAAGTATATTTTATCATTAAAATCCATAAACTATGAGTGAGGTTAAGCACATAATATCATGAAAACAACTATTCTCATCTCATAGGCATGATTATTGATTCAACTTAAGTAAACATGCATGTTCATCATCAAAACAATCAAGAGTCTATGCATGTGTATCAATTGTATGTGTTGTCATTAATGCTCAAGTTCTTTAAAAATTTGGCCACTATTACCAATTTTTGAATTTACATTTGAAATCAATCCACTAGATGTATAATTATCATGAAACCTAGTGTGGAACAGATAAGTCAAGCTAAGAGACATAATCCTTTAAGCATGTTTGACTAAGATGAACAAAAGATATGAAGAATACTCATTATGCACAAGTTCATCAAATTCTCAAATATACACAAATCATTGAAATAAATCTCAAAATTATGTTTAAGCATTCATTGAAAGTATGTTTCAAGATTATTTCAAGAGTTATGCAAATCATGAATGTTTTCAACAAGAAAAATGATTTTGCACTTGTGAGCTCAGGAAAAATGATATTGATTGTTGAAAGTGATATCAATTGTTGGAAATGATACAAATTGATGGAATTGAAGCATGAAATCAATGAAAAATGAATTTTCATATATTAAAGTTCATCAAAAAGAAGTTAAAACAATGAATTTTAAGTTGAGAAGAGAGAAAGTATCAAAACAATGAAAAGTTCTTCTCAATTTCTGTTGAAAACATGCAGGAAGCCTTTTCTGGCCTGGGGGGATCGATCCCTCATATGGTTCCTGCAGATTCTGCAGCTGTTTTGACAGAAAATCCAACTTGTGAGGTACCAAAACTTTGTTTTTGAGTATTTTAAGTCCAAGTAAAGGTTTAATCATTTGTAAAACATGATTTTGGACTTGTATGAATGAAAAACATGAATGAAAAACCATTTTACAACAGATTTTGCAATTTTGGAAGAATTTACACAATAAAATGCATTTATGGCCTCAAATGGGGTTATTTTGAGATTTATGCATATTTTCACCAAACCAAAGATTTAGAAACCACAAATATGCCAAAACAAACTTGTTCACATAGGTTTTAAGCACATATATCATCAAATCATACATCTTGTGAACAATATGCCATGATTTCCAATATACAAGTTCTTCATTACTGTTCATGACATGGCATTTTGCATTAATGACACATTTGGTAATTTGAGGCAAGTAGATACATTATCAACATATAGAAAACATGCTCAAATTCCAGAAATCATTTCAAAATCACAAATCATGCTTTTCATTCAATAATTCAATGCCTCAAGAACCATCCATCAACCAATCAACAATCATTCAACATGCCTTTTGTTCAATCATTCAACTTACAATGCATCAAGAATCATCAACCAAGTGCCTCAATAAAACATATAAATAATTTTAGCAAAAAAATGAGTTTTGAAGAGATAGGATTTAATCTTACAAAACTCCTTCGCTTGAGAGTGCTTTGCCTTGATGTGTTGGATCCACCATTAGCCATTCTTTGAAGAATTCTTGTCACCTTGCTAAGGATGGATTTCCAAGTTCTTCCTTTTTCTCATTAGCACAAGCAAACTCCATGAGGATGTGTTGAGCATTTAAACTCCATTGTTCCATTGTATTCCCATGCTCTAACACTCCTACAATAAACAAATTCAAGCATGCTTTGGTACCCAAATTTTCTTGGGTCCATGAGAGTTAGTGCAAATAATTTTTGATCCTTTTGGGATCCATTTCAAGCACAATTCATCATTATTTATTGCATGCTTTGGCACCCACATTTTCTTAACCACTTTTCCTGTAAAGGTAGTTTTTCTATAAGTGCATGCTTGTGAAGAGTGTCCTATTCTATTGCAAAGTGAGCATATGAGAGATGTATCATGCATAGAATTTTTGCTCACTAAGAAATTCCTAAGATGAGTTTCTTTTTGATTTGCATTATAACCTAACCCATCTTTATCAAAGAAAGCTCTTTGGGTCTCAAGCATGTGATCTAATTTTTGTTGACCCATATAGAACCTAGAGAATGAGTTATGCAAATTTGTATTCTTTTTATTTAACTCATTTATTTCTAAGTTAGCCTCTTCTAATTTCTTTTCAAATTCTAGCTTAGCATTTATCAAGGCTTCATTTTCTATTTTTAATTTAGCAATGATTTTCTTATATTTGGAGTTCATGCACTGAAATTCATTTGCTAAATCATTAAAGGCATTTTGTAGTTCACTAAAGGTATAGTCATTATCTTCACTAGAACTACAACTAGCCTCATCATCACTAATGGCCATAAAGCATGAGTAAGCTACCTCTTCATCTACATTTTCCTCATCGGAGCTATCACTATCGCTCCATGCAGCCACAAATGCTTTCTTCCTAGGCTTCCTATCCTTTTCCTTCCTAAGTAAGGGGCAATCTAACTTAGTATGACCCGGTTCATTGCACTCATAACACACTAAGGGGTCTTTTTCTCTTCTACTTGACTCTCCCCTATGATGTCTCCTATTTTGCTCTCTCTCATTCATTCTCATGAACCTATTGAAGTTTTTGGCAAACATTGCCATTTCTTCATCATTTCCACTTTCATCACTATCATCCTCATGAGTGGAAGACTTAAGTGCTACCCCTACTTTCTTTGAAGGCTCTTCATTTCTTTTCAATTTCATCTCATATGTAAGTAGGGAGCCCATAAGTTCATCTAGAGACAAGGTATTTGGATCTTTAGACTCTTCTATTGCGGTTACCTTTGCCTCCCATGATTGTGGCAAGCTATTCAAGATTTTCTTCACCATTTCTACATTGGAATAGGTCTTGCCTAATGTCTTAAGTCCATTGATTATGTCATTAAATCTAGTATACATATCACTCATGGACTCATTTTCTTTCATTCTCTAAAAAAGCTCATAATCATGTATGAGCATTCCTACTTTGGTCTCTCTAACTTGATTTGTCCCTTCATGTGTGATGGCTAGTTTGTCCCATATTTGCTTAGCATTTTCACATAGGGACACTCTATTATATTCATTTGGACCTAATGCACAAAAGAGGGTGTGCATAGCCTTGGCATTCAATTGTGCCAATCTCATATCATTGGTGTCCCACTCATCCTCACTCTTAGGGACATCTTTTCCATCTACTTTCTTTATTGGGATTCTAGGACCATTAACTATTACTCTCCACACTTCATAGTCATTAGATTGCACAAATAACATCATCCTAGTTTTCCAATAAGAGTAATTCTCACCATTGAATAGTGGAGGTCTAACTAATGAGTGTCCCTCTTCTCCTAGGGGTGTGCCTACATTCAAGTGAGCCATTTAAGATCGTTTCGCTCGATAGAGGTTAATCTAATTCAATCTCGAGCCCAAGCTCTGATACCAATTGTTGGCTCTTATAGGCAATACCGAGAGGGGGGTGAATCGGTTTTTATCTGACCTTAAGCTCGTTTTGCGATTCTTCTAAATTCTCTAGCCTATTTGAATATTTTCTAAGTTCTCTAAGCTAGGCAAACATGCAATCCAAGTTCAATGCAATAATCACAAATATAATTGCAAGTAATTAAAGAGAGTAGGGAAAGAGAGATTTACACAATCGATTTATAGAGGTTCGGCTACCTTGCCTACGTCCTCTACCTTGAGATGCTCCCAAGGATTTTCCCAAATTCACTATATTTGAATTTGTCTTTACAATCCATCTTTTCAAGGCTCAAGAGAAACCTCTCTCTTTTTCTAGGCTCAAGAGAAACCTCTTCTCCCTCTTTTTCTAAGGCTAAAGAGAAACCTCCCCTTTTTACAAGGATTGAATTGGATAACAAGTTGTGTAATCAAGGAAGACCTCTAAGTAGGCAAATGATTACAGAAATTGAGCACAATGAAAAGCCTATACAAAGTTTGTGCTAAGCAATACAAGAAATAGATGAATGATAGAAGATGAAGACTCTTTATCTCTTGAATTGATGTTGAGGCTTGAGGAAGATGAATAAGATGATGAAAGATGTTGCTTGGTTGTTCCTCTTCCTTCCTTTAGCTTCTAAGCCTCTATTTATAGTCCCTTGGATGTATTCTAGCCGTTGGGTGGAGCCAAATCTCGAATATTACTGTTGTCTCCCAAAAACTAGCCGTTATAGGCTATTTTTGGCAAAAGGATCGATCCCTTTCCATAGGGGATCGATCCCTTTTGTCCACAATCTTGATTCTGGGCTTCAGGGACCTTGGGAAGACTTTCTGCCAAAAAGGGATCGATCCTGCTACAGTGGGGATCGATCCTTTTCTTCCAGAGGGCATTTTTCCTGCACTTTTGGGTTAGAAATGATATGACCTTTGATCCTAATTAAACCCAAAACATTTATAAGCTTTAAGGGAGTTTTTCTTGACTTTCTCAGTTAAAAACATGGTCTAAACATTCATCAAGTGATTTTCTAAAATATTCAAACCATTTATAAAGTGTTAAGACCAATAAGAGTGTATCGATAAATCATGGTCTTAAGTTTGATATGATCACTTGAAAATGGATTGAGAAAATCATGTGTGATAAGGCAAATTTACAATATGAACTAAAACATTAAAGCTTACTTAAGTTTTTGTCATTTCAAAATATGTATGGCAATTTAAAGCTAACACATATAACATATGATTCATATTATTCATCATCCATCTTCCTTATTTGGTGCCAAGTCGATACATTTCGATAATTATCATTTACCGATTTAAATCAATAGTATGTAATGGTCCAGTAGCTTTCACATCTCATGCATCTGTTCTCTCAACATATCATCGAGCGTTTCCATTCTACGCTCAGATATTTACATCATGTACGGAGTGGTGCTGTCTAAAAATTTGGAATCTTAGAGCCTTTTGCTATTTCCCATAACATATAGCTACTCAGAGATTCCCATCACATATATGCTCACTGGAACTTCAAATACATTCTCATAATCTTATAATCATATTTTTACTATGGCACTAAAGAATCTAAGAGTTTGATAATGGAGAAGTGATTTCATTAAACTATCAGTCTATAATCACTTCTATATTATCATATCTCTTTTAGATTCTTCATTATTACCTCAATACTCTTTACATATTTATTTCATCCAATTGCTGCAGTTCATTTGCAGACTTTACTATTCACCATCTTTTTACCATAATTGAATCAGGGGACAATCCTTTCTCTTCATATCGTCTTTTCATGTAGTATGGTCATTCGACGATTTAAATCCTCAAATTATCCATTTAATCACCACATTATCCATATAATTCCATTATTTCCATCATTTCGAGGTGGTATATATATCCTTTTTGTTCCATTTACATAACTGGCAGTAAAATGTAAAGCACTTCTTTACTTCTTTGAGTATAATTACTTTTCCTCTATCAAGTTTGGCTCTATCTTACATTTAACCATAATCATGTGATAACCACAAAATCACTTTTAGTTTTAAATTCGAGAACTATTTCATATTCGTGTTCCCTTTTCATCATGTACTTTCCTCTTATGATATATTCATCTTTTCCTTCATCATTATTTCAGTCACTTTTCATCAGTGGTAAAATATTCCACTATTAAATTCCTTTAACCTTTTACATATTATCTTTATGTTTATTCATTCACTGACTTTAACCTTTTACTTATTAGTCACGTCAGTAGAGCAGCTAACCCATAAACTCTCCTATAGACTGACAACAGTATTTAGCTAGACCCAGTACCTTCCGTATCTCGATAACTATCTCTTCATCATAGACAGATCCGCATTGCTCTGTCATTCGAGATCATATATCTTAGAAAGAGATACTGTCTAGCCCATCTTCTATTTGCCAATCTTAACATATAGATTACAATCTTTGAGAGTCCGTAGGGTCATACCACTATGCTGCTCATTTTCCATTGATGTCTTATACTGTATCAGTATATCATTACTTTATCCATATCTGGGTGCCTCATTCATTAGGCTTATATATCTCATAAGGAATTTCATTAACCTCGTAAACCTCAATAGGAACTCGTGATAATTTTATCGAGTTCAAATCATTATCATCTTATGATCACTAGTTTCTAACTTTTCATCTAGTGATGCCTTGTACAGATATTGGTCTTATAAACTCTTTATACATCTCCGATTAAATCAATTTAAGGCATCAATTCCATATAGATGATTATTTGTTCTTAATAAGAACTTATAAATTAATAGGAATTTAATACACCATTT
Source organism: Heritiera littoralis (assembly GCA_031772115.1). Classification (NCBI taxonomy): domain Eukaryota; kingdom Viridiplantae; phylum Streptophyta; class Magnoliopsida; order Malvales; family Malvaceae; genus Heritiera; species Heritiera littoralis. The sequence continues at coordinate 7,322,760 of JAPDPK010000022.1, forward strand.
AATTCATCCTCAAATCATATCATCTGTATTTCTATCAATTATCCTTATATAAGTGAATTTCATTATTCACTAATTTTGTTTCAGAATTATTTCTTAAACTTTTCGGATTCCTTTACGTTCTCCGATATAAGCTTAGAAATAACTTTCATATTCACCATCGAGTCAATGTTAGCTCGATTTTTCCAATCTATATAACTCTGAAAATTTATCGAAAATCTAATTCGATACTTCCTTTAATCACACATATCTTATCATTTTGGACATTTCATCTTTGTGTCCTATCATTTCCACTGTATATTCTCAATGCAGAGACATTTAATATTTAAATCATTTTAACATCTACTCCACCTTGATTCACTTATTTCCTCATACTTCACAGCATATTGATCATCTTAATGAATATACCATATCAAGTGTCATCATTTGATTAACACCTTTCACAGCTAACCAATTTATTACTACTGTAATTTACTTTTACAATCATTTTCATTTAATAATTCAGGTTAGCTGTTGTCTTCCTCGTCGCTTATCTTCACTTACTGTTCTTATGCATATTCTCCAATTTCATATACTCCATACAGTACATTATTCTATAAAACATATTCCAAAATATTCCAGTTTTATAAATATCCATTAAATACTTCAGAAACTAGAATAACAGTATAGAACTGGAATTAACCGTACTGCTATGGATTACATCCTCTGTACTGATCTCTTTCTTATTCATCATCTATAAGCATATTACTTTTCATCATATCCCATGATCCCGTAATCATATCCCGTTAATATACTTTTTAATTCAGACCCTCAAAAATCAATAATAGAGTCGCTCATCCTACGACTTCCCTATAACCATTCGAGTCACATCAGCACTCCAAGTGTAATGAAATTTATAATCGGGATCGTTATACTCATATTATGTCCTTTATACCCTCAATAACTCCATTCCTATCAATAAGTTCAAAAGCGACTTGATTTATCACAATTCAAAACTTAATCCCACATAGGGGCATTTTCGTCATTTCACATTTTTTCTTTCTCATTTAAATCAATAATCTTATTATCAATTTGCTGATAGTACCCCTTTCTCGTACCAATATCAGCATTTTAATATCTTATTCGATTTCGACAGAGAAGTCCACTAGGATCCATAATTGAATTATTTTGCATGAAATGCAGCTTTACATCATCAATTTCTCTGTCAAATCAATCAATTTCAACTTCTGTTGGTCTATTTTGACTCCCAGTAAAATTTCAGAGGCAGGGGTATTTTGGTCATTTTTGGTTAAAAATATTCTCTCTCCTCAAAATACCTTCAATCGATGATCTTAAGGTCTATTTAATGATGATATTTCATTCTCCTCCTTTATATCATCACTTTCAGGTCTCAGTTCGATCCGGACAGAAAAGTATTGGTGGGGCCCTTACCGAGTCCATTTCTGTTCCTTACCGAACCAACCTTCATTTAGACTATAAGATCACTATTTCAGATAACATTTCTGATCCGTTTTCCGTTTTTTAACATTCCCTATTTCATAATTCTCACCCCTTTCTAAACACTTAACTTAATTTACAATCATTTATTTTCTCTATGTATTTAGACTACACAGTACTACAGGGGATGTTAACCTTTCAACACATTTCCTTTCCAAAGTATCGACAGACATCAAGCCAACCGTGCTTTGATACCATTAAATCTGTCCCAGCCCGTGACCCTATTTTTCATCTTATTTTATACATCTTATATGGTTGGGCTATCTGCGATACTTTACTTTTCTTTTACATATTAACAATTTCATATTAAATTATAATATGAAATACATCCCCTATCTTACTTCATAAGAAAATAGTACTGTGAAAATGTCTAAATACAAAAAAATAAATGATCTTACCTCATGTCATAAGTCGAGCTATCGCATCGTCCCCAAATGCGCAGTCGAAATTCTTTAAGTGTTAAAATCTCAGTCTTCGAAAACCTAAAATGTTAAAATTAAGGGGTGAGCAAACCACGGCTCAATAAGAGAATTATATGCATACTTGATATTCACCTTCCTATATGTTGAAAATCTTTTTCATTTTTCCTATAGGGCTCTAGGGTCGCATGTAGGAAGGATACTACAGTCGGCTAGGGATCCGGATGGAGTAAGGTAGGTATTTTGAAATACCTATCTTGTCCCAAAACCTAGAAGCAACCGTAGAGAGTAAATTTCATTTTTGTTTTGAAATTTAAATCCTTTTTCCTTTTTATTCCATAACCTTTTCATATTCTTTTCAAAATAATGCTTTTATGAAATAAAGCATTTAAATAAAATAACTAATATTCATTTTTTCTTTGAAAAGAATATTAGTTAAATCATCATCATTTTCCTTTAAAACTCATTTCATGTTTTACTGTACAGTCATAATTAGTACAGTGCTTTAAAATAGCAAAATAAGCTATTAAACCTTTTTCGTATAACATATAAATCATTTAAATCTAATTTTCAATTTAAAATTTAAAATAAGAATATTAGATTTACTTTCCTCCTTTTCCTTTTTGAAAACATATCATATATTCATATTACATGTCATATGAAATCATCTCGTAGTACTAAAATCAGTACTGAAATAAGCATTATGTAAAATGCTGTAAATCACTTTCATTTAACTTATCACATATCATGTAAAACGTTTACATTTAACATATAACATATCATATAAAACATCTCTCATATATGGAGACTTAGGCACGCACGCCCAGCCCGTCCACTGGGTCGTTACTCATATCATGCTATAGACCCCGAAGGATATAAATAATCATGTCATATCTATGACCATAGTCTATAATTGTCATCGGCGGATCACTGATCAGGTGTCGGTCGAGACTACATATCGCATATCACATATTACATATCACATGTCACATATCAGCATGATAGGATGCCATCTAGTCTCAAAACTGTATTTTTCATCATAAAATAACCTTTATGGAATTTATAAAAATATATAATTTCATAATTTAAAACCATAAAGGTTATAAAATCATTTAGTGAATATTTAAGAAATATATATAAAAATATTCACTTTATTTCTTTTCCTTTTCCATCTCGTATTACGTGTAATTTACATATCAAGAGAACTGGGTCGTTACTCATATCATGCTATAGACCCCGAAGGGTATAAATAATCATGTCATATCTATGACCATAGTCTATAATTGTCATCGGCGGATCACTGATCAGGTGTCGGTCGGGACTACATATCGCATATCACATATTACATATCACATGTCACATATCAGCATGATAGGATGCCATCTAGTCTCAAAACTGTATTTTTCATCATAAAATAACCTTTATGGAATTTATAAAAATATATAATTTCATAATTTAAAACCATAAAGGTTATAAAATCATTTAGTGAATATTTAAGAAATATATATAAAAATATTCACTTTATTTCTTTTCCTTTTCCATCTCGTATTACGTGTAATTTACATATCAAGAGAATTTTCAGTGATTTCATTATCACCATTCTCGAAAACATGAATATTTTAAAATCACTTTCATTTTATTCATGTTTTTATGAAAAATATTCATTTTCTCGATTTTCGTGGTTGAAAATCATTTCTCGTGAAATAAAATCATTTATTATGATTATATGAAATTTTCTAGAAATTTTCGATAATTTTTCGGCAGTATAACGGCTGCCGATTGGCTAGCCTCCTGCGTGGAAAATACAGTTTATAATTTCAACCGGTACTTCACTCCAAATTCCAACAAATCATTCATCATGATAATTTCATAAAATATTTCCATAAAATATTTCGTAATTAAAATATGCAAACTGAATATCCCTACAATGCTGCACATGCATCCCTTACTTGTCTCGGGTCGGCAACTACCTCTCGAAGGTCGCGCCAGTGTTCATCTCGTCCGATTCCATCGTCTTGGTCATCAAGGAATTTGCTGGAAATTAAATTCTAAAATTTAGAATTTTTCCATAATTTATTAAAATAAATCATTCGAAATTAATTTTCAGAATTCTTACCGAATTTTCGTAATTTCCAAGTTTCCGAATTTCCCGAGATTTCTCGTAATTTCTGAAATTTCCAAATTCCAAAAATTTCCTTTTTCTTTCTCTTTTTCTCTTTCTTTTCTCTCTTTTTTTTCTTTTTCTTTTCTTTTTCTTTTCTCCTTTTTCTGGTCTGAACCGGTTCAGACCAGTTCGGCACTCACCGGCCGATTCAGCCTCCAGCAACCGCTTCTTCACCGGTTTGGCACTTCCTCGACTGGCGGAGATGGCCACGATGCTGGATCCGCCTTCCGTTTCTCCAGATCAGCGACGACGGCGTCGGATATGGGAGCGACGCCGGCATCTCTTCTCTTCCTGTTTTCTCCTTCCTCAATCGGTTTCCTCTTCGTCAGTGGCTCCTCTCACCTTCCCCTAGTCTCCGCCGATCTCGTGGGGGGAGTGGCGGTGCCCGGATCAGCTAGCACCGCCGTTCTCTTCTTCTCTTTTCCTTCGGTTTCCTTTTTCGTTTTCTGTTCGATTTCCTTCTCTATCGCCAGCGATCCTTCTCTATCGCCAGCGATCCTTCTCTTTCTCTTCCTCATCTCGCCGGTCTTTCTCCTCTGTCTCCCTCGCCTCTTCGTTTTCTCACAGACGACGGCAGCTATTGCTGCCGTCGGCCTCTGTTTTGGGAGAGGGAATCGGGTTTCCCGATTCCCTTCTCCTTTCTTTTTTTTATATAATATATATAATTATTTCTTTTAATTATATATAATTATAGATATATAAATATTTATATAACCCATTTATTTATATATATCTATACACATCACTTTAAAATAAAATAATATATATTTCTTATATATATTTATATACTTTTATTTAAAATAATAAAGTATATATATTTCATATATATATATATACATATATATATTTATAAGTATATAAATATATATATTTTATAATATACACATGTATTTATTTAAGACAAAATAGTATATTTTTCATTTTATAATACTAAAATTCATATACATACATATGTATTTATATAAAAACATGTGTAATTATATTTATATAATCTAATTATATAAATATATTTTTATACGCATTCTTATTTTATTTAAATTTTGGATTTTTCAATATCCAATTTATTTACACCTATTTTCATTTCTTATTTAATTTGGATTTTCATTTATCCAAATTAAATTTCTTCAACTTTATCCAAATTTATTTTCTCTACTTCTTCACTTCATCAATTTCGGGAATTTCAACTATATTCTCATCTCGTAAATAAATTTTATTTATTTATTTAACTTCTCTATTTATTTTGGAATTTAATTACAAATATTTAACATCAAATCTTAAAATTCGTGGTTATCACACAATGAAACCATACCTCTCAGAGGAAACGACATTCAATCTAAGGCTCGAGAATTGCTCTGGCATATCATACTCTTGAATCATCATGTATGAAACCATACATATGTGATTCCTACTCAAAGCATCTACCACCACATTTGTCTTCCCAGGGTGGTATAAAATCTCACAGTCGTTGGTCAAAAGTCAATTTAGTTTGACCGTTATTCGCGAAAATTCATCCAACCTTTGTCCTTAATTTTCATTTCTTAATTTGTTGGCTCACTTCCTAAAAATGACTTAAATAAAAGATTTTGGGTTCTAGATTCTTACCATAAGTTTATTCGACTCTCCATACTGTGTCTATCAAGTCTTCCATCCATCGGGGCACTATAAGACTCATGGGGTTCATCGTACTGTTCCCTGTTATACCTGCAAAATATACAGGAATTGAACAGTGGTGAGAGGTTTTACACGTGTAATTTACTAGAACAGGCGATTCTCACAGCTCTTCCTTCCTACACATTGTATTTCTTCAATTCAAGCTTCATTACTTGTTTCAAACTAATTCTATAAAATTTCTACATCATTGCTACATGAGTTACACATTGAATGGCATCATATTTAAGCTTTGGCGGTGATGGCTGAAACCCCTAAGTATCCAATTTCATGATTTTAACTTGATTCAAGCTCAAATAAATATGTAAACATCTTAAATACATGCCATTTAATCATAAAACCTTGAAAAAGTTCAAGCTTTCTACACTTCTCACCTTAGCCAAATTGCTTGGAGAACCCTTCACTATGCAAATGGTCACTTTAGGCCTTGATTTGGGTACCAAGATATAGAGCACAGAAAATTAGACAGGGTTTGTTAAGAAATTTTTCAATTTCAATATGACTTTCTCTAGGTTTTGAGAGGTTTCTCTCTCTTTCAAGCTTTTGGCTATGGAGGATGGTGAGTGAGTAAGATGATGGTCGGCCAAGAAGATGAGAGAAGTGTATAAATTTCTATTTTTAAAATATCCCCATGTGAAATTACTAAAATACCCTTAATGAAATATTCCAATTTTGCCCTTAACGTTTGACTTAATTAAAAACAGTCTATCCAATCTCCAAAATATTTCATTTAATCATAAAACACCTCTATTTAACTTGCTCTAATCATTGGTGGAGCTTCTGTTGGGGTTCGATTGCTTATTTGGGTGAAATTACCAAAATAACCATAATCGTAAAATCGTGTAAATTTATGCTTTTACACCTGATTTATTTCATCAGTCTACATGTTCTAATACTTCATTACATGAGGAATTATCTATTATTGATAGTTGGTCAAAAATCTATTTAGTTTGACCAGTACTCATAAAAATTCCGACGGCCTATAGACGTAACTGTCATTTCTCAAATTGTTTCACGTTTTTCAAAACAAGCATAAATAATCGAGTTTGAAGTGTAGATTCTTACCATAACATTATTTGGCTCTAAAATTCGAATTCTCCAAGTTTCAACTCCATCGGGGCACGGGAAGGTTAGTGGGGCCCACCTCTTAATTTTCTTTCATACCTACAATTTAATTAACATTTAAAGAATTATAAAATATCCCAAAATTTTTACGAATATTAATAATAATCTACAGTGATTAGAGATATGGGATCTCACAAAGCAAGCATGTGAGATCCACGGTTCTTATTACTATTAATTTACTATACATGAAGTTAGGAATATTAGAATGTCTTATAACCATTCAAATACTAATTACTTTGTAGGTATGAAGGGGAATTGGATGGCAGAATCCACTAGTTTTCTAGTGTTTGGATGGAGGTGAAACTTGGTAAACTTGACATTTAGAGCCAACTACTGTGATGGTAAGAATCTGCATCTTAAACTCACTTATTTGCGTATGTTTCAAAAAGCGTGCAACAATTTTGAAAATGATGGTTAAGTCTATAGGTTGGTGGAATTTTCATAAATAATGTCAAATTGAGTTGACTTTTGATCAACTAACAGTTATAGATAAATCCTCATGTGACAAAGTCATATGATATGTGGACTGATAGACTAAATCACATGAAAAAGTAGAAAAACTGTGCAATCCGATGGTTAGAGCTATTTGGGTAATTTTACCGATTTGATCAGTCAAACCCCAAAAAAAGCTCAACCAATGATTAGAACATGTTAAATAGATGTGTTTTATGATTGAATGAAATATTTTGAAGTTAGACTGAATGTTTAAAGCGAAGTCAAATCGCGATGGCAAAATTGAATTTTTTGGTAAGTATAAGGACATTTTCATAATTTGCCCTAAAAGATAATTTAAAAATAGAAATTTCTACATTTTTCTTCATCTTTGGCTGGCCACCATCTTCACCTGCTTAGTCCTACACTGTTGAAAGCTTAAGAAGAAAGAGAAAACCCTTAAAACTCAATAAAAACACTCTGAAACCAAAAACAGTCTTCACCAAACCTGTCCAGTTTTTAGAGCTCTATAACATAGAACCAAAATCAAGCTTTCATGTGGCTATTTGCATAGTTTTGAGTTCTCTTCAAGATTCGGCCAAGGTAAGAGAGAGAAAGAAAGCTTACGATTTTTCATGCTTTAATGATTCTAAACTATGTGTTTAAGGTTTTTAAGCATGTATTTGAACTTGGATTGAATTAAAACCATGTAATTCTCTCTCTTAAGGTTTTGGCCACCATTCTCCATGCATGAATGTGATGTTGTCTGTTGTGAAAATGATGTAGAATCAATGTAGAACAAGTGTAGAACATAAATTTAGGCTTAAATTGAAAATTGAAGTGTGTAAGAGAGAGAGTGTATTTCAACCAAGAGAAAGGGAGACTGAAACCATGCTCATTTTAATGTGTTTTGGGTCCTAGAATAATATAAAAATTAATACAAGACTGTAGGTGAAATCAGAATTGACATTGGAGGTATTCACGGTAGTTGCAGTGTTAGCATCGATATAATTAGACTGAAATTAAAGCTGCTGTAGACAATGTAGTAGGTTTTAACGAATTGAGTATTCTTTATAACTGAATTGTGAAGAAATGACAGTGATGGTATGGTGTTTTGTAGCTCAGAAGTCAGAAAGCGATATTGGTGCTATCGAGCAGCACTGCGGGAATCTGAGTGGTAAGGGATGTACGTAAAAGGCGTAGGGATACTATTTTGTAGTGGGAATGATGAAAATGAATTTTATAAGATTAAACTTGATGGTTTGGTTGAAATATGAAACTGGAATTGTGGTTATAAACTATGTTTTCATGCAAGGAGGTTAGGGTAAGTAGTACTGTTATACTACCCAGTTTTCCTAAAACGAACCTATATCTCTAAAATTATCATTTGGCATTATTTTGAAAGTAGAAGTGAAATGGAAAATGTGATTTGAATTGAGGATTTCTAAAGGTCCTATGTGCAACAAAATTTGTAACTCAGTTTTCAAAGAAATTTTTATTAATTTTTATGTTTTTCAAGATACACTTATTCTTCCATGTTATTGTCATACGTAAATAAAATATTTTGAACATTGGTTTTTAAACTAAGAATATTTGGTGAATTTTTATACTTCAAACATAATGATTTTTTATTTTTAATTCTTTATAGACTAACTGAAGATATGATTTATGGAACTGATCTCTGTAAACAATTCTAAAATGATTTATGAACTGTTTTGAGATTGTTGGCCCATAGCTACTTGCGGCTACATGCCCTTTGTGTGTGTGAACTATTGCTGTTTGACCATAGCCATGTCTTCAGTGCCTACAGATGTCACCTATCTAGTGTAAATTGTGGATCTTTTGACTATGGCCATATGTCGCTTTTACTTCCTGCAAGGATATTTATATTGCATGAGTATATCGAGTGATGCCTAGTCTCCATTATAATGTTTTACTAGGGTGGTAAATCCCTGGCTAATCCAAGCATTTCTAGACTTCATTTACTTTTGTTTTCAATGTATATGTAAGATATGTTTTTTGATCCCTGTATTGGTTACTGAAAATGGTTATTATACTATTTATGGAGTGTTTTGAAGTTAGTTATCATAATTATTTGTGAACTATTTAAGGGAAGCTATTTTTGAATGTTTAAATAAACTCCCTATAGTTGTAATTAGATATCGCACAAGTGAGGTGCTTTAAAGTATCCTTCTATACTCAACCAGTTATCTAACCGACTATAGTATTCTTTCCAATATCATGCCAAAGATTGTGTGATCATTGGTTTCTGCGTGAAAGAGCATATTTTAAGATATTTGCATATAGTTATTCGTAGTATCAACTCTTTTATAAATATTTCTTACTGTGCGTAAGCATACCCCTTTATTTTCCTTCCAGATTATCTACAATAGAATTATATTTCTACTCAGGAGGATTTTTGACTTTTGGTATCCCTCAGGTGATTCTTCGATTTCCGTTGAGGTATACAGATTTACTTTTATATGTTCAGGCTATTTATGTACATTATTGTTTCGTATGTATATACATACTTGGGATGTAAAGCGAATGTAAGATATTGCATATAAGTATGAGATAACGTATATGTTTATACAAATGTTAAATCAAATATGTGGTTCCTAGGTAACATGCAGATATATAAGTATGGTAAATTACTATAGTGTGTGTGGCACTACAAACAACCCAACCAAAATGATTAAATGTAAGAAAATGTAAGAAAAATTCAGTATCCAATGCATGACAGAGAAGGTGGTGTGACCAGCGATTAAGCAAACCAATCAAGCAAACGGTGGGCGAAGAGGCGTGCCACGCAGTGGCGGAGTAAACAATGTAGGATGAACAGGCAACAATCAGTGGTGCGGCAATGATGCAGTGGCAGTGAAAAGGTAAAATTGCAGACAAAACTGCAGCAAACAGCGATGAATCGGTGATCGTGAGTAAACGAGCAGAGGTGTAGTTGAAGCTAAGTGAACGATGCAGTGATGTGGGATAAAAGGACTGGAGATGAAGCGGCAAAGCAGGTGACAATGCGTAGGAAGCAGAAGCGAACAACGATGAGGCTATGAAGGCAATAAGGACCAGCAGTGAAAAATCCGATAAAGATGGTGCGGCTTAGGCTATTGTAATGAAAACGGTGGCTGTTTTGTTGATGGCGACTTAGCAAGGCTGTCGTGAAGTTGGCTTGGTATTGGTTGTGTTGATGTTGTCATTTTTGAAGGGTTGTTAATGTGGGAAGGAAGTGTGACTTGGTGTTATGGTGACAATAGAGGTGATGCAAGAGAGGGATGACAATGAAGATGGTGGTGCAAGTCAAAGGTCAATTGAGAATGAAGTTGATGGTCTTTTGTAGTGGCTTTGTATTGCCCCTTCTTTTTTCGTGCTCAATATCCCTTTTTACAAGCCTTGTTTTTAAATCCCAATTAAACTACAACTCGTCCTTTAATGATAATCACTACCATGTTATCGTTAATTCAATTAAATTTCTAATTTATCATAATACGATCAATCCTAATTTTCTTATTTATCCTAATAAATTAATTATATCCTACTTTAGTAATTATCTAATAAATTTCAATCTTAACCCATATTAATATTTATCTTTTTTCGTTAATCTAAATCTAAATTAATAATAACTCTTGTTATCTAAATTTCCTAAAAATTAATTACATCCTATCCTATTAAATAATTCTAATTATATAATTCTAATGTCAATTCTAATTCTAAATGTTAATAAAAAAATTACAAATTATTATTTTTTTACAAAAATACATTCTGGACAAAATGGGATGTCTACAAAAGTGTTTTATTATTTCACAATCTTACATCTCTCTTACACTGTTGAGTAATATTTCCAACCCAATCTTTAAATATTATTTAAATATACATGTTAAATAAATAAATAATTTAAATGTTAAGTACTTTAAATATAATTTTTTGTCATGAGTTATTCACTTGACACAACTACTAATATATAAGGGCAATATAGCGTCACACTCCGATTCGTAAATATTGAAACTAATTTTTTCCATTTTTACTCAGTTGGTTGGGCTGTACTCAGTGTCATCACTTTAACATTAAACTAAAACTTCATTAGCTAAATCAACGTTCAACTATTTAGATTGGTCCCAGTACAATTATTTACAGTACATATTTATTCTTTTCTTGCATTCCCATCTCAATTACATAAAGTCAAGTTAAAGTACTTCCTAACTATACTCGAATAAACCACTTCAAATATACCAATATCCAATATCAAAGAGTATAATTGACACTTAGATTCCTTGAGCTTACTGATTACATCCATTTACACATTAAAATACTATACAATAAATGTTTGAATAAAATAAAGTAACTGTACAATTATACTCAAGGTACAATATCAAAGCCTCATAGGAATTTTATCAGAATCGTTTGTTAACAATGATAGCTACCACTGCAAATAGTCTATAAGGTGGGAGGTGAGCTTATGTAAAGTTTGGTTTAACTCAAATACCAACTAACTTTTTTCTTTCTCTTATAATAAGTTAGGTCGTTTGTCGTGTCATTTTTCTCTCTTACTTATACCATATATCATATCACATTAGTACTATAGTATCAATTTCCAAAATCAGCTTATCAAGGTATAGTACAACATCGACTTTAAATCATTTATTATACATATATGTGAATCGGTATACAAATGAGTTTAAAATTTCACTTACAAACATATTATCTTCTTTACTAGTTTACATCCCCAATATAGTGTAATATACATTATAGCACTGTACAATAGTTTGAAATATATAATAAAACACAATATACCTTCAAGGAAATAGAAGCGTAGCCTCGAAGGAATATTGTAGATCCAAAATATGAGCTCATCTATAATAAGCAGAATATCATTGCAAATAATCTGGGAGGAAAAATAGGGGGTGAGTTTACGCTCAGTAAGGAAGCATATATAAAATTGCGCAATATGCCACTATATGTAGGTTTCCTACATGGCTCTATCATGTCATGTAGAATCATTAGCAGTACTGATAGTTCAGAAGGAAGGAATTTCTATAGCCAATAAGGATTGGCAAGCTGAGTATCGAAGGATACTTTAAATCACCTCACGTGTGCCGGGTCCTACTATCGGGTATAAAGATTTACTGTATATTCTCAGATACAAATTGGATTGCTATAAAACAGATACCAAGGTATGGGTTCATTAAGTACCATGTAAACTTATAATCAAATCTTATTTCATCACTTGCATGTATTCAAATGGACCAAACACTTGCTTGTAAACTTAAATCATTTAAATTAGTAATACAATAAACTTTCAACCAATAAGTGGAAAGGGTCAACATCCAATAGAATCATGCATAGAGGATATCCCATAAGGGATGCACATATAAAGTGGCGTACCCAACGCATAGGCCAGGGATCCACCCCTAAGCCAAGCACATAAAGGAGACAAATGGCCATCGTCAATAATCCACAGTATGCAACAGTCAGGTGACAACTGTGGTGCTAAGGACTTGACTAAGGTCTCACAACCAAATACAAAAAATTCACATAAGCACGTAAGTATGCATGATTACATGGAAGCTAAGAATCTTAAAGCATTTATTATCAAAAACCATTGTTCTTGAAATCATCAATATCTATCAAGTCCCTTTTGAAATACATGAGTTATAAACTAATACGTTTATACTAAATATGAACTTCAAATCAATATTTTAAAAGGGGGCAATCGATTGCTCTATTAGGGCAGTCGATTGCTATGCACTTTCTTCAAATAATTATTTTAATTTCTAAAATTAATTTTAGAATATTTAAAAATAAAATACAAGGAAGAACAGTCAACTGGTTTTGAAGCAAAATGCTTTTGGATAAAATGCAGTTGACTGGCCTATATGGTAGTCGATTGGTGCGCAAACAATCGACTGGCCTACATGGTAGTCGACTGGTTTTGAAACAAAATGCTACGGAAATAAAGAGGTTGACTTATCTTCAAGGCAATTGGTTGGTTTTAAGTTGGTCATAGAAATAGGCAGTCGACTGCTATATAGGGCAATCACTTGGTTTAAGTTTGTTGGCTTTACCGAAAGGGGGGTGAATCGGTTATTCTACTAATTTTTGGTTTTTCTAACACTTAACACACAAATAAAACAAATAAGGCTACAATAAAATAAATGTAGTAAATAAGTAAGAGAAAGAGAAGCAAACACAGATTTATAGAGGTTCGGCCAATCTCTTACCTACGTCCTCTCTCCTTGATCCTCTTGTCAAGGTATCGATTCCACTCTTCCTTTGGAATTCTTACAAACCACTTCAAGGTGTGCTGATACCTCTTACAATTTCTCTTGAAGACTTAGAAATAATCTTCTAAGCCTCTCCCCTTGTAATACTACCCACACTCTTACAATAACAATTCTTACAAGGCTAACACACCCCTTGAATATCAGAAGTTTGAGTGAATGGGTGATGTACAATGAGAATTCACACAAATGGAGTTACAAAGAATGAATTTTCAGATTTGATTGTTGTCTCTTGAAGCTTGGGAAATTTCTGAGTGCTTGTTCTACCTCCAATTTTCATAAAAACCTCTATTTATAGTCCACCAACTGATTGGAACGGTTGGTGAAGCATTCAATGTTAATCCTCCTGTTGAAACCCTTAAAAACTAGCCGTTAGGCTCAGGTTTCGCTCAAAGGGATCTATCCCTATCAAGAAAGGATCGATCTAAAATTTCCAGAACGCCTTCCAACTTTTTCCCGGATGCCTTCCAAACTTTTTGCCATCTTGAGATCGATCCTTCTACAGTAAGGATCGATCCCTTATAGTTTCCTGCACTTCTTTGGCTGCAATTTGAGACAGTTTGATGGCTTTTTGTGATTCTAAGTCAATTCAAAAACTTCTAACACTTTTATGAAAGTATTTCCTGACTTTTTCAATTTAAATCACAATCCAAAATTTTGTTTAAAGTATATTCCATTATTGAGTTCATTTTGAGCAAATTTATATTGTAGAAAAATGCTTTAAGCTTACTTGAGTTTTGTCATTTCAAAATACATGTCAATTTAAAGCTAACAAAGTCGATTTCATAAATAAGTACGTCGCGTCTGTGTCTGAGCAGTCAGCTGCCCTATAAGGCAATCAACTGCTCCTAAACAAAATCGATACTAGGAGTTAAATCAAATTCCTAACCCCTTGCACTTATAAAACAATTTCATTTCATATTAAAAAATTCAACCACATGCAGACAGTCTCCCTACGTTCTTTGACATACGTCCCTTACCTCAAATACCACAATAGCACAGTATTTTGCGGCACCAATAATTTCCCCTTACCTCCTCAAAGCTATAAAACAATAGTAAATATAATGAAATCATGCTTTCTCTTAAATCAAACTTCACTAGCACCTCCTTTAACATTTAAACATCATCCTACAACCTTCAAATATTAACTAACCCTCCCTTGACCGAACCTACATTGAAGCTCTACACATAGTTTTGTTTCTTCTTACATGTTCTATTAGCTTAGCACAATCCCAAACCTTAGGCAAAATTGAAGGACACAACATCTTCTCTTACCTTTACTTGTAACTGAAAATAGCAGCAACAAAATACCCCACAAATGCTTGATTCAGCACTCCAAATTATAGGTTTAGATAGAGCTAAGGATGAGGAACAATTTTCATTAAGGAAGCTTAGTGATTTAATGAAAGAAATTAGGTGATTCTTAATGAGAAAGTGAAGGAAAGTTAGTGAAAACTTGAAGAGAAAAGCAAAAATGGTGGTCGGCCCTTAGATGGAGAAGATAACCATTTAAATATCTTATTTAATTATTATTTTATGATTAAAATATCATCCTTGCCATTTTAACTATTTTAACCTTTTAAATTTCTCATAATTTCACTTATACCCTTAGAATATAGTATTAAATTTACTTATTCTATTTAATTTTATTTATTTATTTCTTCCATAATTATGGTCTTCTAATAATAGAAGAAGTCAAATCTTTGACTTTGGAGTATAGGTTGGGTGACAATGAGGTAAAATTACCAAAATACCCCTAGCAATACAGTCACTTAATTTTTGACATTTTTGCGTGATTCAGTCCATGAGTTGGATCCACATGAAACTTCTTCACACGAGGATTCATCTATACCAGTCTATTGGTCAAAAGTCAAACTAGATTGACCGTTATTCAAAAAATTTCTTTTCGCCTATGGATAAAATTGTCATTTTTAAATTTGTTGCACATAAACCTAAATATACTCAAACAAAGGAATTTCAAAAAAGGGTCTTCTTACCAATTATGTATTTTGAGCCCAAGATTCACATTTTGCCACTTCGAAGTCCATTTGAATTACGTATTATCTCGTGGGGCCCACTTGACACTTTCCTCAATACCTACAGAATATATTAGAGTTAATTATTATTACTTTATTTATTATTCTGACTTAGCATATTCAGTAAGTGTGGAAAGAATAGAGAAAATTTGGGATCTCACAGCTTACACCCAGTAAGAAATGTATATAAAAGAACTGATACTTTGCATAACTACATGCATGTATTTAAAACATACTTATGCAGCTACAGTTATTATCAAATACAATGTTTGGGCACTCTCTCAGAAAGGATACTATAATCGGTTAGGGGTACTAGGTTGAGTACAGAAGGATGCTTTAGAGCATCTCACTTGTCCTAATCCCTAAATCCGTCTATAAGGGATCTATAAAAGATTTTACAAAAAAGGAGTTCATACGTATGAATTCAATGCTAAAACCCTTTTAATTCTCAGTGACAATAATGTACAGTAACAATTGTTATCAAACCCTTTATAATTTGAAATTGATCAAATCAATAGTATAAACTTCTATACATTCAGTAAACTTTTAGTAATAAGTTCAGTATATCTTTTCAGTAAATAGTTTAGTAATATGTTCAATAAATCATTCAATAAACCACTTAATATATCGATTAGTAAACGATCCAATAAACAGTTCAGACAATCAATAGGCGTTCAATAATGTGAGAGCCGATTATTTTACATTGTACATGTGTATATATGTAGTTTTTAATTTATTTTTGAAATATATTTCTAAATTTCAAGTAAATAGTGATATGGGCCCCATTTGGAATTTTGAGCCCAAATGTATATAAGACTGAAGAAATAGTGTACAAATAGTATAATAATGATATTATGGAAATTTTGATGTCAAAATACCTTATTTGCATCATTTTGTGAATTATGAAAAACAAATTGGAAAATGACGGTTACGTCCCGAGGGTCATCATCATCATCATCATCATCATCATCATCGGAGCCTTTATCCTAAAAGATTGGAGTAAGCTATATGAACCAATATCTGAATTTACGTTACATCGTCCATATGTATTCTCCTCCTCCATAGATTCCTATTCAAAGCCATTTGCTCATCCAATTCTAAAACCTCCATATCTTTCCAAACTACTTCCTTCCAAGTCTTTTTCGGTCTTCCTCTGGTCGTAACCTTTCTCTCAACATCCATAGTTTCTATTCTCCTAACTGGAGCATCTATAGGTCTACATCTTATGTGTCCAAACCAACGTAAATGATTTTCACACATCTTGTCTTCGATAGGTACCACTCCAACCATCTTACGAATATCATCATTTCTCATTCTATCCTTTATTGTATATCCACATATCCACCGTAACATTCGCATTTTTTTACACTCATCTTTTGTGTATGTAGCCTCTTAGTCGCCCAACATTCACTACCATATAATAATTTTGGTCTAACAACTGTCCTATAAAACTTGCCTTTCAACCATAAAGGAATTCCTTTATCGCATAACACACCTATAGCACTTCTCCACTTACTCCATTCAGTTTGGATCCTATAGGTCACACCACCATCAATCTCTCCATCCATCTGTACTATTGATCCCAAGTATCAAAAATGATCCCGATTAGGTATCACCACCCCATCTAACGTCACTACATCATGCTCTTCCACTCGGTTAGAACTGAATTTACATTCCATGTATTCAGTCTTCACTTTGCTTAGTTTAAATCCTTTTGCTTCCAACGTTTGTCTCCATAATTCCAATTTTGTATTGATTTCTGCTCTAGTTTTCGCACATAGGACAATATCATCTGCAAACATCATACACCAAGGCACCTTATCCTGGATGGATTTTGTCAGTTCGTTCATAACTACTGCAAACAAGAATGGACTCAATGCTGACCCTTGGTGTAATCCCACCGTGATAGGAAACTCACTTGTTTGCCCCCCACCTGTCCTTACATGTGTCCTTGCATCTCTGTACATGTCCTTAATTAGTTTAATATATTTCAAAGGAACTCTTTTCTTCATTAAGGACCACCATAGTACCTCCCTGGGCACTTTATCATATGCTACGTCCCGAGGGTATTTTCATAAATTGTGCCCAAATTAAAATGAATTGGGACAAAGTAAAAATACCTTGATATTCTACATGAAAAAAGAGATTAAGAAAGTGTCAAGAGATTTATGAATCTGTGGTTAAATCAGAGAATTTCGTCGGCAGGTTGTAGGGGTAAAACCGTAATTTCACACAATCGATGTACCGCACATCGACGAAACCACTTTTATTCATCAAAATACTTTTAATAAGAATATTTGGTGATGGAATCCAAAATTTCAGAGAACAATTACACAGTTTTTACAACTACGGAAACTTAAGGGCAAAATTGTTCGAAATTTACATAACTAGGGGCATTTTCATAATTTTCACCCCTTCTAGAGACTCTTCATAATTCTTCTTGACTTCTAGCTGGCCACTATTCAGTCTTCTCCCATCTTGCTCCCACGCCATTAAAGAGAAAAGAGAAGAAAGAAAGGAAACTAATGTAAACACCATTAAATCTACCTAATTTCCACAAAATTTTGACTAGGAAATTGCTCTATTCTCTCTCCTCTGCCTACCCATACCAATAGACCATTGAATAAGCAACAAAATAAGAAGAAAAGAGGAGTGGAAGAATTCGGCCAAGGTATGTGGTTGACCATTAATTGTGTTCTTTTTAAGTTTAATGGTATAGGATGATTGATTTCAATATGTTGAACATGTTTATGCCATTAGAATTGTTTGAAATTGGTTAAATAAAATTTTACCATGGGAAGAGGGTTTCAGCCATGACTTGAACCTAAGGGAAATGTGGCCTTTCATGCATGAAATGGATGCTAGGACAAAGAATGAACATGGTAGAGTAAGAATATGCCATTGGATAATTGAAATTCCTTAA
The DNA here is from genome assembly GCA_031772115.1 of Heritiera littoralis. Classification (NCBI taxonomy): domain Eukaryota; kingdom Viridiplantae; phylum Streptophyta; class Magnoliopsida; order Malvales; family Malvaceae; genus Heritiera; species Heritiera littoralis. The sequence continues at coordinate 7,341,308 of JAPDPK010000022.1, forward strand.
GGAATTCAAGATATTGCATTTGGCTTCATGAAGGGGATCATTGTACATGGCTAGTTTTGATGATTTGAAATTATATTTAGACTGTAGGAATTACAAGGAGTCTGGCGGTATGCTCGGATTTAAAATCCGAAGCAAAATGAAGAAGTATGTTATACTACCGGTAGAAATTATACTGCAAAAATATTTGCAGTGTCTAATGTGGCTGCACTTTGATATGAATAATAGCTTAAAAATAAGTATTCAATGAGCTAATAATTTTGGTAGAATTAATTGCAGCCCGGGAGTGACAGGTTACGAGTGGTGCACTTGGAAATGTCGTATACGTCAGACAGGTAATTGATGCATATGTGATCTGTAAGGATATCCCAAATGCATGATTTTAATGCATAAAATTTTATAAGAATATTTTGGAAGTGAAATGCTTTGGAAACTGTGGAATTGTGGCTGTTTGCTGGTTTTGTACTATGTTTAAAATTGCAGGAAGGCTAAGGTATTAGCAGTTGTTATGCTGCTGAAAATTCTTAGAAAATTCTTTAAAAATGTCATGAATTATTTTATTTCATATTTGAATAATTTCCTAGCCTTGGAAATGATATATTTAATATTTTTCATAAAACATGAATATATCGAAAAATATTATTTAAATATTCAGGTTACCAAATTTAATGAAAGTGAGGTTACTGAAAATTCCTCCCATATATTTTATAGTATATGAAGTGGTTTATAAAGTGAAAAGTTGAAAAGTGAATATTTTATAAATTATTTTCCATCGATATTCACTATGTGAGTTATTAAAACCTTTATGAACTGACTGAAGACTTTAACTATTTTCTTGATTTCCATAAAGGTGACATGATGATGAGAATATTGTTTTGAGACTGATAGGCCCCTTATCATGCTGATATGTGATATGTATAGCTGTCTCGATTGAGACCTAATCAGTGTACGAGTGAGGACAATTATAGACTATGGCCATAGATCTGATATGATGACTTTTATACCCTACGGGGATTATTGCATGATAACTCTTGGGTGATGCCTTAGTCTCCATCATTTTATGATATGAGAATGATATTTTAAATGGATGATGAGATGAAATGACAAATGATTATTATATGTTTTCAATGAGATGGATGATGATTTCTAACCGGTTTGCTGTACTAAACTGCGTACTACACTGTTTATGAAATTTTCAGTGATATATGTGAAATATTTTCAAATGAAAATGGTGATTTATTAATCTAATATTCTCTTTATGATTTATTTGGAATATTAGATTATTTGATTTAAATGATTTATATTATGGAAGTATTGATTTGAAATGTTATGAGAAGGTGTATTATTTCGAAAATCAATACTTACTCCTTGTAATCGCTTCTAGGTTCCAGGACCAGACAAGTATTTCAAAATACCTTCCTTACTCCATTCGGATCCCTAGCCGATTATAGTATCCTTCATATTAGAGTCCCTAGTGCACCTATAGGAAAATAAGGATTTTAAGGCATATAGATTTTGTGGTATCAAGATTTACATACAATTCCTTTACTCAGCCGTGGTTTGCTCACTCCTTTATTTTTATCTCTCCAGAGTATTTCCAGTGACTGCGTGATATATTGTTCGAGGATTTTTGGCTGCATTTTGAGTACCCCGAGGCAGCTATTATAGATCCTGGAGGTATAGTCATTTCCTTTATATATTCAAACTTATTTTACAGTACTATTGTGTTGTAAATATAAATAAGGAATTAAACAGTAAATCGATTGTTATGTAAATATTTTTATTTATGAAAGTCAAATTGAATTACTATTTAAGAGCGTTGACTGTGTAAAGAAAAGAGAAATAAAGGCATCACAAACAGCCCAACACTTGTAATATGTGTGAAAAAGTGTAAAATACTATATATATATGGGATGTGACAAATAAGCAATTTAGTAAAGCAGTTCAGCAGACAATCAGTAAATGGTTCAGTAAACAGTTTAGTAAACGATTAGTAAATAGTCAGTAAATGATCAGTGAACAGTTCAGTAAACAATCAGTGAATAGTTCAGTAAACAATCAATGAACAGTTCAGTAAACAATCAGTGAACAGTTTAGTAAACGATTAGTAAATAGTTAGTAAACGATCAGTAAACAGTTCAGTAAACGATCGATAAACAGTTTAGTGGAGACAATGGCAACATCCTAATAGAATCATGCGATTTCATAATCTCAACAAGGAATAAACAGTAAAAACATATGGCCATAGTCAAAAAGGCGTCATCCAGTGTCACTGAGCCAGTGACAATCTTGAGGACTGCTGAAGACTTGCTCAGAGTCAACAGCAACAGTACACACACACACTCAGAATAGCATGATATACCCGAAGGCTACTATAAGGTCAACAGTCTCAAATCAGTTACCTGATTCCCATGAAAACAATAAAACGGTACATGTTACTGTCAGGGATTGGGGGTGCTTGAGTTGGCCAGGGATTTACCACCCTAGCACCACTGACTAATATAACAATTCGGTCAAAATATAAACTTTTGGGAGCCAAGTTTCATTTTAAATCCCATGGATTATAAAGATGAGTAACACCGTGTAGCACTTAGTCTCGTAGGTTTTAGAGATAACTCCTACAGTGCACACTCAATATATAAAATTCCATCTTTAAATCATATGGTTTAGAAATCAATACATTTCGTTTAATACATTCTGTTAAATCCACAACATTCAAAGCATTAATTTCAATCAGAAATTAGACAACTGCAATAAAACATTGTCAGTTAATTCAAAACATTTAAAGCATTGGCTTATGTTAGATAAACAGAACTTTTAGTAAAACCCTTTCAATTAGTTCACAATATTAAAATCATTTACTTTAGTCAAAGACTCAAAACGTTAACTTCAAGCAGACGATCAAAACTTTAAGTAAAACAGAGTCAATCAATCTAGAACATTTAAAACACTCACTTCAGATAGACGTTTAAAACTTTCAATATTATGTATTGTAAACTAGTTAGAACACTTCATGTTAAACGATATTCAATCAAAACATATCTTTAGTCAGTCCATAAGTATATAAAATCAGTGACTGTTGCATTTAACATAGTAAATGTAGTAAAAGCATTAAACAGTATAAAATATTCTCAACACAATAAACAATGTTCAAAATGTTTTATTTACGTATAAGAATGACACTAGCACTCGTAAGTATCTTGAAAATCGAAAAAAACATTAAAATCAACCTTGGAAATTGATTTACAAATTTGGGCACTCTTAGCAACCTATATGTAACTTTCAATTCATTCATTCTTTAGCTTCATTCATTACATTTACAATATACCCTTGTGATTCTAGGGCTTAAGGTTCGATTTACGAAATTTCGACAACATAACTGTATGAGTAATCCTAACCCTCCTGCACTTAAGACACAGTTCAATTACCCCAAATCCAATTTTCAATCCAAATTCAGTCACAATATCGATCACTCAATTCAATTGTTCTTTTCAATTCAGACAGCTCACTCAATTAGTTTAATTCACACATATCAATCAATCAATCTTAATACAGTTTCATTACTCAATCATGCTAAGTTTCACTTAGTCATTTCTAATGCAATCATAGTATCCCTACATTCTATATATATATATATATATCCCTTACCAATTCAAATCACGGTGCACTATACACAATCAATTCCAATAAGCAATGTAGATAAGCAAGCATATATTCGCCTATCGTTTTCTTAATGCCATTTACTTCGGAGCTACAAAACAATATCAAAACACAGTCAAATTTCAATACTCCTTTTACAAAGGACGTTATAGACTTTCTCATTTCCTAATTCAACAACAAATCTGGTCTACTTCCTACCAGATGCCAACACTGTAAGTACAGTCGAAACACTTTCTTTTTCAGTTTCAACCTCACCAGTAGTCTTATATCAATTTATCTAGTATTCTATAATCATTAATCTATCAAATTGAGCATGGTAACCTTACAATTTCACCTTAGTCGAAAACATACCCTATCTTACACTAGGTTTTTTGCAAATTTAACATCATATTCATGCTCTTCATACACTTTACATAATTCCTACATTAGTTTCACATGAAGCCACACAACATTCACTATTAAACCCTCTTGGCTGAATTTAAAGAAATGTCCTAAACATGCTTTTGTGGCAATTTAACACTATACACATGCTTATACATCAAAAAACAGTCATTCAAAATAGAAGAATTGAAAACAACCAGTCTCTCTCTTACCTTAACCCTTGACCGAAACTTCAAGGAGCTTTTTCACCCTTCAAATGGCCTTTCCAATGGCTGGTTTGGATGTATGTGATAAAGCTTGAGGAGAGGAACAACTTTCATTTGGTAAGTTTTTCTGTTTGGGGCTTGTATACCAGGGTTTTACAAGCTTTCTCTCTCTAAAAATTTAAGAAAACTCTAGACTTTCTCTCTCTCTAACCATCCATGGCCAGCCACTTAATGAAGAAGATGATATTTTTTATGTTTTATAATATATTTTATGCCAAAAGACCATTTTGCCCTCAACAATTTTAAAAATTCCCTTTATGTCCTAACTATTTTAATATTTATTTAAACATTCAGTTTAACTTTAAACTATTTCTATTTCAATGCCAAATATATCTATTTGACATAATTTAGTAAAAAAATCAACTTTTATTAGGGTTTGACAGTCATTTTGGTAAAATTACCAAAATAACCCTGATTGCTCACTCGCGTTATTTTCAGCATTTTCGTGTGATACAGCCTATGGGTTGGAATCATGTAAGACTTCTTCACATGAGGATTCACCTATCATTTTCAATTGGTCATAAATCAAATTAGATTGACCGTTATTTATAAAAGTTTTCCCGGCCTATGAATGTAACCCTCATTTTCGAATTTGTTGCATGCTTTTCAAAACATGCTCAAACGAGGGAATTTTGAGATGTAGATTCTTGCCATCTCAAGGTTTCACTCCAAATATCATTACTCTAGTGTCTCATTTTGATCTGGACAGTAAAAGTCCTTGTGTGACTCACATTGGGTATTTCTCCAATCATTACCAAACAGATCCTCTATTTAGAATTCTTAACAACCAACTTTCACTTTTCGATTTCTATGCTTTTAAACTTATATTGGGTATTGGAAGAACGGGGTTCTCACATATAGTAAAATATATTATTAGGTAATCTTACATTCCTCCAACTAAACACAAAAATCTTACTTTCTTTCCAATCAAACCAAATGCAAGAACCTGATTTTCCAAAGATGCCCATATGTACAGTGTTTTGGTCGTAATCAAATTCCCAAAAGTAATCTAATTTCCATGAACCAAACATCCCCTAAGGTTTTAAATAAGGGTATAGTTCATGCCAAAAACATGGTGTTTTGGAAAGAAGAAAAAAGTAAGGGATGATGTTTGCTAGTGGCTTAAATAGGGGAGAGCATTAATCGGTTTAAATAGACAAACCCAACTAAAACCAAATATAATCATTTAATTCAAGTTGAGTATTTTAGTTTGGTTCACAATAGATTAAAGGGTCGATTGTCTTAGGTTTTTTTATCCATTTTTATTTTTATTTTAGTGAACCAAATTGACCGATATACCCGACACTTATTTAATATTCTTTAAAAATTAATTATTTTGATTTTAAAATTTTACTTTCATTCCTATCATTCAACCTATCCTTGTACTTCTCTTTATTGCACCTCTTTGTCTCGGCCCTCGTTCAACTACCCTTTCTTAGCTCTTGCTTGGTCTCTTTCCAAATCTCCCTCTATTCTTTCATTCAAACCTCTCTTGCTTCTCGATCTCGCTCAAGGCTTTATAATCAATCAAGCTCTCAGTAGCTCAAGCTACATGATTAAATCCATGAATTAGTCTCATGCACAACTACACCATCATCAAAACACTTAAGTCAATCTTTCTAGTCGCTTATGGCTACCAAAGTCAAATAAAGCGTTATTGGGTTTGTTTTGTTAAGGTTCTACTTTTGCTTTTGTGTTGTTAGTTCATGAGCTATTGCATTATTGTGCTATTCTACTTTTGCTTAGTGACTTCAGCCAATTGAAGTTTAGTTTTATTTCGTTCATGAGCTGCTGCCTTATTCTTCTATTTTACTTTCGCTTTTATGTTTTGCTTTGGGTCCAAGTCATGGACGATGGCTTCATTTTGTAAAATGGTGATAAACTCGATACTTGAAAAACTCGAATGAACCAATCAAATTAGGTTGGTTCAATTAAACTCAGTTATCAATCTCGAGTTAAGTCAACTCGTTTGTTTATAAATTAAATCGGTTAAATTAATTTGAAAATTGAAATTTAAAAACCAAAATCAATTATCGATTGCAAAATCCTAAGTTTAGATGAAATTAATCTTGTTCAATTTTTTTTATTGAACATATTGCTCGATTAAAATCTAAAACTTAAATTCAATTTAAAAAATTATTTGTGAAATATATTTTTCAAATTTCATTTTTACTTTATTTATTTTTTATTATATCTATTTTAATTGAAATAACTGATATAGATGGATTTGTCACATGAATAAATCAATAATTAGAAAAAATTAGTTTAAAGATTTTAATAACAAAAAGTTTATAACAATAAGATTCCATTAGACTGGACAAGAGTACTTTAGTTTGAAGTTTGTTTTGGAATGAGTGTCTATGTTAGTAAGCTCATGTATATTAGATTTGTCTTCTATGTTGTTGTACATGGATTGAATTACTCATAAATTATAAAAGCACTCTTTTGGCAAAAAACAAATCTACCAAAAATGTTTGGAAACCCAAAAAGATAATTATTCCTTAAAAAAATGTTGAAGATGGAAACAAACACAAACAAAATAAAAATACAAAATTTGAAATCTATAAAAAAAATCAAAGTATGATATAAAATTGAATAATTAAAAAAGAGTTATGAGTTTTAATCCCAGCTCCCAAAAAGAATTTATCACTAAAATTGATTAAATTAAAATATAAGTAATTGATATATAGTTATTAATTAATCCCAACACACAATGGTGGGACTAATGCTAGTATGTAAATAGAGGTGGCAAATGGGCCGATGTGGGCAGGTTCGATCTGGGTTATATTCGGGTTCAAGTTTTTTTTGGTTTTGGATTTTTTCGGTTTCAAGCTTTTTTTATCTCAGATTTTTTCAATTTCAGGTACTTTTGGTTTCAGGTTTTTTTAGTTTTGAGTATTTTCGGATTCAGTTATTTTTGGTTTTGGGTTTGGTCCGGTTTTAATCGGGCAGGCTTAACAAGCTTAGTTAAATTATTTTGAAATTTTATAAGTTATAAATATTTTTACAATTTTGAATGTAATAATTAATTAAATTTTATATAGTTAAATAAAAATATAATATAAATACTAAATTAAAGTTAAAATTTAATAAATATTTATATAAATAAAAATTTTTACATTTTAATATTTTTATTACTCGGCAATTATTATTTATTTTTTAATTTCTTGTGATATTCACATTTGTTATAAAGTATATAATTATATATTAATAATTATATAAAAATTTATTTTTTAAGTGAGCCAAAACTAATATATATTATATTATAAGGTACGTAACAAATTTGGTAAGATATCTACATAGATGCTTATATGGACATTCTCTTTGAATGACACATAAGCATCTATTAATTTTATGTCCACCTAAGTCAAAAGGAATAATAAGTACTAATTTCTCCACTTTTTCACTTTCTTAAAATTTTTCTAATTCCCAATTTCTCATAATCTTTAAAAAAATCTCAAAATAATTTTAAATACTAACTATCTAAAAAAAATATTTAAAAACATATAATTTTAATATTATCTATTTGAAAACTAAATAAAATATTTATGAATATCTATTTATATTAGAAATAAATAATTTTAATATTAATTTATTTAAATATATTTTATTAACAAAACTAAAAAATATAAAAATAAGCTATCCATATCATGTATATTATTTAAATATTTAAAATTGTTATTTTTCTAAATATATAAAATTCATGTATAAAACATCTAAATTTATAAATATATATTGCATATTTAATTAGATAAAATTAATTCATGCATTGCACAAATTACCGTGCTTTCAAATATAAATATAAATACTTTTATATTATAATCATTCTTTTATATGTATATAAAATGCATATTTATAACAATGATTATTTACGTCAATAATAAAAATATACCTCAAAATGTTATTCTAACGCTTGAAAATTGTTACAATATACTTTTAATTTCTATTTTAACATTTTGTTGATGTGCTCAAAAATGTTATTTATAATATGTTTTTATTTTTTTTATTCTTTCAAATATTTGTTTATCTTATGTTTTGAATATATTAATTAAATATTTAATTCTTTTATGATTGGATATGTTAATTATATTATATATATACTTTAAATAAATTAATTAAATAATATTTTTATATACTTACAAATTTAAATAGTTAAATCTAATTCGTGCATCGCACGAGTAAAAGCTTGTATGTATGTATGTGTGTGTGTGTGTGTGTGTGTGTATAGTAAAACTAAAAGAAAGTGAAAATCCAAAAAACATTAGCTATACAAATAAAAAACTAACAAATTATAAATAAAAGATATGAGCAATGTTGAAAAGCGAGTACAAATCTTGGATAGGAAAGAGAATGTGAGAATCACCTATTCTAGTATTGTTACACGTGTAAGACTTTTCACCACTGTTCAATTCCTGTATATTTTTTAGGTATAACAAGGAATAATACGGTGGGCCCCACGAGTCTTATAGTGCCCGAATGGATGGGAGACTTGATAGACACAGTATGGAGAGCCAAGTAAACTTATGGTAACAATCTAAAACCCAAAGTCTTTTATTTAAGTCAGTTTTGGGAAGTGTGCCAATAAATTAGGAAATGACAATTAAGGACATAGGTCGAAAGAATTTTCGTGAGTAACGGTAAAACTAAATTAACTTTTGCCAAATTGACTGAAGTATGATAATCTAGGTGTGAATAAGTTTTATGCCATTTCATTAGATAGACTGAATCATATGCAAAGTAATAAATCTATGCGATTGACCCAATAAGGGTATTTTGGTAATTTCACCCTTATGGTAAGTTAAACCTTAATAAAACACTATCCATTCATTAGAATATGCTCAGTACTTATATTTAATGATGAAATAAAATATTTTAGTGTTAATTTGACAAGTTAAAAATATTACAGAAGTTTAAGGGCAAAATTGTCCAAAATCATTAAGTATAAGGGCATTTTGGTCTTTTTGCAAACAAGATAATTTTAAAAGAAATTTCTACATATTTCTACATGGCCAGCCACCCCATCATCTTCAACCTTACACCACTTCCACCATTAACAACTTAGAGAAAATAGAAAAGCTTTCAAACCACCCACTAAACCACCTTAAAACTGAAAAATTCCTTCTGCAAACTTGTAGCAAACTCAATGCTCTACAAGCCCATACCAAGATTTAAAGGTTAAGTGGACAAAATAAAGGTGAAGGATTCCCCCTTGCATTCGACCACATACCAAGGTAAGAGAGGTTGGATTTCTCTTCATGATTTAATGATACTTAGTGATATAATTAAGGTGTTTAAGCATGATTTTGGCCATAGATTGAATCAAAACGACCCCAAAAGCTCCCTTAAGCTTTTGGCCATGATGAAATGTCCATGATTCATGGTGTTTTGATGTATGAAAATGGTGTCAATGATAAAGCATGAAACTAAGCTTAATTTGTTGAAATAGTTAGTGAATTCTTCTATGTAGTTTTCGGCCAAGTGAAAGGGACTTAGGAATTTTGCTTAATTTGATGTGTTTTAGAGACTTAGGAATTTTGCTTAGTTTGATGTGTTTTAGGTCCCATGATACTGTATAAATTAAGACAAGATTTCCGGTGCGATAAGAATTGAAAACGGAGCTGATTCAAGCATAGTTACAGTTTTAGCACCGGTGCAAAGTAGATTGGTTTGGTAGCTACAGTAGACAATCTAATATATTTTAATGAAGAAGAATTAATTATAATTAAAGTATAGTGAAATAATGGTGTTTGCATAATGTTTTACAACCAGAGAGTGAGAAAAGTCACAAGGTGCTATCGGTTATTTTGGTAGAAGCCGAAAGGTAAGTGATGAGTATGGAAGACGTAGAGATACTGTGAATGCATATTGATGTTGAAAATGATTTTATGTAATTGTTTTGAGTTTAAATGCATTGGAATTATAGAATGTTGTTGGTTTTATAAACTGTCTTTACTGCAAGAAGGTTAGGATAGGAATAGCTGTTATACTACCGAAATTTCTAATAAATTTATAAAACCACATTTCAATATCTTTTGAATATTAGAAATGAAAGATTTAATAGTTTAAATTCTACCATATTTATTGAAATTTCATACGCATACTGAAAGCCGAAATTATATATTTAAAAATTCATGTTATTGAACTTTACGTACGTGAGGGTACTTGCATGTTTTTATAACTTATTTACAGGTAAATAGAATATTTTTAAAACTAAATATTGAACTGTGAATATTTTATAAATTTTTATTCTTGAACTACTTTTATTTCCAAAATATGCATTTATGGATTAACTGAAGATTTAATCACTGAACTGATTTCTTTAAAGATATTTATACTGCCTATAAACTATTTTGAGACTGTTAGGCCTAGTAGAAGCTTCGGGTACATCATGCTGACTGACTGCTATTGCTACTGTTACTGTACTGTTTGTTGATTGATACTGATCATATCATCAGCCGTCCCAGTTATCACTTGATCAGTGCACACTATGGACACCACTGTAACTATGGCCATATATCTTACTGGTACTATTTCTCCTTTCTTGTGATACTATTATGGCATGATATCTATTGGGTGTTGCCTGCTCTACACTGTACTATTTTATTTAAATTTGCTTTTATACTGTTAATAAGTGAAAGTACTGAACATATTTCGTTGCATCATGGTATTGAAATGTTACCATACTGTATATTGAATTTTCATACTGAAATTGTTTTATAGAACTATTTAAATAATTTGTTTTATATCTTGTTTATTGATTAAAAGACTGCATGAAATTATCTAAAGGTTTCTATACTATTTATTTATTTCATCATCAACTGTTTATTCCCTATAGTAGGACTAGGGACCAGGGCATGAAAGGTACTTCAAAGTATCGTCCTATACTTTATCTAGTTACCTAGCCAACTATAGTATCCTTCCTAAAATATCCCTTAGTATACCGTTAGGAATTAAAATGATTTTGTCCATATAGATTTCATAGTATCAGTTATTGCATACGAATTTCTTACTGGGTATTAAGTTCATCCCCTCTTTTCCGCTCCTCACAGATTGTCTGCAGTGATATACGATTCCACCAAGTGGCTGCGCTTTTGGTATCCCTCAAGCAGCAGTTGCTAATCCATGGCTGTATATTTTATTTTTATATGTTCATACGCTTATGTACAGTACTACTTTTGTATATATTATATGCAGGGGATGTAAATACTAATGATATGCAGTGAATGAAATCTTATCTATGTAAATATTAAAAATAGTTATGGATGAAATTTTATTTTAGATCTAATTACTATTGCAATTGAATAGAATAAAGGCATCACAGGCAGCCCAACCAACTGAATGAATATGGAAATATCGATGATTAATGTATATAACGGAACATTAGAGTTTAATTGGTATCAGAGCAAGGTTTGTCTAATGTCTGTTGGTATCTTTATGTTTAAATAGGATTACATCCCCTGTAGTACTGTAACTATCTGAATGTATAGATGTTTCAAGTGACTAAAAATCGATTTGAATGTCTGTGTTGTACAGAATGAGTGGGTGAAGGGTTACCTGACGAGGTAGACGTAAAGGTAGGGCAGAACCATCTCCAGATCTTGTACCGGAACTAGCCCCAAAACTTGCTCTCCCTCTGCAGCCCAAAAGTTCAAATACAAGAATATCGACGTTGGAACAGATGTTTGCCAACTTTATAGCGACATATAATGCAAATAATGCTAGAACGGCACCAAAAGCAGCACCAGCCCCACCTCAGCCTGCACAAGCGCCTCCTAAGCCACTGCCAACTCCACGACTAGTGCCATAGTCGTAGGTAGCACTGCCACCACTAGCTTAGTCGTAGCCTGTAGATATTGAGTTTTACTGTGATGTCAATTTAGTACAACAGTTTAAAAAGATAGATCTACCGAAGTTTAAGGGAGATAAGAATCATATGGTGGCAAAGCACTGGGTAAACACAATAGAAAACTTGTTTTAGTACATGCGATGTTCTGAGACCGAGAAAGTGGGACTAGATGCTTTCTTGTTGATTGATAATGCAGAGCATTGGTGGAAGTCCACCCAAACTATATTACTAGCTTAGTATTTTGTGGTGACATTTTTGAAGGCTTTCTATAGACAGTATATTCCTCGTACAGCATAGAAGAAATTACAGTCAAAGTTTTTTGAGTTGACATAAGGGAGTATGATTGTAAATCAGTACAAGTCCAAGTTCACCACGTTGAGCCAATTTGATCTTCAGACCCAGATGAGTGAAGAGCATAAGATAGACAAATTTATGGTAGGTTTGAAGCCTTATATTCGGACCTGATTAGTTCCATTTGACATCTGGACTTATAATGAGGCAATACACTAGGCTCAGCTTTGTGAGCGAGATTATGAGCAATTCCATGTTGACACCGGGTCTTGCAATAAAGGAAAGGGAAAGGAGAAAGCAAAGAGGAGTTTCCAGGATAGATTGGGTAAGTGGCAACCTAAGAAGGCTAGGACATCGAGTATTAAGATCTCAGATGATAAGGCAGTTAAACCTACCACTATTGTTAACCCTACCACTGATCAAAGGGGTACAACGACTCGATGTGTTCATTGTGGAAGGTCACACAATACCCGGCCCCTATTATGTGCTTATTGGAGCATGTTTTTTTATGCAGACAGATAGGGCATATGGTTAGGGATTGCCTAATGCTGAAGGAGTCAGTTGCATCTACAGCTCTAGCACCTCTAAAGGAGTCAGAGAAGGCTACACCTTCACAGCCTAGAAAGGCAGCAGCAGAGAAGGGCAAGAAGGCTGTGACCCAGCGTAGGGTGTACACTATTTATCAAGAGGTTGCTAATACTTCTATTGATGTTATCAAGGGCAATATTCATATTTTTGATATTATTGCACTTACATTATTCGACCCTGGTTCTACACACTCTTTTGTGTCAACTGCATGTGCTAGTAAGATACCGATAGAACCTAAATCCTTAGGGCATACTTTACAAATAAATACACCCTTTAAAGAAACGCAAATGACTGATGTTGTATATCAAAATTGTAAGGTAACTCTAGGAGAGAAGGAAACTATAGCTAACCTAATTTTGTTAAACATGTATGATTTTGATGTAATCCTAGGAATGGACTGGTTAACTGCAAACTATATTAGCTTAGATTGTTATACTAAGTTTATAACCTTTTCTCATCCTGAACATTATACTATAAAATTGTTAGATAAGTAATGAAAGTAAAATTCTTATTACTAAATTGTTTGAGTGTTGTATTGATGTGATAGAATGATTTATTACATATGTTAAGGATGTAGAAAAGAAATGTCCAGAGTTGCACAAGATTCCTGTAGTCAGGGATTTTCTCGATATGTTTTTGAATGAACTATCGGGATTACCACCAGATCGGGAGATCTAATTTACTATTGACTTGGTACCTGGCACAGAGCCTATTTTTAAACCACCTTACCGGATGGCACTAGTAGAGCTGGAGGAGCTAAAGAAGTAGCTCCAGGAGTTATTGGACAAAGGCTTCATTCGCCCTAGTGTCTCTCCTTAGGGTGTACCAGTTCTATTCATCCGGAAGAAGGATGGTAGCTTGTGACTTTGTATAGATTACCGGTTGCTTAATAAGGTTACCATTAAGAATAAATATCCCTTGCCCAAGATCGATGATCTCTTTGATCAGCTTAAGGGTGCTTAGGTGTTTTCCGAGATTGATCTCCAATTGGGGTATCATCAGTTGAAGATCCGAGAAGCTGATGTCCCTAAAACTACATTCAGGACTTGGTACGGTCATTGTGAGTTTCTGGTAATGCCTTTCAGATTGACTAATGCCCCTGCAGCTTTCATGAGCTTAATGAATGAAGTGTTCAAGCCATACCTGGATAAATTTGTCATTGTTTTTATCGATGACATCTTGGTATATTCCAAGTGTAACAACCATTTATTTTGTACTGTAAATGTATAAATAATTAATTATTAATTTTTTATTGAATATATTTTGTAAATTTTAAGTAAATAGGGATGTGGGCCGTACTTGAAACTTTGTGCCCAGATGTAATTATGATTGAGGAAACAGTGTCCAAAAGGTGTAATAATCATAATGTGAAAATTTTTAGGTTAAAATCACTTATTTGCATTATTTTGGAAAATGTGACAAACAAATTGAAAAATAACGGTTATCTTAAGGGTATTTTCATAAATTGTACCCAAACTAAAATGAAATGGGACGAAGTAAAAATACCATAATATTCTACATGAAAAGGAGGTTAAGATAGTGTCAATAGATTTATCAAATCGGTGGTTAAATTAGAAAATTTTGCTGGCGGTCCGTTAGGGGTAAATTCGTAATTTCTCATTTTTGATGTACTGTGCATCAATGAAACAACTTCTAATCATTAAAATACATCTAATAAGATTATTTGGTGATGGAATCCAAAATTTTAAAGTGCAATTACATAGTTTTTACGATTACGGAAGCTTAAGGGCAAAATCATCCAAAATTTTCATAACTAAGGGCATTTTGGTAATTTTATCCCTTTCTAGAGAATTCTTTATAATTCTTCAAGTGACAGCCGGACACTATTCATCATCCCTTCCCACACACCTCACGTCCATCATAGAAGGAAAAGAGAAGAAAACCAAAAAGCTTTCATATCTTCCAAACCACACAAAATTTCAACAAACTTATAACTACAAAATTATTCTCCTCACTCTCCTCTATCAAACTATACCCATAGATCATTGAGTAAGCAACAAAACAAGGAGAAAGGAAGCCTTAAAGTTTCAGCCAAGGTATGGATTTCTTCATGCATGGTGTTCCTTTGAATTTCAATGGTGTAGGAAGACTAAGTTAAGCATGCTAAACATGTTGATAGCATTGGTTTTGATTAAATTGAGCTAAATAAAATTATGCCATTAGAGGGGGTTTCGGCCAAGCTTAGTACTTCATGGAATTATGGTGTTTCATGCATGAAAAGAATGCCAAATTGATGATTAAGCATGATAGAACATGAATGTGCGGTTAAATTGTTGAAAAGCAATAAGTGGT
The DNA here is from genome assembly GCA_031772115.1 of Heritiera littoralis. Classification (NCBI taxonomy): domain Eukaryota; kingdom Viridiplantae; phylum Streptophyta; class Magnoliopsida; order Malvales; family Malvaceae; genus Heritiera; species Heritiera littoralis. Next base: position 7,356,650 of record JAPDPK010000022.1, read on the forward strand.
GCATGATGGGAGATTCGGCCATGGTAAGGGGACCCATGTTCATGGCTTATTTTGATGACTTTAGGGTGCCATTACACTATAGAAATTACAAGGAGTCTACTGGTGTGATCGGATTCAAAATCCGACTTAAAACAGAGAAGTTAAGCTTTACTGCCAGTAGAAAATATACTGCATAACTATTTTGTAGTGTACAATGTGGCTACAATTGAGAATAAATAATACCTTAAAAATAAGTATGAAGTGAGCTAATATTTTTGGTGAAATTATTTGCAGCTTGGGAGTATCGGTTTACGAGCGGTGCACTCGAGAGGGCGGATAAGTCAGACAGGTAAAGGATGCGTATGTGGACTGTAAGGATATCTCGAATGCATGATTTCGGTGCAAATAATTTTATGAGAATATTTTAGAAATGAAATGCCTTGGAAACTATGAAATTGTGGCTGTTGGCTGGTTTTGAACTGTGTTTGAATTTGTATGAAGGCTAGGATATTAGCAACTGTTATGCTACTAAAATTTCTTAGAAAATTTTCTAAAAATGTCATCAAATATTTTAGTGCATAATTGAATGATTTCTTAGCCTTGAAAATGAGATATTTTTCATAAAACATGAATATATCGAAAAATATTATTTAAATATTCATGTTACCGAATTTAATGATAGTAAAGCTACTGAAAATTTCTCCTAAATGTTTAATAGTGCAAGAAATAGTTTATAAAGGGAAATGTTAAGAAGTGAATATTTTATAATTTATTTTCAATAAATATTCACTATATGATAAATAAAACCTTTATGGACTGACTGAAGATTTTAACTATTTTTCTTGATTTCCATAAAGGTGATCTGACGATGTGAATATTGTTTTAAGACTGATAGGCCCCTTATCATGCCGATATGTGATATGTGACATCTGAAGCTGTTGATATTGATCCTATCTTTAGCGTCTTGGTTGACACCTGATCAATGTACAACTGGGGACAATTTATAGACTATGGCCATAGATCTCATAAGATGATTATTATATCGTACGGGGGATTGTAGCATGATATATCTGGGTGATGCCTTGGTCTCCACCATTTAAATTATATGTGATATAAAGTGTTTTAATTAAATGGTGATATTAAATCACAAATGATTATTCATATGTTTCAATGAAATGGGTGATGTTTTCTAAACGATTTACTGTACTAAACTGAGTACGATACTGTTTACGAAATTTTAGTTATATATGTGAAATGTGTTCAAATAGAAATGGTGATTTATTAATCTAATATTGTTTTTATGATTTAATATGAATATTAGATTATTTAAATGGTGGGATTTATGAAAGTATTGATTGGAATTTATTGTGAAATGTTATGGAAAAGTGATTTATTTCAATAATCAATACTTACTTACTCCCTATAGTCGCTTCTAGGTTCCAAGACAAGACAGGTATTTCAAAATACTTTCCTTACTCCATCTGGATCCCTAACCGACTATAGTATCCATCCTTTACAGTCCCTAGTGCACCTATAGGAAAATAAATGATTTTATGGCATATAGATTCTCACGATATCAAGATTTGCACACATTTCCTTTACTGAGCCGTGGTTTGCTCACTCCTTTATTTTCACCATCTACAGAGTATTTTCAGTGATTGCGTGATATACTATCTGAGGATTTCAGCTGCACTTTGAGGTACCCTGAGGCAGCTAGTAGAGATCCTGGAGGTATAATCATTTACTTTATATATTCAGACTTATTTAACAATACTACTGTGTTGTAAACATAAACAGGGGATGTAAACGATAAGTGAATTGTGATATGTTAATATTCTTATTTAATTATAAATTACGGTTACACAATGTTTACTGTGTAAGAAAGCAGAAAATAATGGCATCGTAGACAATCTAACTCTTGTGGTATATTGGCAACATGTTTCCGTTTTCAAAAAACGAAAACGAAAACAATAATTTCTAAAATTGTTGGAAACAAGAATTTCTTGTTTCTATTGTTTTCAGAAACATTTTTTTCATTTCTCTTACTGTTCATAAGTAAGTGAACAGAGTTTATATATTAATATAATATTAATATTAATATTTTTGTAATAAAAATATAAAATAAAATAAATTAATTTTTTAAATAAAATAATATTAAATTTTAATATAAAATTTTATTTAATTAATAAATAAATATTTTAAAATTAAATATATTTATTTTAATATATAAAAGTTGAAAAAATAAAAAACAATTAAATATAACTTACACTGAACTATAATAATATAATATTATTTAATTTAAATTTTTATAATAATTTATTGAATATATTATATATTTTAAATAATATCATTTATTATAATTTTGATATGTTAATAATTAATATTATTATCTAATATAATTAATTTTTATTTTAATAAATAATAATATTATTTAATATTATATTCTATCTTAAATTTAAAATATATGACTACAACTATTAAATAATTTAATATTATTAAATAAGTGAATACTTAACATTAAATAATATTATTTTTATTAAATATAATATATTTTAATAATTATATAATTTATTATAAATTAATTAGTTAAATATTTTATTTAATAATGTAATATTATTACAATTAAATAAAAAATTATTTATTAGATATAATTTATAATTATTTCAATTAAATTAAATAATATTATTTTATTTAATATTATATTTAATTATAATATTATTTAAATTACATTAAATTTTTATATGATTAAATGAAAATATTTAATATTAGTATTAAATAAAATAAAATAATATTATCTAATATTATCTATATATTATTATTTTTATTTAATTTTTAAAATTTTTATTTTGTGAATTGAATTATTATATTTAAATCAGTTTAAATATTTGTTTTCAAAGTGTAACAGTATTAAACAAATATGTTTTCTGTTTTCAGAAATTGAAAACGAAACAAAAACAAAATCAAAAGTAGGAAACATAGAACAAAAAACGAAAAACGATGCCAAACGACCCCTAAGCAACTCCTATACATGTTTCTTACCTCTACTTCCGTGTTGTATAAAATCCAGTAGCGCCATTCACACCTCTAAATTCTTAACACTGCACAATAAATTCCAAATTATGTTTAAAATTCTATATTATGATTTAAAAAAAATTTCTTTTAATTCAAATATTCTATTTCTATAATTTCAACAATTAATTTATCTTAACTTATTTCTAACACATAATTTCGATTAAATCTCATTCTTTCTCTAAATTCCATGTTAATCCTATTCTTTCTCTAAATTCCATGTCACCAATAATTCAAATTTATATTTAAATCCCATATATAATTATAATAAATATTTTATAAATTTCCATCTTCTATTTTGTCAATTTCAAAATTTATTCATTTAATTTCCTACAATCACCACAATATAAGTACACTTAAATTTAAAATCCTTTTTAAATCCAATTTTACCAATAGTCACATAAACCTCATTTCATTAATTTCTACTAAATACCACAATAAAATTACAATTAAATGATATCCTTTTCCAACTCCAATAACACCAATAATTTCATTACCCTTAATTTATTTTTCCTTAATAAATCATGAATTTCAACAAATCATGAAATTTTTAAATTTCTCTCATTAATTTAAAATTCATTCTTTTCCTCACATTTAATTGCACCAACAATCTCATCAACCTTTATATTTTATTCACTAATTCTTAAATCATAAAAATTCATATTAAAACCCCATTTCCAAACCTAATCCATGCTCCTCTTCATGCACATAACTTATCTTCTTTCTAATTTACTGCCACCAACACTCTTATTAATTTTGCTAATATATTTCTTACTCGTTAACCATTAATTCAACATTTTATATTATGAAATATAGTTGACCGAATACTCCAATTGATCCCAAAATTCATTCTTCTTCCAATTTCAATTTTATTAATAATCTAATTAACCTTTATAAATTATTCTTTACCTATTAAATCATAAAATTTACCTCACAAATCTCTTGCATCATGCCTTAACCGAATATACTTCTTCCCCAAAACTCATTCTTTCCACATATTCATTTTACAATTTACCATTATTCTTCATTATAATTATTTTATAATCACATATATTAGAAAATTACATCCACACTCCCATTTCTTCTACGTGACCGAGTACCCTTGTTTGTTCCATCTCAATTATTTTCATTTAATGTCACAATCTATAATATATAGTAATCATGCACATTTACCACATATCACACATATACAATAATTAGCTGGGCTGTCTGTGTGCCTTTAACACTGTTCACTTACAATAGTAAAACACTTTAAACAATATTTATTTACCAATACTAAATCTTTACAACTGTATAAATTAGTTTACATCCCCTGAGATTACATTTACAACGAGTAGTACTGTATAAAAATGTCTAAACATATAAATGTAAACACAATACCTCAAGGATCCACTATCACAGCTTTGGGGTAACCAAAACATAGCCAATCCACGGATAGGTAACTCACATAATTCATTGAAAGTAATCTGTGGATAGTGAAAATAACAGAGTGAGCAAACCACGGCTCAGTAAAGGAATTGTATGCAAATCTTGATATCACGAAATCTATATACAATAAAATGCTTTATTTTCTTATAGGTGCACTAGAGACCGTAATAGGAAAGATACTATAGTCGGCTAGGAATCTGGATAGAGTAAGGAAGGTCTTTGAAATACCTGTCTTGTCCCGGAACCTAGAAGCAACTATAGGGAGTAAGTATTTATTTCTAATATAAAACACTTTTCCATATCATTTTGAAATAAATCTCAAATCAAGACTTTCATAAAGTAAAACATTAAATCAAATAATCTAATATTCATAATAAATCATAAGAGAATATTAGATTAAATCACTATTTCCATCAGAACACATATCACATATATCACTGAAATTTTCGTAAGCAGTATCGTACTCAATTTACTACGGTAAACCGTTTTAAAAATCATCTTCCATATTATTGAAAACATATAAATAATCATTATCATTTAATTTCATCATCCATTCAAAAACATCATTTTCATATCATAAAAATGGTGGAGACTAAGGCAACACCCTCAATATATCATGTTATAATCCCCGTAGGGAACAGTAACAGTATCATATGAGATCTATGGCCATAGTCTATAATTGTCTTCAGTCGTACACTGATCAGGTGTCAACCGGGACACTGAAGATAGGATCAGTATCAACAGCTTCATACAACATGTACATATCACATATCAGCATGATACGGGGCCTATTAGTCTCAAAACAGTGTATACGAAATCTCATCACCTTTATGGAATTTAATAAAATAGATAATATCTTTCAGAAAATCCATAAAGGTATAAATCACAGTATATAATATGGTAAAAACAATGTTATAAATATTTACACTGTAGTAATAAATTCCATAAATATTCCATTTCACCATAAAACATATATACTACATTTCCATACTTTCCTTTTGGGAAGATTCCATTTTAAACTACTGAAATATTATTTTTCGATAATTTCACACTTTATGGAAAATAGTAATATTTATTTTCCAAAGCTAATAGTAGTTCCATTAACACACCGGTTTGGAAATCAATAAAATAGGTAAAATCATCAGTTAGTCCATAAAGGTTTTAAATTATCATATAGTGAATATTTATTGGAAATAATTTATAAAATATTCACTTTGCAACTTTCACTTTATAAACCACATCTCACACTGTAAAACATGTAGGAGGAATTTTCAGTAGCCCCACTTTCAATTAAATTCGGTAACATGAATATTTAAATAATATTTTTTGGTATATTCATGTTTTATGAAAAATATTAAATTCATCATTTCCAAGGCTAGGAAATCATTCAAATATCCACTAAAATATTTCATGGCATTTTTAATGAATTTTCCAAGAAATTTTAGCAGCATAACAGCTACTAATACTCTAGCCTTCTTGCAATTTCAACACAGTTCCAAAACCCACAAACAACCACAATTCCACAGTTTCCAAAGCATTTCATTTCAAAAATATTCTTATAAAATTAAATGCATTGAAATGATGCATTCAGGATATCCTTACAGATCACATACGCATCCCTTACCTGTTTGACGTATTCGACCTCTTCGAGTGCACCACTCGTAAACCGATAATCCTAGGCTGCAGATAATTTTTCCAAAAATATTAGCTCACTTAATACTTATTTTTAAGCTATTACTCATGCTCAATTGTAGCCACATTGAACACTGCAATATTTATGCAGTATATTTTCTACCGATATTAAAACACAACTTCTTCGTTTTAAGTCATATTTTAAATCCGATTGCAACGATAGACTCCTTGTAATTTCTACAGTATAATGGAACCCTAGAATCATCAAAATACAGCACCAAACCCTCTCCCCTTCATGAGGCCGAATTCACCATCTTTCACATCTTAAGGATTTTCAACAATCTAATCCCATATTCATGTTCTATCATGCTTAATCATCAATTTGGCATCCATTTCATGCATGAAACACAATGAATCCTTAAGGTATCAAGCTTGGCCAAAACCACCTATAATGGCATAATTTTATTTTGCTCAATTTAATCAAAACCAAAGCTATAAACATGTTTAGCATACTTAGATCTATCATTCTATACCAATAGAACCAAATGAAGCACAATGTATGGTGGAGTGCATACCTTGACCGAAACTTTAAGCTCTCCTATCTCCTTGTTTTGTTACTTTCTTGATAAACTATGGGTATGGTTTGATAGAGGAGAGAGAGTAGAACAAGTTTGTAGTTATAAGTTTGTTGACATTTTGGCTAGATTAGGATTTATGAAAGTTTTTCTTTTCTTTCTCTCATGGTGGCGTGGGGAGATTTGGAGGGAATGATGAATAGTGCCAGCCATCAGCCCAAAGAATTATAAAGACTATTCTAGAAGTGGCAAAATGACGAAAATGCCCTTAGTTATGTAAATTTCAGACAATTTTACCCTTAAGTTTTCGTAGTAATAAAAACTATATAATTGCACTCCAAAATTTTGGATTCCATCACCAAATAATCCTATTGGATGTATTTTGATGATTAGAAGTGGTTTTGTCAACTCGCGGTACACCGAACGCGTGAAATTACGATTTTATCCCTTGTAACCCACTAACAAAATTCTCTGATTTAACCACCGATTCTATAAATCTCTTGACACTGTCTTAACCTCCTTTTCATGTAGAATAACATGGTATTTTTACTTCATCCCAATTCATTTTAGTTTGGGTACAATTTACGAAAATACCCTTGGGATATAATTGTCATTTTTTAATTTGTTTGCCATACATCTCAAAATGATGTAAATAAGGTATTTTGGCCTCAAAGTTGCCATAATATAATTATTACACCATCCGTACACTGTTTCTTCAGTCATGCATACATCAGGGCTCAAAATTTCAAGCAGGGCTCACATTACTATTTACTTATAATTTACAAAATATTCCAAAAATTAAATTAATAAATAATTATTTTTACATGTACAGTATTATATAATCGATTCTCACATTTAATTTCTTCTCAACTTGTGAATTTCTTTCACTTCACTTAGAAATTTTATCTAACACCTTTTACACATTAGGTACTTATCATTTTCATCCAAATTCCTTCATGACCGAATGACCTCCATTTTGACTCAACCTTAATTATTTCTCAATTTTAACTTCCTAGATAATTTTCATTCATGTTATACTACATTTCAAATTCAATATACATAAAAATTGCACCAATTACATTATCCTCTTTATCATGGCCAAATGGCCTACTTTATGTCACCTTCATGAATTCCCAAAATTATTCCTATAGTAAATTTTTAATTCATTATTTAATAGCATTTCTACCATTTTTATATTAGAAACACTAAAATTTCACCGCCATTTATCCATGACCGTACTGACTCATGGTATCCAAAACTATTATTTTAACTTATTCGTGGCTATCAAAATGCTTACTATATTAGATGCTTCCATTCCCTACTCATTAACAATAAAATTACCAAGATTCCATTATAAATCTACCAGGATTGAACCTTCCAAGCATCCCCACACTGCATTTTGTTTCAATCTAAAGTATTAAATATGTTATTCATGATTAGAACAGTTAAACTTATCAACCAAAATTGCATAGAACTTAACAATTCGTACCTTTCACGCCAAATCGAACAGGGCAGCAACAAAACCAGCCTGAAATTCTTTAATCCAGCCCCAAAATTCTGGATTTAAAGTGTTCTTGAGGTGTGGGAGAGATTTTATGAAGATTGCCTAAGGTTTTAATGAAGAGAAATGATGAAATTCCTAAGAAATGGTGAGAAAACGTGAGAAAGGGAGGAAAATTTCAGCTGCAGCATTGTCGGTTCTGCCTTAAGAGAAAACCAGAATTGTCTAGTTTTTTACTCATATTTTAATATTATAAAATCAGCCCATGTGCAAAAGGATTTATTTGCCCCTAAAAAATCAACTATTTACTATTATACCATAACAAATATCTCATAAATTCTCATTTCAGATTATTAATTTTATTTTAATTAAATTTAATTTATTTAGGTCAATTTTGGTCCGTCTTTGACCATATTGACCAACCCTCATGCTAAATGACCATTATGCCCTCGTATAATTTCATTATTTTCGTTTATGTCCTATTGTTAATTAAATATTTTTTAAATTCAGATTTAATATTTTATTTTTATTATTTATCATGTATTTAGGTCAAACATGGTCATTCATCGACTCACAAAGTGGTTTGACCGTTATGGATAGTGAAATAACCAAACTACCCATAACCGTAAAATCACGTAAATTTCTATTTTTGCACTTGATTCTTTTAGCAATCCACATAATTTTAAACCTCATTACATGAGAAATTATTCACCACTGATAATTGATCAACAATCATCTCTGTTTAACCGTAATTTATGAAAATTTGTCTAGCCTATGGACTTAATCGTTATTTTTGAGTTTGTTTCTCACTTTTCAAATATATTCAAACGAGGTGATTTTAAGATGCAGATTTTTGTTATATTCATATTTTACCTCAAATTTCATCATTCTAGGGTCTCATTTCAATCTAGATAGAGAAAGTCTTAGTGGGGCTCACACCAAGTACCTCCCTGAACCATATCGAACAGACCCATCATTTAAATATTTTAACAATAAATTCATTTTTTAATTTTCTACACTCAATAACTAATATAAAATATGAGAAATTCATGGCTCTCACATAATGCCTTCCACGTATCAATGTTGACAAAATATCATCCAAATCCATCACACGTAATTCAGTATGAACCATTGGAGATCAGGGAGGATATAAGCTACGTGGAGAAGCCTATTTAGATCTTGGATCGAAAGGAAAAGGTGCTACGATCTAAGACTATTCCCTTGGTAAAAATGCTCTAGCAAAACCATTCAGCAGAAAAGGCTACATAGGAACTAGAAAGTTTAATGAAAGAAAAGTATTCAGAGCTATTCCAGTGATTATTCTGATTAAATTTGGAGGACCAAATTTCCTAAGGTGGGGAGGATGTGAGAATAATTTATTCTAGTACTGTTACACATGTAAGACTTCTCACCATTGTTCAATTCCTGTATATTTCGCAGGTATAATAGGGAACAGTATGGCGGGCCCTACGAGTCGTAAACTACCCGATTGGATGGGAGACTTGATAGACACAGTATGGAGAGCCGAGTAAACTTATGGTAAGAATCTAGAACCCATAATCTTTTATTTAAGTCATTTTTAAGAAGTGTGCCAACAAATTAGGAAATGACGATTAAAGACATAGGTTGGAAGAATTTTCACGAGTAACGATCAAACTAAATTGACTTTCACCCAACTAACTGAAGTATGATAATCTATGTGTGAATAAGTTTTATGCCATATCATTAGATAGACTGAATCATATGTAAAGGAATAAATCTATACGATTGACCCGATAGGAGTATTTTGGTAATTTCACCCTTACGGTCACTCAAACCTTAATAAAACCCCATCCATTCATTAGAATACACTCAATACTTATAATTAATCATGAAATAAAATATTTTAGATTTAATTTGACAAGTTAAAAATATTATGGAAGTTTAAGGGTAAAATTATCCAAAATCATTAAGTATATGGGCATTTTGGTCTTTTTGCAAACAAGATAATTTTAAAAGAAATTTCTACATGGCTATCCACCCTGTCATCTTCAACCTTGCATCACTTCCACCATTAACAACTTAGAGAGAAAATAAAAAAGCTTCCAAACCACCCACTAAACTACCTTAAACTGAAAAATTCCTTCTGCAAACTTGTACCAAATTCAGTGCTCTACAAGCCCATACCAATATTTAAGGGTGAAGTGGACAAAATCAAGGTGAAGGATTCCCCCTTGCGTTTGGCCACATACCAAGGTAAGAGAGGTTGGATTTTTTTCATGATTTAATGATACTTAGTGATATAATTAAGGTGTTTAAGCATGATTTTGGCTATAGATTGAATCAAAACCACCCCAAATGCTCCCTTAGGGTTTCAACCATGATGAAACGTTCATGATTCATGGTGTTTTGATGTATGAAAATGGTGTAAATTGGATGAAGAACAATAATAAAGCATAAAACTAAGCTTAATTTGTTGAAATACTTAGTGAATTCTTCCATGTAGTTTTCAGCCAAGTGAAGGGGACCTAGGAATTTTGCTTAATTTGATGTGTTTTAGGTCCCATGATACTGTATAAATTAAGACAAGATTGATGATGCGATCGAAATTGAAAACGAAGTTGATTTACAGTGTAAAATAGACTGGTTTAGTAGCTATAGTAGACAATCTGATAGACTTTAATGAAGAAGAATTAATTATAATTGAAGTTTAGTAAAATAATGGTGTTTGCATAATTTTTTGCAGCCCGGGAGTGAGATAAGTCACGTGGTGCTAACGGTTATTTTGGTAGAAACCGAAAGGTAAGGGATGAGTATGGAAGACGTAGGGATACTGTGAGTGCATATTGATGTTGAAAATGAATTTATGTAATTGTTTTGAGTTTAAATGCATTGGAATTGTAGATTGTTGTTGGTATTATAAACTATCTTTACTGCAGGAAGGTTAGGATAGGAATAGCCGTTATACTAGCGGAATTTCTAATAAATTTCTAGAACCACATTTCAATATCTTTTGAATATTAGAAATGAAAGATTTAATAGTTTATATTCTACCATATTTATTGAAATTTCATACGCATGCTGAAACCTGAAATTATATATTTAAAAATTCATGTTATTGATTTTTATGTACGTGAGGGTACTGGCATGTTTTTATAACTTATTTATAGGTAAAAATAGTATTTTTAGAATTTAATATTGAACTGTGAATATTTTATAAATTTTTATTTTTGAATTGCTTTTATTTTCAAAATATGCATTTATGGATTAACTAAAGATTTAATCACTGAAATTGATTTCTTTAAAGATATTTATACTGCCTATAAACTGTTTTGAGACTGTTAGGCCTTGTAGAACCTTCGGGTACATCATGCTGACTGACTGTTACTGCTACTGTTATTGTAGTGTTTGCTGATTGATACTGATCATATCATCAGTTGTGCCAGCTGCCACCTGATCAATGCACACTGTGTTGACCACTGTGATTATGGCCATATGTCTTACTATTATTGTTTCTCCTTTCTTGGGTATTGTTATAGCATGATATCTATTGGGTGTTGCCTGATCTCCACTGTACTGTTTTATTCAAATTGGATTTTATACTATTAATAAGTGAAAGTATTGAACATATTTCGTTGCATCATGGTATTGAAATGTTACCGCACTGTTTACTAAATTTTCATACTAAAATTGTTTTATAGAATTGTTTAAATAATTTGTTTTATATCTTGTTTATTGAGTAAAAGACTGCATGAAATTATCTAATGGTTTCTATACTGTTTATTTATTTCATCATCAACTGTTTATTCCCTATAGTTGGACTAAGGATCGAGACATGAAAGGTACTTCAAAGTATCCTCCCATACTCTATCTGGTTACTTAGACGACTATAGTATCCTTCTTAAAATATCCCTTAGTGTACCTTAGGAATTAAAATGATTTTACGCATATAGTTTTCATAGTATCAGTTCTTGCATACGAATTTCTTACTAGGCATTAAGCTCCCCCCCTCTTTTCCCCTCCTCATAAATTATCTGCAATGATATACCGTTCCACCAAGTGGCTACTCTTTTGATATCCCTCGGGCAACAATTATTAATCCGTGGAGGTATATTTTATTTTTATATGTTCAGATGCTTATGTATTGTACTACTTTTCTATATATTATATACAGGGGATGTAAATACTGATGACATGCACTGAATGAAATCTTATCTATGTAGATATTAAAAATAATTATGGATGAAATTTTATTTTAGATCCGATTACTGTTGCAAGTGAATAGAATAAAGGCACCATATACAACCCAACCAACTGAATGAATATGGAAATATTGATGATTACTGTATATAACAGAATGTTACAGAAAAGGTTCTACGATCTAAAACTATTTTGTTAGTGAAGGTTCTTTGGCATTACCATACCACTGAGAAATCAACATGGGAGCCAAAGAGTATTATGAGGTAGAAATATCTAGAACTATTTGATCAGAGTTAGCCCGATGCAATTTTGGAGGACCAAATTCCCTAAGGTGGGGAGGATGTGAAATTCCCAATTTCTTTGCTTTTATATAAGTTGATTTTGAAGTTAGAATGATTGAATTTAAAGATAGTGAATGATTTACTTATGTTTTGTCTTATATGAGGAAAGTGTGTTGTGGGCCTCACCCAAAAATTCTAATATCTGAATAGACACCGGACTCCAGAATATCAATATTTGGAGTGAAATACTAAGATGGTAAAATTTGCATCTCAAAATTCTTTCGTTTGTACATGTTTTGGGAACGTGCAAATAAATTTGAAAATAACAATTATGTCCCTAGGTTGGAAATGTAAATTTCAAATATAGGTTAACATGATTTGACTTTAGACCCACAGAATATTATAGAGGAACGCTCGTGTGAAAATATCGCACTCAGTTCCAACCTGTAGACTAAATCACACGAAAATGCTTAAATACAATGTTTAGGAGTATTATAGTAATTTCGTTATTTTGACCAGTCAAACCTCATTATGTCAAAGTTTGAGTTATATTATATTAAATAAGTATATTTTGTGGGAAAATAAAAATATATTGTAATTTAATTAAATAGTTTAAATGATATTGTAATGGTTAGGACAAATGGAATTAATGAAGTTATAAAGGGTATTTTGGTAAATTCCCAAGCATGGCTGACCACACCTTTTTAAAAGGTCAAAATTTGACTCACATTTATATATTATATGATGAAAACGATGAAGAAAATAATAAAGAAATTAAATGTAATATAAATTAAGTAAAATAAAAATATAAATATAAGTTAATGGGAGTAACTATTCATGTATAGTTACCCCACTACATTAACATTTAAATTATAAAAAAATGAATATTTCTCATCTTCTTCCTCATTTATCCGGCCACATTTCCTCCATTTTCTTTCTCATTTTCTAAGTCTTGAGTTAGTGAGAGAAAGCTAGAGAAAACCCTACTAAAACAGCATCAAACCCAAAACTTTCCTTAAGCAAAGTTGTTCAGCTTCAAGAGCTTTATTACATATGTTGGAATTAGCCTTCGGAGAGGCCATTTGATGGGTGAAAAATCCTTCCTAAGGTTCAGCCATGTGGAAAAGTTCAAGATAGGAATTTTTATTTTAATTTCCTTAAATATATGTTGTTGTTTTATGATAGTAAAGACTATGTATAGCCTTAGAACGATGAAAAACCATTGGAATATCTTCCTGAGGGTTTCAGCCATTAGGGTTTATGTATGAATGTTGTATGGCTTCATTGAAAAGTGGAGCAGGAATGATGTAGAAGTTGAGAAAAGCATGAATGTAGTGTTAAATTTGCAAAACAACAAGTGTAGTGTGTGTAGGTGTTTTCGGCCAAGTGAAGGGCAAAGGGAAATCATGCTCAATTTGATAGAAAATTGGATCTAGAATAATGCATAAATTAAAACAAGATTGTTGGTGAAGTCGGATTCGAAAACGAAGGTGATTTGGAGTTAGTTGGAGTTTTGGATCTCAATAGGAAATAAACTAAATTGCTGCTGTATTAGAAATTATGGGAGATCTATGATAACCACGAATTTTTGAAATTAATATTAATTATCCAAAAATTTAATTTGGATAAATTAAAATCCGAATTAAATAAGAAATGAAAATGGGTATAAGTATATTGGATATTAAGAAATCCAAAAAATTAAGAAAATAAAAATGTGAGTATTTATATATTTATATAATTTTATTATATAAATATATTTTTAAATATATTTTTACATGTTTTTATACAAGTACATAAGTGTATATATGAAATATAGTATATATATGATATATTGATATATATAATTTTATATCATAAATAAATACATGTGTATATTTATAGACATTTATGTATCTATATATATATTTATATATGGCAGAGAGCTCACGTAGAAGCTTGCTGCACTGCTAAATAAAATAACAAGAAAAGAAAAGCATGAATAAAGAGAAAAGAGAAGAAAAGGAGTTGTGAGCCATGTGGCTATTTTTCATTGGCTGAATTAATAATAAAAGAGGCAAATGAGATGAAATTTTTGGCCATTTTCTGGTTTCAACACCGACTTACCTGCTTTGAGCTTTTGTTGCTTCGAATTCTCCTTTTCTTCTTTTCATCACGTCGCCTTGTTCTCCATGTGAAATCCTCCCTTCAAGTTTCAAAATTTCTAAGCTTTCTTCCTCAGTTTTGTCCTCCATTAGCATGGCTGTCCAAAGCTGGAAGACAGTGGACAAAAACCCACGTAAGGAGGCTGAAAGGTGGCTGAACAGTTTCGGTTGAAACAGGACAGGTGATGTGCTGTGGTTTCCTTTATATTTTGTTATGGTTCTTGATTGCTATATGGATAAGAAGTGTAATTATGGTCTTAGTTTGAAATAAAGTTAAATGTTAAAATTTTTAAAGTGGTCGGCCAGAACAAAAACAGCAAAGGAAACTGTTATAATTTTAATAAAATTTTTGTATAGTTTGGTAGAAATTAGTAGTATAAGATGAAAAGAATATGGTTTAAATTATGGCTGCTGAGATGGGTTACAAGAAACAGCATGGTGGCGTGAAAGGGGTGTCTTTTGGTCAAACATAAGCTGAAACGATGGTGATGACCTTTAATGAATAAAAAATGTTTGAAAGAAATCCTAAGTGAGTGTAAGATAGTTATAAGTTAGGGATTAAATGGAGATTGAAAACTCATGAGACTTGGACTAAACAAGGGAAATTTGGGTGTGTATGGCGTGAAAACAGAAAACGGGGATTGACTTAAGTGTTGTTGACTGACTTTGATGAAGGGTGGTATGACAGTCAAGAAGAGGGGTTGAAGTTGGCGTGAAAGGAGGGAAAAGAAGGGCTGATTGTGTGATGGCTAATGGCGTGATTAAAAAGCTGGAAAAACTGTTCTGTCCGAGCCAAGTTGAAAAAATTCAGGTTTTGGAAAGAAATAAATTTTGGAAAAATTATAACAGATAGCCTCATGAGTTGGGAAAAATTTAGTTTTTGAATTACCTCATTTGGAGTTGTACAGCCTGAGATATAGGCGGCTAAACACAGGGCACTCAGTGCAGTAGGCGAGATGCTCTTTGGAAACTTTGAAAAATTGTAGAAAATAGCACAGATTGAATTTGGCTGCAAGCTTTATGTTCCTAGAAAGGTAGATGGGTTGAGAATAATATGGTTCTGAGTTTGCACAATTTGGACAAACTTATCTTGAGATGTGGCCCAAGATGTACACAGAGGTCAGTAGACAATCTGCCAGAATGCATATGAAAACAGGGTAACTTTGAGGAATTATTAAAAATAATTTTGAAATGATAAAAATTGTGAACTCACTATTCTGAATAGGGAATTGGATTATGATTCATATGGTTTTGGATTCATAATTTTTGGATATCCCCATAATCAGATATATAATTTTTAATGCACAAAGGTCAGAAAACCATCCTGCCATATGGGCCAAAATAGGGCTGAGTTTTGGAAAATTGTGCGGAACAATATGAAATGAACTAAAAAAATGGGCTTTATACTTCTGGATAAGGAATTAAATCAGATTATATATAAAATTGACGGTGCATTAATTGGAATTCAATAATTTCTGTTATGAATAGAAAGGCGTTGATAGGTTGGAAATTCTTATAAAGAATAATTCTACCATAATGAGTAGGATTTCTAAAAATGTTTAGTGTATATGTATGTTTTGGAATTTAACTTGTATGACTTATTTTCTGCAGCTCTTAAGCTAAATCCACGAAATGGGAAAGGAAACGAAGAAGAACCTAATCATTGGTTCAAGGTCACATAGTGTACGGTTTGAACGAAATGACACCGTACAGGTAAGGGATGCATGTGCGGCACTGTAAGGATATTCAGTCTGCATATTTTTAATTATGAAATATTTTATGAAAATATTGTGATGATTCCTTGGTTGGAAATTTGTGATGATGTACTGGCTGGAATTATAAACTGTATTTTCGTGCAGGAGGCTAGCCAATCGGCAGTCGTTATACTGCCGAAAAATTATCGAAAATTACCGAAAATTTCTAGAAAATTTCATAAAATCATAATAAATGATTTTATTTCACGAGAAATGATTTTCAACCACGAAAATAGAGAAAATGAATATTTTCATAAAAACATGAATAAAAAGGAAGTGATTTTAAAATATTCATGTTTTCGAGAATGGTGATAATGAAATCACCGAAAATTCTCTTCGAGGATTGTGATAATGAAATCACTGAAATTTCTCTTGATATGTAAATTTCATGAAATACGAGATGGAAAATGAAAAGAAATAAAGTGAATATTTTATATATTTATTTTTATAAATATTCACTAAATGTTTTTCTAACCTTTATGGTTTCAAATTAAGAAATTATATATTTTTATAAATTCCATAAAGGTTTACTGATGATGAAAAATACGGTTTTGAGACTAGTTGGCATCCTATCATGCTGATATGTGATATGTGACATGTAATATGTGATATGTGATATGTAATCCCGGCCGACACCTGATCAGTGATCCGCCGAGGACAATTATAGACTATGGCCATAGATCTGACATGATTATTTATACCCTTCGGGGTCTATAGCATGATATGAGTAACGACCCAGTGGACGGGCTGGGCGTGTGTGCCTAAGTCTCCATATATGAAAATGTTTTATATGATATGTGATATGTGAAATGAAAATGCTTTACATGATATGTGATAAATCAAATGAAAGTGATTTACAGCATTTTACAAAATGCTTATTTCAGTACTGATTTTAGTACTACGAGATGATTTTCATATGACATGTGATATGAATATGTAATATGTTTTCAAAAAGGAAAATGAGTTATAAGTCTAATATTCTTACTATGACTTTAAATTGAATATTAGACTATATGTGACATGAATTTGTGATATGTTTTCCAAAAAGGAAAGAAGAGGAAAATAAATCTAATATTCTTATTTTAATTTTAAATTGAATATTAGATTTAAATGATTTATATGTTAGACGAAAAAGGTTTAATAGCTTATTTTGCTATTTTAAAGTACTGTACTGATTATGATTGTACAGTAAAACATGAAATGAATTTTAAAGGAAAATGATGATGATTTAACTAATATTCTTTTCAAAGAAAATATGAATATTAGTTATTTTTATTTAAATGCTTTATTTTATAAAAGCATTATTTTGAAAAAGAATATGAAAATGTTACGAAATAAAAAGGAAAGGATTTGAATTTCAAAACAAGAAAGAATATTACTCTCTACAGTTGCTTTTAGGTTCCGGGACAAGATAGGTATTTCAAAATACCTACCTTACTCCATCTGGATCCCTAGCCGACTGTAGTATCCTTCCTACATGCGAGCCTAAAGCCCATAGGAAAAATGAAAAAGTTTTTCAGCATATAGATAGCTGAATATCAAGTTGGCATATAATTCCCTTACTGAGCCGTGGTTTGCTTACTCCTTAATATTAACATTTCAGGTTTTCAAGGACTAAGAGTCTGACATCTAAAGGACTTCGGCTGTGCATTTGGGGACGATGCGACAGCTTGATTTGTTACATAAGGTACGATCATTTATTTTCTGCATTTAGACTTATCTACCGTACTACTTCCTTATGAATTAAGATAGGGGATGTAATTCATATTATATTTTTATATGAAATTGTTTATATGTAAAAGAAAAGCAAAGTATCACAGACAGCCCAACCAAATAAGATGTATAGAAAAAGATGAAAAATAGGGTCACGGGCTGTGACAAGATCTTTAAGACTTATAAATACTATATGATGGTAGTTTTGGAATTTAAACTGTTTTAATGATTTTCTGTAATTCGGAAATAAGTTGGTGCCGAGGAAGATATACGCTCAATTACTGGATTTAGATTACAAGATTGGTTTGGATAAGCTGCGTTGTGATTGATTGGTAAGGAACATATGTAGGAGATACTAGAATGATTTTAAAATCAATTGCCTTTGGTTTATAAATTGTGTTTGCCTTGCAGGAGGTTTTAGAAAATTTATACCAATATTCTATCCAATTTTCGTAAAAGCAATAGTTACCACGACTTAGATTATATATATATAAGGAATGTAGGAGATACTGGAATGATTTTAAAATCAATTGTCTTAGGTTTATAAATTGTGTTTGCCTTGCAAGAGGTTTTAGAAAATTTATACCAATATGCTGTCGAATTTTCGTAAAAGCAATAGTTACCACGACTTAGATTAGGAATTTAAGAAACGCTTTAAGAATATAGATTTTCTAGGGAATTTAGTTTTTGAAATTATTAAATTATATGATTTTGAAGATTATGAATTTCTACTTTAATTTTAGTTTTATGGAACATGACAAACTATAGTATTTTGGAAATGTTTATGAACATCTATAAATATTACATGATTTTGAAGACTTTGCATTTTGATTTACTATGAATATCTATAAGGTTTGAAAATACTATTTTAAATCATGAATTATGAGACCTTATGTTTTGAGACACTGGCTAACCATAATGTTGCAATATCTGACATTCGAACTTTGAAATCTAAACTACTGTGTGACCTTGATCCAGTCCATAGTGGTCCCAGTC
The DNA here is from genome assembly GCA_031772115.1 of Heritiera littoralis. Lineage (NCBI taxonomy): Eukaryota > Viridiplantae > Streptophyta > Magnoliopsida > Malvales > Malvaceae > Heritiera > Heritiera littoralis. Next base: position 7,375,898 of record JAPDPK010000022.1, read on the forward strand.
GACACCTAATCCGTGCTCATTATGGACCCCTTTGGACTATGGTCATATGTCTATCTAATTATTATTTTCTCTTATGGGATATTTGGACTACATGATTTTCACTGAGTTATTGCCATGTCTCCACTTACCTTTACTTATCTATATTTTGTATGATTTTTGAATTTTTGACATTTGGAATTTGAAATCTGAAATGGTTTGATACGAACACTTATGAGTCTGACTTGAACTACAATATTTGTTATGATTTTGGATGACTTATGATACTTACATGATACATTTTTGTAAAATGAATTTCTGTTGCATTAAATTGGTTTGACTCTAATTTCGGAATGCATGAATTCCTTCTCTAATTAGATTTTCCTCGATTTCTCTATAGCTTAGGTGTTAAGAAAAAGGGACAAGTGAGGTGCTTTAAAGTATCCTTCTTGACTCAACCCTAAAACCCTAACAAACTGTAAAGAAATTCCTTCTGATCATTTGTTTAGAATTATTTCCTGAAATTTTAATGTTAAATATGTGATTTAGAAACTTGCATATAGTTTACGGTATCTGTATCTTTATATATACTCTTTACTGGGCGTAAGCTCACCCTCTTACTTTCTCCTCCAGATTACCTGTAATAAATATGCAGTGTGGGGGGTTTTGATTAGATCCTTTAAAGCTTTTGGTATCGACCTTGAAGGTATATTATGTACAGTAAACTTTGTATTTAGACTTATTTATATAGTACTATAAGATATAAATGGAGATGTAAACTCAATGTATGTGGAGAGTATATACAATCTACTGAATATATGTTTGGAGTTATATTTTGCATATATTTTTATAAGATCAATTTAAATGAGACTACGCATGTATAATTAGTAATAACTAAACTGGGATCAAATTGAGTATAAAGGATATTGATTTAGCTAACGTAAATTTAGCTTTATAATGAATCTGTGACACTAAACACAGCCTAACCAACTGAATAAAAAAGGAAAAATTTAGTTTGAATTTGAAGAAATCGAAGCGTTACAGCAGGAACCAGTGACCAAGTTGCATTCTTCAACAAAGCATTATATTCTTCATTTACTACCTTTTTTCACTTGTTTTGTTGAAGAGCCTGTACTATACTGGTTGGTTCATGAATATCAAGATTAGCTATGTACACTTTAGGCTTAAAAATCCCACTTTTGGACCGAGTTCTCATAGGATGTTGATTAGTGATAGAGGTAGGAGGTGGCCCTAATATAAAGGTTTGATCACTTTGTTGTGTAGAAGAATTTTGATGCATAAAAGGATTATTTGGTTCAGTCTCAAAAGAATTATGAGTTTGAGATGGTAATGAATGTATACACCTAATTTTGTCCGAACATTTTTATATATATATATATTAAAACATAAAAATAAATAAATAAAAGAAACAAACCAAAGGATTTGTATAAAATAAAAGAAAGTTGACTTCAATGATTTGTTGCCATAAGAAAGATAATAATAATAAAAGAAATAATCAAAGTGAAATAAAATCTGAAAATTGATTACCAAAAATAAAAAAAATGAAATGGAAATAAATTTTTAAAAAAAAGAGAGGGAAAGTCAAACAAAATAAATGAAAAATCCCATGATCATGGGATCAATTATAAATTTTTGATTTCTTTCCATAAAAGTTGAGGCTAGAAGTGGCTATAAAAGCCAATGAAAAAGGGAGACAACTGGGGGGTCATCATCTTCATCACACGATCCGGCTGGCTCATCTTCATCTAGCAGCCTCTACCATCATCATCTCTCCATCACCACTCATCTTCATCACTGCACTGCTACATTGCCGCGTGAAGCCAGCCCTTGCATCGTCATCATTGCCTTTTGCTGAGCCCATCATCCCTTTGCATTCACTGAATTTAATTTCCTGTACATTCGGTGGCCTTGGCTATCCCTACCTCCTCAAACGATCTTGACGATCTTCGCTACAGAACCATCCTTGGTCATACTCGCTACAGTCTACAAACAAACACTGCCATTGTTCATCATCTTCATAGTAACCTTGCCTCACTATCCATTACCATTCCCTCATTACTGCGCTGTCTTGTGTTCTTGCTACTGGTTCCTTTGGAGCCTCATTTCCATGCCGCTACAAGTTTACTGCACTACGTTGCCTTGTAGAGAGTGCACCTAGTGTTTGACGTGCCTTACCCGATTGCTGCTGATTTGAGAGTCCATGTAACAGCCACTGGAGGCCGGCCTTCATTTGAGAAAAGGAGAGAGCGATCGAGGTTTGGCAAAGAAAGAGAAGGAAGGCCCGTGATTCGTTTGCAGGTATACTATAATTGTTTCTCACCCACTTGTTTATTGATTTATATGCTTATTATTTTTTTGAGTCACAAATCTTCTTGCCTCACTGAGTGGATTTATTAATTTATATTATTTCCTTGATTTAAAAGTCATTGTCGTAGCCTGCATGCCATTTATTTCTTTGTAAGAATCACAAATCTTTTATGCCTAGCCTGATAGTATTATCATTACTAGCTTTTGAGGAATTTTTTAGTTATCTATTATATATTGAAAAGCAAGATTAAATAAATGTAATTTGTGATTATTCAACTCATAAAATAGATTTACAAAATTAAATTCATAAATAAATTTGTAAATTTTCACTGTCTTAAGATAAATCTTAAAAGCACTTCTAATGATAGGATTTCATAGAATTCACAAGTAGTGATTCTTTGATAATCCTTAGGGTCAAAATAAAATCTTTAATGTCACCAGCGTATTGGGACATTTAAGTGATTTTATTCCGATATCAAAATCTCTTAATATATAGAAAAATAATAAAAATAAATATAAAAAAATGAATAAATATAAAAATAAATAAAAATGTGAGTGTTAAAATAAATAAATTAATATGTAGATAAATACAAGTATAAGTGTTAAAATAAATAAAAATATACATTTTAAATAAATAAACAAAAATATAAAAGAATTTCCGATGATAGGATTTCTTATAAATCACAAGTAGTGATTCTTTGATAATCCTTAGGGTTGAAATGAAATATTTGAATATTACCAGCGTATTGGGGTATTCAAGTAATTTTAGTTCGATATGAAGATTTCTAATATAATTAACTTTTATAAAATAAATTAATGTTAAAAAATAAATAATAATAACAATTAAAAGTAAGTAAATAAGATATAAATAATTTCCGATGATGAGATGTTACTGAATTCACAAGTAGTGATTCCTAACTGATCTCTAGGTGAGAGAAATATGCTAAATGTTACCAGTGTATTGGAATATTTAGTATGATTTTTCAATAAAAACAAGATTTTATAAGTATAAATAAATTACAAAATAATAATATAAGTATAAATGAATTAAAAAATAATAAAATGAAATAATGGATTTCTCATGTGCATCATCTATATTTTGATTGCATCATTTGCATCCATGAAATTTCAAAATAAGTGTGAATCTCCCGAGGATAGGATTCTGTAGAAATCGCAAGTAGCGATTCTTGAGAAATCTCTAGGTGAGGAAATTATCCGAATTGCTACCAGAAGTATTAGGGTATTTTGGAATAATTTTCAATATAAAAGATTCTCATTTATTTCAAATAAAAAGTAAAATTTAACAGAAATAAAAATAAATTTTAATATTTCAAAATAAAAAATAAAAATGATTTTAAAATAAATGGAATTCTGTTTAAATGTTTAATTAAGACCATTTTATTAAGATCAAAAGATAATACATGATTAGGTGGTACCGTTTTTTTACGGGCGCTGTGGGGGTGCTAATCCTTCCCCACGCGTAACCGAACTCCCGAACCCTAACTTTGTTTTCGCAGACCAAGAATTGTCTTTTTAATAAAGTTTAATTAATTTGAAGATTTTGTTAAAAAGATAAATGATTTTAGGTGGCCAATCACACCTAGCCAAAAAAGATTGGTGGCGACTCCATTTTGTGTTTTTTTCAAAATCGTCTAGCGATCGAGTCCCCGGACGAAAATCGTTACGACAGCTTAGCGACTCCACTGGGGACATTAGAGAGTCGAACCATAATTAATCATGTCTTATCCAAAATCTTAATTAATGGTCTTAATAAATATTTAATAAAACTCTTAATAAAAAATAATTAAAAAAAAGTAAAAAAAAAATACAAACAAAAAAAATGTGTGAATCATTTTCATCATTTGTGTTTTGTTGGGATGCATCTTAAATTTTATTCCTTTGCATACATGACATATTCATTTGCATATATCAACCCTACACCCGACTTTGTCCTTTTTAGGAGAGAGTAGAGTACCTTTGCTCTCGTGAGGTGATAACCTCCGCAATGGCAAGTGAAATACTCTTACTCAAGTTGAACCCTTTCCGTCTGTAGCCTATCATGGGTGAGGATTGGGGTGCCTTACTAGTCTAGTGTGGACGTCAGTAAGGAACAATTTGGGAACCTCTTGTCTTTTAGAACTCCAAACCATACATATAGTAAACTTAAGAGGACCAACTTGGGATAAAGTCCTATTAACTCATAGAAAATACCTATTACTTAGGACACATCTTTGATCATCTATGTTTGCTTTTGTTTGACATGTGAGACACTAATAGGGAATTATAGGTTCTTTAGCAAAACATTTCCATGCATGATTTTTCCTAACACATGTAGCATTTTGTTCATCTATTCATCTTCATTCATTTTTTTCAAGCATCACCACATGTGAAATGATAAATTCTTAATTGTGGTAATAAAAGATTTGAAGATAGCTCGACCAAAAGTTCATTCACACAACACTCGTTATCAAGCTAAGATCATGGAAGAAGAATCAAGCGCGCGCATGGAGAAGATGGAAAAGCTCAAGAGGAAATGAGAGGGCAACTGGCCCAAATTGCAGAATTATTGAAAAATCTAAGCAAGGGCAAATGAGTAGTAGAAGAAGTTGTAGTCCAAGAAGGGGTTCAACAACACAGTATGGAAGATCCTATCTATCATCCTGGATTCGGTCCATTTCCAAGTCAAACATCTGAAGAAAGAAGATATCTACCTGCTTACGCTACTATACCCCAAGTGTTTGGACAAGCTTAATTCCAAGGACCCGCCCATCCTTCCCAAGGCGCAAAATCTACTGATCCCATTGAGGTGCCCGACTTAGATGACCCAAGAGAAATTGAGAAGTTGAAAGCCAAACAAGTAGAAGAGAAAGATGAGGCGAAGTCACAACAAAAGATTAATATGTTGGAGGAAAGGATTCGAGCTATTGAAGGCTTAGACTTTTATGGTTCCATGGATGCTACTGGGTTGTGCTTGGTGTCAGACCTGGTTATTCCACCCAAGTTCAAAGCACCAGAGTTTGAGAAGTACAATGGAACTTCCTGCCCTAGGTCTCATCTTATTATGTATTGTCGAAAGATGGCTGCTTTTGCTCAAGATGATAAGCTCCTTATTCACATTTTTCAAGAAAGTCTCACTGGATCTGCTGCCAAGTGGTACAATCAATTAGACAGAACTCGGATTACCACATGGAATGACTTAGCAAGGGCATTCATGGCCCAATATCGACATGTTGCTGATATGGCCCCTGACCGTTTATCAATTCAAAACATGGAGATGAAAGCCAACGAAAGCTTCAAGCAATATGCACAAAGGTGGCACGATGTGGCTGCAGAAGTGCAACCTCCTCTTTCAGAAAAGGAGCTCACCATCTTATTTGTGAACACTTTAAAGGCTCCATATTATGATAGGATGATAGGCAATGCCACCAAGAATTTTGCTGATATGGTGTTATCCGGGGAGATCATTGAGAATGCGATCAAGCGTGGCAAGATCAAAATTCCTAACAATACTGAGAAGAAAGGAGAAGCCAACAGAAGGAGGGAAGAGCATGCCCATGCTATTATACATGGGGGGCAACATGGACAATACACTCCACGACACTCTTATCCCATGCCACAACCATATTATCCTGTTCAATACCCTCACCACTCATATCCGCAAATTAATGCTCAGCCTAACTTTCACCCTCAGACACCTGCCCCAACTATTCAACAAGTTAAGCAATTCAATAAAAAAGAGGGCAATCATAATACATCAGGGACAAAAAGAGAAAGGACTCCCATTGACCCAATCCCCATGACCTACACTGAGTTGTACCCAAAATTGATCAAAGAACAACTCATTGCACCCATCTATATGGAACCTCTTAAGCCTCCGTATCCAAAATGGTATGATGAGAATGCTCGATGCGAGTATCACTTCGGGAACGTGGGTCATTCTCTAGAGAACTGCACGACACTAAAGTATAGAGTGCAAGGATTGATAAAAGCCGGCATATTGCACTTTGAAACAAAGGGGGAACCAGATGCGAATACGAATCCATTGCCCAACCACGGAAATGAGGGATGATTCTTTTAAGGTGAAAGGAGTTTAAGCCATGCAAGTCTGGAGATTTATTAGAATTTTTTTTTCTATTATTTCCCCTAAGTAATGCAAGACAGTTTTTTTTGTGCTTAAGCTCATAGGCACAGAATAAAGTTTTATGTATGGGCTAACTTTTATTCGGTTTCTTTTCAATAAAGCAACTAGTGTGATGCACTATCATTCTCTCATTTTCTATGTTCATTGGTCATTACCCACATACTCATCATATCTTTCCTTCATAAGTATCCAAATAATGAACATGATGATAATGATGTCAATAAATCTAGAATTCAATTTTGAAAGAACCACTTTTGCTTATGGATTATCAATCTGCCAAGGTGTCCAAGTAAGAAAGAAGAAAATTTGTTCACAATTTTCACCCAAATTTGATGGTATAAGAAAAGGTGAATCTCTTATAGAAGTTTCTAATAAGTTTGTATTTGTTCAGTAAATGACCTTCAAGGAGAGCATTTGCATTTGAAATGATAAATGGCCTTCTTTCACTATCCTTCAAGTGTGAGTAAAATTATCCTTTGATTACCCTTTTGAGCCTATTATTTTTTTTTGTGATATAACCCACCAAGGATCACCCTCCACAATGGGGGCAAGATAGATGAAAAATTATTCATGAGGGGCAAAAGAAAGAAAAAGAAAGTTCCCATTTATGTGAACAAAAAAAGAGGAAAAAGGTTTGAATACAAAGAACCCTAAAAAAAAGAAGAAAGAAAAAGATATGAGTAAATTAGAATGGGGCAAAATGCTCAAATGATTTACTTCATAAGAAAGTGATCCTTTGGTTTATAATCCTTGAAATACATTTTGGGCCTACTATATCCTTTTGTTTCATAAGCCCTCACCCGAGCCTACATTACGTGCCTTTAAAAGCCCATTTTGATCAAATGTAAATGCTTGAATTGAAGAATCATGCTGTGAGACCCGATTTTATTACGCTGTACACTATATGTTGTAAACAATTGATAGTGGAATTTAATTATTTAGTGGAATTTAAATAAGGATTAAATGTAAATTTCCACTCTCAATTTGGAATTATGGGATACATAAATTATCATATGGTGTATTGAGATGAGACCAATATTGAATGATGAATTTAGAGTATAGAAGGAAGAAAGAAAAGAAATCTGAAAGTTAAAATGGAAGTGTGATTCTCATGGGATATGATACAAATACATGAGTTATAAGAGAAGGGAAAATTTATTATTGTGTATGTGAATTATTAATTGAATATATGGTTGAATTTTTATTGGTTGAAATATACATTAAAGGTGGCAAAATAAATCAAGGAAAGTGCAGCCAAAATGGACTGCAGTGCGCCACTTTTGCTAGCCATTTTGTTGAATGGCCGGAAAAATTTTAAAGAAAAAATAAGATACAATTGATTGTATAAAATACAATAAAAAGGGGAGAAAATTGAAGATGAACATGAGGCTAATTTAATTGGCTGGAAAAAAAAAAGGAAAAAGAAACGTGCAGCCAAGTAAAGGAGGGACTGCACGTCAACTATTGCTGGAGCCTTGGTATCGATTTTCAGATTGAAATTAAAGGAATTCAATCATGATTTTGTAGTATAAAAGGATGGGAAATAGAAACAACATGTGTTTAAATTTCAGTGGATAAAAAAAAAATTACAAAAGGGTCATGGAACTTGGTCAAAAACGGATAGCAACAAGCAATGTGTCCCACGCCATTCTTCTTGCTGCAAATGTCTTCACCATTTAATGCATTTTAAGACTTGAAATGATGAAGGAAAATGGATAGGAGGCTAAGTGGCAAAGCATGATAGGCTAGCATGAATAAAAGAAGATTAGATTGAAAATAAAACTTCAGCAAAATCTCTTCTCCCACCGATTCCTCTGCTATCCACGAGCCATCAGTTTTATATTGCATTTTGGGTTCTGTTTGGCTTCCGTTCATCCAAGGAAAAGCAGCAAAAATTATACACACATGATACTTAATCATCTAAGCCTTCACCATCAACCTTTCCTCCATCAATTGAATAGCCAAGAAAGCCAAGAAGAGGGACTGAACGTGAGACAGAAAATATTCTGTTTTAGGAGTGAATTTTGGTCAAGGTGAGTTTTTACAAGTCTATGGTTTACGTGATATTACATGATGAATTTTTATAATTCTTAGCATGAGAAGCATGATCCTAGCATTAATTTAGTTATGCTTTATTAGATCATGGAATTGCCACAAGTTGAGGAAAGAAAAGAAACAAAATGCTAAGTGTAGATTACAATTCTGCTGGAAGAACTGTCCTGTCCGAGCCCAATTGAAAAATTCAGTTTGGAGGTTTTAGAAAGAAATAAATTCTGGAAAAATTATGAAAGATAGCCTCATGAGTTAAAAAAATTCAGTTTTGGAATTTCCTAATTTGGAGTTGTATAGCCTGAGATATAGGCAGCTGAACACAGGGCACTCAGTGCAGTAGGCGAGATGCTCTGTGGAAACTTTGAAAAATTGTAGAAAATAGCACAGATTGAATTTGGCTGCAAGCTTTATGTTTGTGGAAAGGTAAATTAGTCTAGAATAATATGGTTCTAAGTTTTCACAATTTAAACAAACCTATCTTGAAATATGACCCAATTTGTACATAAAGGTCAGTAGACAATCAGCCAGAATGCATCTGGAAACAAGGTAAATTTGAGGAATTATTAAAAATAATTCCGAAATGATAAAATAATGAAACTCACTATTCTGAATAGGGAATTGGATTATGATTCATATGGTCATAGATTCATAATTTTTGGATGTCCCTATAATCAAAAATATAATTTTTAATATACAAAGGTCAGGAAACCATCCTGCAATATGGGTCAGAATTGGGCTGAACTTTGAAAAGTTGTGAGAAACAATATGGAATGAACTAGAAAATGGGCCTTATACTCCTGGATAGGAAATTAACTCAGATTACATAAAAAAATTGACTGTGCATTAATCGGAGTTAGATATTTTCCGTTATGAATAGAAAGGCGTTGATAGGTCGGAAATTCTTATAAAGAATAATTCTACCTTAATGAGTAGAATTTCTAAGAATACTTAGTGTATATGTATATTTCGGAATTGTTTCGGAATTAAACTTGTACAACTTATCTTCTGCAGCTCCGAAGCTAAATCCACGAAATGGGAAAGGAGATGAATAAGGACCTAATCAGTGGTCCAAGGTCACAAAGTGTACGGTTTGAATGAAATGACACCGTACAGGTAAGGGGGGAGTGTGTGAGTTGTAGTGATATAATGAATTGCATGTTTTCTTGAGTTAAATGTTATGAGCATATTGAATACATGATTTGGCTTGAAAACATGCAAAATCTGTGGTCGAAAAGCTGGTTTATATACTGTGACTGTGTGCAGGAGGTTAGGAATCCGCAGCTGTTATGCTGTCGAAATTTTCCAAAAATATTCTAAAATATTCCAAAATATTTTAGAAGCATGAAATGATTTAAATGGAAAATTTTGAATATAATTTCCACCAATTTTCCATAAATTAGAAATTTTGAGAAAGTTATGAGAAATTAAATATTCATGTTTTATATTTTTATTAAAGTGAGAAATTGTTTTGTTTTATGTGATATTAAATATTCAAATTGAATATTTATTTACTTTCTCACTTGATACATGAATATTTACTGATGGATTTACTGTATGTGAAAATGGGGAATAAAATACCTTTTTGGAAAATAATTCTTCAAACAAAAGATTTAATTCATTTGATTTCCTTAAAGGTATTTTTAGAGAAAATGAAGGTTTTTATATCTTTATGGAATTAATTGATGATTTTATTTATTTTATAAATTCCATAAAGGTGATGATATATGAAATTGTGAGAGCCTTATGGATAAACATGAAATATTTCAAATTACTTTGAATAAGATCCCTAAAGGCTATGGTACGATTTATACTGTTTTGAGACTTAGGCCCCGAGTTTCATGCATCATACTATTACTGTTACTGTCACGTGGCTGATTGACCCGCCAGTCATCAGCGTCCCGGATGTCACCTGGCAAGTGTACACCGAGGACACCCTATAGATCATGGCCATAGATCTTACTGGATATTGTTACTGTGTCCCTTCGGGGATGATTACTGTGTCCCTTAGTGGACGATGATAGCATGATTTAATTGTAGGGTGATGCCTAGTCTCAACTTACTGATTACTATTACTGGAGGGATTTATTGAATCCTGTTTACTGTATTGCACTGTGAATTACTGTTTAATGAACTGAATCATACCAAAACTCTGTTTTACTGAACTGGTAGCTACTGGTTGCTATTTACTAAACTGAAAGCTACTGTTTACTGTTTACTAAACTGAAACTTACTGATTATTATTTACTGAACTAGTAGCTACTGATTACTGTGTACTGAACTAGTAGCTACTGATTTCGGTTTACTGAACTGAAATCTACTGATTTCTGTTTACTGAACTGAATTATACAAAATACTGTTTACTGAACAGAAAGGAAATTTACTGTTATATAGAAAGAATACTTTGAAAATTATTTCTAAAATAGAAATAATTACTGAACTATTATCCAGTGATTTGGATATTTATAAGCTACTGTACTGAAAAGACTGTTTACTGTAATTACTGTTTTACCACTGTACTGTCACATGTTTTGAACTGTTACTGAAGTGGTGGAAATTAAATGATTTATTCCATTTAGATTTATGGAAAAATGAATATTTTCTAGCATATAGATTTCATTATATCAAGCAGCATACGACTCCTTTACCGAGCATGTGGTTCGCTCACCCCTTACTTTCAAACTTTCCAGATTAATCACAAGGATTAATTGATGGCTTCCTCAGTTAAATATAGTTGCGAGTAGCCTACTGGGACAAAGAGCATGGAAATTTAAAGGTACAGTCACTTCTCTTATATATTCAGACACTTGTATACAGTACTACATTATTGTAAAATAGAAACAGGGGATGTAAAGTGTATGGAATATTGTAAAAAAAAAATTTTATATTCCGAATTTATTGGATAAATGTTTATCATTTATCACTGTCAATGATCAAGTGTTAAAGACATCACAGACAGCCCAACCAGTAAAAATGTGTAAAATACTAGTAAATATTGTGTAAAAATGTACACTCAGACTGTTACAGTTTTAATGGTATCAGAGCAAAGTTGGCCTGATGTCTGTTGATGCCTTTAGATCAGAAAGTGTTGAAAATGGTTAATATCCCCTGTAGTACTGTATAGTTTGAATGTATAGAGGAACTAAGTGACTATAAATTGGGTTAAGTGTTTGACATGGTGTGAAAGTTGTGAATCAAGGGTTACAAATAGGGTTTGTAATCCGCGAATTTTATATGAAAGAGGTGATCTTATCATCTTAATGTCAGGTCTATTCGGTAAGACACAGAGATGGACTCGGTGAGGGCCTCACCAGGACTTCTCTGTCTGAATCGAACTAAGACCCTGAAATGGTGATGTTAGAGTGGAATGGGATATCATCAGTTAATAGATCTTAAGATTGCCTGCTCAAAGGTATCTTGAAAGAGAGAAATAAACGGAGAAATGACGAATATGCCCCTATATTGAAGTAATGCCTTTGAATCATAGTTGACTAAATTGATTCGGGACTGATTGATGGTGATAGAGTAATTGATGGTGTAAAGAATGTATCACAGATATAATGGTCCCTACTATTAGCCCCATTTATACTTTGATAAATAATGAGACTTGGAGCGTATACTGTAAGAGGTCGCGAGATAGTCGGCCCTGTTATGGATTTTTAAGGCCTGAATTAAAAGTGAAAAGATGGGGTATATTGATTAGGGATTAATTAATATTGTAAGAAGAGATACACTTACAGAGTGTGATTAAAAAGGTGAATTATGCATTGATGATTCAATATCAGTGTTACTAATTTTGGTTCTATATATTCCTTCTGTTTCTTAAGGAAATAAAATCAGACAATTATAAAATCAGAATTTTTTGGAATATGCTTTACAGAATGGTATATTATGAAGGGAAAACATATATAAGTGAATCTATTGACATATAGATTACATGATTTGAAAGTTATATGTATGTGAGGATACATAGTGAATTTACAGGATGTAAATAACAAAATATCCAATATGATATGAGATTATGATTTAGAAGATACAGGATGAAATTCTAAATAAATTTTTGGAGTAATATGGATTTGAGAAATCATTGACATGATTCACAGTATGGATTCCATTTCTAAGCTCTTATCAGAGAACATAAAAGAGTCTGAAGAGCTTAAGAAATTACTCCAGAGATTAATAAATAAAGAACCCACCTGTATTAAAGTAATTGGTGAAACCACAGATGATCTGATTCGAAAGAATAAGAATAGTTATGAAGGTGAATTAAATCTTGAATGTTCAATAGTGTTGTTACTGAAAATGGATATTCATTTGTTCAGATTGATATTCTAATTGATCCATTTAATGATATACATAGAGTTTTAAGACCAATCTCTGAACAAGATGTTATCGGATAAAAAGATTACAACAGGTATTCATATGATGATGTTCAGAACTCGGTATAACTCCTACGAGTCTTTCTTGGTACTTAAGAGATTTACGAAATATCATGTGACATATGTGGAATTAATGAATGAAATATTTTAATCACATACGGATAAATTATAATGGCATGAAATCACGAGATATGAATATGTATACTTGTTTGAAGGATATAAGCAGCATCCTTGATTAATTTCACAACTTTTGGAAACCAAATAAAATAAATGATTGGTTGAGAAGTTTGTGGAACTGGCTTCTTCATTAATATGATACATACATATGAGAAAATCAAATGAAAGTGGACGAATATGTGTGAGTATAGTATTCAAAAATGTTAAAAGGTTTTAACGGAAGAGTACTATACCATTTGGAAAAGTAACTGAAGTGATAAATGTGAAAGAATGGAAATGTAAAGAGAAGATAAGTCATATGATGATTTGGGAACACGAATTTTGAGGTAGCTCTCAAATCAAAGATTTCGTATGATTTCTTCTGACTATCATATGGTGATGGCTAGATTTAAGATCGAGCCAGACTGACAGATGAAGTTTAGTTATACTCAGAGGAGCAAATAAATGATTTACTGCCAGTCATGTAAATGGATAAATACACATAAATTGGAATTGTGGAATTGTATAAGTGATGTGGAGACGGAATTGGTATATGGATAATTTCAATTACAGAATTTGATTGTGAAAAGATTACATCCTCAGGTACAATATACAATTAAGTGATATTATATGTAACATGAGAATGAGGGATGTAATGATAACTAAATATGAAAAGAGATGTCAGGAAAAATTTTTACCTAATGTCTCAATAACTGTAATGGATGGTTAATGTTAAGGTTTGCAAGTGAAGTGCAGCCTTAGCTAAACTGTGAAATGATTATTATGGGATAGTAAAGAATATAAAAGAACCATGATGTTATAGAAGTGACTATAGATTGATTGACAAATTGATTCACTTCTACATCATCAAGTTTCTTAATCTCTCGCGTGCCCTAGTCGATATATATTTATGAAACGGTGAAAATGTATGTGAAGTTCCAGTGAGCGAATACATGTGATAAGGATCCCTGATTTGCCACATGCTTTTGGGAAATAGCAAAAGGCTTTGGGATTCCAAATTTACTGTTAGCACCGCTTCTTATAGATGTAAATATCCGAGCGCAGTGTGTAGACGCTCAATGATATATTGAGAGCGAGTGCACTGGATTTAAAAAGCTACTGGGACAATTACATACGACTGATTAAAATTGTTTAAATAATAGTCACCAAATTATTGTCGACTTGGCACCAAATGAGATAATCAGTGATAAATAGTGTAAATTATTTACTGTATGAAAAGAAGTGAAAATTGTTAACTCCCAAAGATGATAAACAATTCAGGGAGTATAAATTGATTGTGAAAGAGGAAATGTGTGGTTTAAAGGAAATTCGAATTGTAAAAGTATACTGGCAATCTCATTCTAAAGGCAAGATCAATTGGAAGTTAGAAATTTTATAAGGAAGAAAAATACCTATATTGGTGGTACTTCCTAAATTAAGTGAAATTTGGAGAACCTGTAAAGAACCTGATGCTATTTGGATAATTGTGGATAAATTAATTAAGTTTGCCCAAGTTCTTAGTTATGAAATCTACTGATCCTGCCTTAGCCGAATTATATGTCACGGAGATAGTGAGAGTACATGGTGTTCCAGCAAGCATTACATCTGACAGGGAGTCCCATTTCACATCTCATTATTGAGAAAGACTTCAAGAAGCTATGGGATCCCAACTGAGTTTTAGCACCGCGATATATCCACAGACTGAAGGACAGTCTGAGCGTACGGTACAGACGCTCGAGGATATGTTGTGAGCGTGTGCACTTGATTTTAGAGGCTCCTGGGACGATCATCTACCTGACAGAGTTGCTTATAATAATAGCTAATAAGCGAGTATCGGCATGGCACCTTATGAGGTTTATATAGCAGACAATGTAAATCCACGATAGCATGGGAAGAAATGGGAAACCTTAAGTTATTAGCTCCCATCTTGGTTGATCAAGTTCCCAAGATGTACGGGTGATAATATATTTTGAAGGTCTCACCCCCTAAAGATATAATGAGATTCGTAAGAGAGGACAGCTAAGTCCTCGATACACTGAACCTTTCGAGATCTTGGATTATGTGAGAAGTATCCAGAGCTCTTTTAGTGACAGGTCTGGGTGAAATTTGGAGGACCAAATTTTTTAAGGTGGGAGAAAATGTGAGACCCGATTTTATTACGCTGTACACTATATGTTGTAAACAATTGATAGTGGAATTTAATTATTTAGTGGAATTTAAATAAGGATTAAATGTAAATTTCCACTCTCAATTTGGAATTATGGGATACATAAATTATCATATGGTGTATTGAGATGAGACCAATATTGAATGATGAATTTAGAGTATAGAAGGAAGAAAGAAAAGAAATCTGAAAGTTAAAATGGAAGTGTGATTCTCATGGGATATGATACAAATACATGAGTTATAAGAGAAGGGAAAATTTATTATTGTGTATGTGAATTATTAATTGAATATATGGTTGAATTTTTATTGGTTGAAATATACATTAAAGGTGGCAAAATAAATCAAGGAAAGTGCAGCCAAAATGGACTGCAGTGCGCCACTTTTGCTAGCCATTTTGTTGAATGGCCGGAAAAATTTTAAAGAAAAAATAAGATACAATTGATTGTATAAAATACAATAAAAAGGGGAGAAAATTGAAGATGAACATGAGGCTAATTTAATTGGCTGGAAAAAAAAATGGAAAAAGAAACGTGCAGCCAAGTAAAGGAGGGACTGCACGTCAACTATTGCTGCAGCCTTGGTATCGATTTTCAGATTGAAATTAAAGGAATTCAATCATGATTTTGTAGTATAAAAGGATGGGAAGATAGAAACAACATGTGTTTAAATTTCAGTGGATAAAAAAAAAATTACAAAAGGGTCATGGAACTTGGTCAAAAACGGATAGCAACAAGCAATGTGTCCCACGCCATTCTTCTTGCTGCAAATGTCTTCACCATTTAATGCATTTTAAGACTTGAAATGATGAAGGAAAATGGATAGGAGGCTAAGTGGCAAAGCATGATAGGCTAGCATGAATAAAAGAAGATTAGATTGAAAATAAAACTTCAGCAAAATCTTCTTCTCCCACCGATTCCTCTGCTATCCACGAGCCATCAGTTTTATATTGCATTTTGGGTTCTGTTTGGCTTCCGTTCATCCAAGGAAAAGCAGCAAAAATTATACACACATGATACTTAATCATCTAAGCCTTCACCATCAACCTTTCCTCCATCAATTGAATAGCCAAGAAAGCCAAGAAGAGGGACTGAACGTGAGACAGAAAAATATTCTGTTTTAGGAGTGAATTTTGGTCAAGGTGAGTTTTTACAAGTCTATGGTTTACGTGATATTACATGATGAATTTTTATAATTCTTAGCATGAGAAGCATGATCCTAGCATTAATTTAGTTAATGCTTTATTAGATCATGGAATTGCCACAAGTTGAGGAAAGAAAAGAAACAAAATGCTAAGTGTAGATTACAATTCTGCTGGAAGAACTGTCCTGTCCGAGCCCAATTGAAAAATTCAGTTTGGGTTTTAGAAAGAAATAAATTCTGGAAAAATTATGAAAGATAGCCTCATGAGTTAAAAAAATTCAGTTTTGGAATTACCTAATTTGGAGTTGTATAGCCTGAGATATAGGCAGCTGAACACAGGGCACTCAGTGCAGTAGGCGAGATGCTCTGTGGAAACTTTGAAAAATTGTAGAAAATAGCACAGATTGAATTTGGCTGCAAGCTTTATGTTTGGAAAGGTAAATGAGTCTAGAATAATATGGTTCTAAGTTTTCACAATTTGAAACAAACCTATCTTGAAATATGACCCAATTTGTACATAAAGGTCAGTAGACAATCAGCCAGAATGCATCTGGAAACAGGGTAAATTTGAGGAATTATTAAAAATAATTCCGAAATGATAAAATAATGAAACTCACTATTCTGAATAGGGAATTGGATTATGATTCATATGGTCATAGATTCATAATTTTTGGATGTCCCTATAATCAAAAATATAATTTTTAATATACAAAGGTCAGGAAACCATCCTGCAATATGGGTCAGAATTGGGCTGAACTTTGAAAAGTTGTGAGAAACAATATGGAATGAACTAGAAAATGGGCCTTATACTCCTGGATAGGAAATTAACTCAGATTACATAAAAAAATTGACTGTGCATTAATCGGAGTTAGATATTTTCCGTTATGAATAGAAAGGCGTTGATAGGTCGGAAATTCTTATAAAGAATAATTCTACCTTAATGAGTAGGATTTCTAAGAATACTTAGTGTATATGTATATTTCGGAATTGTTTCGGAATTAACTTGTACGACTTATCTTCTGCAGCTCCGAAGCTAAATCCACGAAATGGGAAAGGAGATGAATAAGGACCTAATCAGTGGTCCAAGGTCACAAAGTGTACGGTTTGAATGAAATGACACCGTACAGTAAGGGGGGAGTGTGTGAGTTGTAGTGATATAATGAATTGCATGTTTTCTTGAGTTAAATGTTATGAGCATATTGAATACATGATTTGGCTTGAAAACATGCAAAATCTGTGGTCGAAAAGCTGGTTTATATACTGTGACTGTGTGCAGGAGGTTAGGAATCCGCAGCTGTTATGCTGTCGGAAATTTTCCAAAAATATTCTAAAATATTCCAAAATATTTTAGAAGCATGAAATGATTTAAATGGAAAATTTTGAATATAATTTCCACCAATTTTCCATAAATTAGAAATTTTGAGAAAGTTATGAGAAATTAAATATTCATGTTTTATATTTTTATTAAAGTGAGAAATTGTTTTTTTATGTGATATTAAATATTCAAATTGAATATTTATTTACTTTCTCACTTGATACATGAATATTTACTGATGGATTTACTGTATGTGAAAATGGGGAATAAAATACCTTTTTGGAAAATAATTCTTCAAACAAAAGATTTAATTCATTTGATTTCCTTAAAGGTATTTTTATGAGAAAATGAAGGTTTTTATATCTTTATGGAATTAATTGATGATTTTATTTATTTTATAAATTCCATAAAGGTGATGATATATGAAATTGTGAGAGCCTTATGGATAAACATGAAATATTTCAAATTACTTTGAATAAGATCCATAAAGGCTATGGTACGATTTATACTGTTTTGAGACTTAGGCCCCGAGTTTCATGCATCATACTATTACTGTTACTGTCACGTGGCTGATTGACCCGCAGTCATCAGCGTCCCGGATGTCACCTGGCAAGTGTACACCGAGGACACCCTATAGATCATGGCCATAGATCTTACTGGATATTGTTACTGTGTCCCTTCGGGGATGATTACTGTGTCCCTTAGTGGACGATGATAGCATGATTTAATTGTAGGGTGATGCCTAGTCTCAACTTACTGATTACTATTACTGGAGGGATTTATTGAATCCTGTTTACTGTATTGCACTGTGAATTACTGTTTAATGAACTGAATCATACCAAAACTCTGTTTTACTGAACTGGTAGCTACTGGTTGCTATTTACTAAACTGAAAGCTACTGTTTACTGTTTACTAAACTGAAACTTACTGATTATTATTTACTGAACTAGTAGCTACTGATTACTGTGTACTGAACTAGTAGCTACTGATTTCGTTTACTGAACTGAAATCTACTGATTTCTGTTTACTGAACAGAATTATACAAAATACTGTTTACTGAACAGAAAGGAAATTTACTGTTATATAGAAAGAATACTTTGAAAATTATTTCTAAAATAGAAATAATTACTGAACTATTATCCAGTGATTTGGATATTTATAAGCTACTGTACTGAAAAGACTGTTTACTGTAATTACTGTTTTACCACTGTACTGTCACATGTTTTGAACTGTTACTGAAGTGGTGGAAATTAAATGATTTATTCCATTTAGATTTATGGAAAAATGAATATTTTCTAGCATATAGATTTCATTATATCAAGCAGCATACGACTCCTTTACCGAGCATGTGGTTCGCTCACCCCTTACTTTCAAACTTTCCAGATTAATCACAAGGATTAATTGATGGCTTCCTCAGTTAAATATAGTTGCGAGTAGCCTACTGGGACAAAGAGCATGGAAATTTAAAGGTACAGTCACTTCTCTTATATATTCAGACACTTGTATACAGTACTACATTATTGTAAAATAGAAACAGGGGATCTAAAGTGTATGGAATATTGTAAAAAAAAAAATTTTCATATTCCGAATTTATTGGATAAATGTTTATCATTTATCACTGTCAATGATCAAGTGTTAAAGACATCACAGACAGCCCAACCAGTAAAAATGTGTAAAATACTAGTAAATATTGTGTAAAAATGTACACTCAGACTGTTACACATGCGTTGAATGAAAACATACTTGTACAATGGGATAATGATCCTTTGAAAGAAGTAGATCAAGTTGAATGAAGAAACCCACGAGCTTTGGAAGATATCTTGGATCGAAATCAAGAACGCCTATTAGGGGCATGAATTTTGATTGAGCACTGAAGGTTGAAGTTTGTCAAAGCCAATGAAGTTGAAATAAAAAAAAGAAATAGATGAAAAAAGAAAACAAAAGAAAAAAAGGAAAAGGAAAAGGAAAAAAAAGGAAAAAGAAAAAAGAGGATTCAAATTGAAAACCTAAAAAGGCAGTTTGGATCAAAAGAGGGGAACCTAAGTTGAAAACCTGAAAAGGCAACTTAGGAAAAGATCATCACCAAGAGTTTTGATATAGAAGCAAGATTGGCAGGCCCAACATGAATGAACATATCAAAAGAAGTGGATTTTTCATAAAAGAATTCTAGATTGACTTGATTGAAATTGTCAGAATGTTTATTAAATGGATACTGAAAACCCTATTCCAAACAAACTGGCCCATTGATTTTTTTGATTTCATGTTCCTTTTCTAAGAATGAATACCCATATCTTTCATGATTATTTTAAATTCATTCCATCCCTATAATAAATTGAGAAGATGTATGAGTGTATTACATTGGTGGTCGAGTTGGAAGGAAAATAAATAAATGTTGGTAACCCTTTTTGGGTAAATTTTTGAAAAAAATATTCTTTTGAGAAATCTTGCATTACTGAAAGAGAGAAAGAAACAAAAATAAAAAATGATGAAAAGATAAATTTGAAAGCATGATGGCAAGTCTTCTAGCATAATGGGACCAAGACTCATTAAAAGGTGGGATGAGAAGTGGAGATAGAAGATTTGAATAAGAAGAATCCAGCAGATATGTGGAACTTAAGGAAAACGAGATGAGCTTGAGAATCTTGTTACCACAATTGAGATTGCATTTACATACATAATTCAGGGGCCATGACATTGACATGTGCATAACATTCATAGCATTCATGGTATTCATGGCATTCATTATATTCATGACATGCATGACATTTCATTATTGCATCTTGACATTGAACTATTTGTTAAGACATTAGGATTAAGAAGTACTGAATGAAGAAAATTTTGAAGAAAAGAGAAAGTGTAAGAATACAATGTATAGGATAAAAATATAAGAGATGGTAATTTGAAAAATGATTAGAAGATGATGAGAAAAATACTTTTTTGAAAAATCTTAGATGAGAGCAAAGTCCAGTTTAGCTGGCACCTTAGACGAGGATGAAGCCCAATATTGTTGGCATCAAAATGAAAGTTAAGCCCAGTCAAACCCATGTTAACTGGCATTCTGAAATGAAATTTTTATGCCTCTGTTGAGAGGAGCCCTTTTTGTTTTCGGAAGTCTCATTGCCTCTGTTGAGAGGAGCTTTTTGTTTCAAAAGTTTCATTGCCTCTGTTGAGAGGAGCTTTGTTTTTCAGAAGTTTCATTGCCTCTGTTGAGAGGAGCTTTATTTTTCAAAGTTTCACTGCTTCTTTTGAGAGGAGCCCTTTTGTTTTCGGAAGTCTCATTGCCTCTGTTGAGAGGAGCTTTTTGTTTCAAAAGTTTCATTGCCTCTGTTAAGAGGAGCTTTATTTTTCAAAGTTTCACTGCCTCTGTTGAGAGGAGCTTTGTTTTTCAGAAGTTTCATTGCCTCTGTTGAGAGGAGCTTTATTTTTCAAAGCTTCACTGCCTCTGTTGAGAGGAGCCCTTTTGTTTTCGGAAGTCTCATTGCCTCTGTTGAGAGGAGCTTTTTGTTTCAAAAGTTTCATTGCCTCTGTTAAGAGGAGCTTTATTTTTCAAAGTTTCACTGCCTCTGTTGAGAGGAGTTTTTTGTTTCAAAGTCTCATTGCCTCTGTTGAGAGGAGCTCTTTGTGTTTCAAAAGTTTTAAAGCCTCTGTTGAGAGGAGCTTTTGTTCCATGATCATCTTACATTCCTTAGTCTTATGATAGGAGAGACTAGGAAATTTCACTTCCCATTCTTTAATCTTGTGATAGAAAGGATTAGGAAATCCCATTCATTTTGTTTTCCTTAGTCTTATGAAAAGGAAAGACCAGGAAATTTCATCTTGCATTCCTTAGTCTTATGATAGGAGAGACTAGGAATTTCACTTTGCATTCCTGAATCTTGTGATAGAAAGGATTAGGAAATCTCATTCTACATTCATTTCCTTAGTCTTATGATAGAAGAGGCTAGTAAACTTCATTTTGCATTTATTCCTCAATCTTTATAAGAGAGGGGCAGCTGTAGATACCTAATTTTGTCCGAACATTTTATATATATATATATATATATATATATATAAAACATAAAAATAAAAAAAATAAATAAATAAAAGAAACAAACCAAAGGATTTATATAAAATAAAAGAGAGTTGACTTCAATGATTTGTTGCCATAAGAAAGATAATAATAATAAAGGAAATAATCAAAGTGAAATAAAATCTAAAAATTGATTACCAAAAATAAAAAAAAAATGAAATGGAAATAAATTTAAAAAAAAAAAAGAGGGAAAGTCAAACAAAATAAATGAAAAATCCCATGATCATGGGATCAATTATAAATTTTTGATTTCTTTCCATAAAAGTTTGAGGCTAGAAGTGGCTATAAAAGCCAATGAAAAAGGGAGACAACTGGGGGGTCATCATCTTCATCACACGATCCTGCTGGCTCATCTTCATCTAGCAGCCTCTACCATCATCATCTCTCCATCACCACTCATCTTCATCACTGCACTGCTACATTGCCGCGTGAAGCCAGCCCTTGCATCGTCATCATTGCCTTTTGCTGAGCCCATCATCCCTTTGCATTCACTGAATTTAATTTCCTGTACATTCGGTGGCCTTGGCTGTCCCTACCTCCTCAAACGATCTTGACGATCTTCGCTACAGAACCATCCTTGGTCATACTCGCTACAGTCTACAAACAAACACTGCCGTTGTTCATCATCTTCATAGTAACCTTGCCTCACTATCCATTACCATTCCCTCATTACTGCGCTGTCCTGTGTTCTTGCTACTGGTTCCTTTGGAGCCTCATTTCCATGCCGCTACAAGTTTTCTGCACTACGTTGCCTTGTAGAGGTGCACCTAGTGTTTGACGTGCCTTACCCGATTGCTGCTGATTTGAGAGTCCGTGTAACAGCCACTGGAGGCCGGCCTTCATTTGAGAAAAGGAGAGAGCGATCGAGGTTTGGCAAAGAAAGAGAAGGAAGGCCCGTGATTCGTTTGCAGGTATACTATAATTGTTTCTCACCCACTTGTTTCTTGATTTATATGCTTATTATTTTTTTGAGTCACAAATCTTCTTGCCTCACTGAGTGGATTTATTAATTTATATTATTTCCTTGATTTAAAAGTCATTGTCGTAGCCTGCATGCCATTTATTTCTTTGTAAGAATCACAAATCTTTTATGTCTGGCCTGATAATATTATCATTACTAGCTTTTGAGGAATTTTTTAGTTATCTATTATATATTGAAAAGCAAGATTAAATAAATGTAATTTGTGATTATTCAACTCATAAAATAGATTTACAAAATTAAATTCATAAATAAATTTGTAAATTTTCACTGTCTTAAGATAAATCTTAAAAGCACTTCTGATGATAGGATTTCATAGAATTCACAAGTAGTGATTCTTTGATAATCCTTAGGGTCAAAATAAAATCTTTAATGTCACCAGCGTATTGGGACATTTAAGTGATTTTATTCCGATATCAAAATCTCTTAATATATAGAAAAATAATAAAAATAAATATAAAAAAATGAATAAATATAAAAATAAATAAAAATGTGAGTGTTAAAATAAATAAATTAATATGTAGATAAATGCAAGTATAAGTGTTAAAATAAATAAAAATATACATTTTAAATAAATAAACAAAAATATAAAAGAATTTCCGATGATAGGATTTCTTATAAATCACAAGTAGTGATTCTTTGATAATCCTTAGGGTTGAAATGAAATATTTGAATATTACCAGCGTATTGGGGTATTCAAGTAATTTTAGTTCGATATGAAGATTTCTAATATAATTAACTTTTATAAAATAAATTAATGTTAAAAAATAATAATAACAATTAAAAGTAAGTAAATAAGATATAAATAATTTCCGATGATGAGATGTTACTGTATTCACAAGTAGTGATTCCTAACTGATCTCTAGGTGAGAGAAATATGCTAAATGTTACCAGCGTATTGGAATATTTAGTATGATTTTTCAATAAAAACAAGATTTTATAAGTATAAATAAATTACAAAATAATAATATAAGTATAAATGAATTAAAAAATAATAAAATGAAATAATGGATTTCTCATGTGCATCATCTATATTTTGATTGCATCATTTGCATCCATGAAATTTCAAAATAAGTGTGAATCTCCCGAGGATGGGATTCTGTAAAAATCGCAAGTAGCGATTCTTGAGAAATCTCTAGGTGAGGAAATTATCCGAATTGCTACCAGAAGTATTAGGGTATTTCGGAATAATTTTCAATATAAAAGATTCTCATTTATTTCAAATAAAAAGTAAAATTTAACAGAAATAAAAATAAATTTTAATATTTCAAAATAAAAAATAAAAATGATTTTAAAATAAATGGAATTTTGTTTAAATGTTTAATTAAAACCATTTTATTAAGATCAAAAGATAATACATGATTAGGTGGTACCGTTTTTTTACGAGCGCTATGGGGGTGCTAATCCTTCCCCACGCGTAACCGAACTCCCGAACCTTAACTTTGTTTTCGCAGACCAAGAATTGTCTTTTTAATAAAGTTTAATTAATTTGAAGATTTTGTTAAAAAGATAATGATTTTAGGTGGCCAATCACACCTAGCCAAAAAAGATTGGTGGCGACTCCATTTTGTGTTTTTTTCAAAATCGTCTAGCGATCGAGTCCTCGGACGAAAATCGTTACGACAATGAAGAATCTGAGAAAGACTCATCAACAAGAATAGATTGAGAAGTTTTTTGAATTAGGAGTGACTAGAGGTAGTGAGGACAATGAAAACTTATCAGAATCAAAATACGAATAAGCTTAAGAAAAGAGTTGGACATAAAGGAATTTAATTTCATCAAAAACAACATGTCTTAATATAAACAAGTTCTTATTTCGATCAAGAAACTTATATCCTTTTTTATTAGAACTATAGCCTAAGAATATACAATGAGATGATCTAAAACTTAGTTTATTACTGTGAAAAGGTCTAAGATAAGGTAAACATAGACATCCAAAGGTCTTAAGAAAGAAATAATCTAGCTTTGCCTTGTGTAGGACTTCAAAATGAGATTTTGATCCTAAAGTAGTACTAGGTAGTCTGTTCATTAGATAAACTACAGAGGCAAAAGCTTCAGACTAGAATTTCAAAGGAAATGAGGCTTGAGAAAGAAGTGTCAGTCCTATTTCCACTATTTGTCTTTGTTTTCTCTCTACCATTCCATTTTGTTGATAAGTACGAGGACATGAATGTTTAAAGAGTATGCCTTCAAAATTAAAAAGAGAAGAGAAGCTTCTAAACTCATCTCCCCAATTAGTTTGTACCATTTTGATAAGAGTATAAAATTGTTTTTCAACTTGTTTCTTAAAGTGAATGAAGAAAGGCAAATCTTCATTCTTTGTTTTCAAAAAATAGATCCATGTGTATCTAAAATGAACATCAATAAAGGTAATATAATATTGGTAACCATTTCCAGACAAATAAGGGGCAGGGCCCCCAAATGTCAGCTTCAACAAGTGTAAAGGGTAAACTGTAAGAAGTTGTACATAATGAAAATGGAAGTTTATGGCTTTTAGCCTATTGACAATGAGAACAAATGTAATCTTTATTCATTTTATGAGGAATGTTACAAGAAGAAAGTATTTTAGAAACTATAAAAGAATATGGATGTCTTAGGTGCCTATGCCATAAAACAAAAAGTTATAATTTTGTAACAGACTTTTCTATTAAAGTTGGTGAAGTAGAAAGGTTTGACATAAGGACTTTTTTCTGGTTCTAATGTATTGCAGCAATTGAGTTATCAATAGACAGATTAAATTTGTATAGGCCTTAATCAAGTATCCCTTTTAGAAGATTTTCCTTGGTGATAGGATCCTTCACAAAGCAATAGCCATAATGAAATTAAAAAAATACAGCATTATCTTTGCAAAATTGGGAAATTGATAACATATTCTTTGTAATTTGAGGAACATGAAGAATGTTTCTGAGTTGGAAAGATTTTGAAGAAGAACACATAAGAACAGTAGAGTGACTAACACCTAATATATTAATCATGTGAGATTAACACTTTCTTTTCTTCTATGTAAGCTATATTTGAAGTTAGAACGATTAATTTGAATGATGACGATAGTTTACCTTATGCTGTGTAAGTGTCGAAGAAAATTGCGACGTGGGTCCTATGGGATTTTTTTATAATCTGGATTGGAGTGAAACTTTACATTATTGATATTGGGAGCAAAACTTAGAGACGGTAAGAAATTGTATCTCAAAATTCATCCTTTAAGCATAGGTCTATGTGCAACAATTTGAAAAATGATAATTATGTCCATAGCTCGAATAAATATTTTTAAATATTGGTCAATGTGGTTTGACTTTTGATCCATAGACGGTTATAGTCAATCTCTCGTGTGAAGAAGTCAAATCTTGTTCCAACCCGAAAAGATTGGCTTACGCAAAAATGCCAAAAACCATGCGAACGAGTCGAGAAGCTTTCATTTAAGGCTGTTTTGGCTGAAACTCTTTCTCATGGCCGTCCATCACCATTTAAGTCAATAATTTGACTTCTTTTATGATTTTATTAAGTGATAAGAACGAGAATTAAAGCATTTTAATATTATTTATTACTTTAAATAATGGCCATGCACTTGAATACACATGTTAAACTAAGATAATTAATGTTTTAATGTTACTTTGTCTTATATCATGATATTATGATTTTATATAATTATTATAATAAAAAGACGATGATTAGTTTCTCATAAAAATCCACTAACTAAGGCCATGTTTGGCCAATTAAAAATCTAATGAATTAAAGTGTTAGCACTTAATATGTTAAGACAAACAACAACTTAGGAAATAATGAAAACAATTGGGGGCACTTTAGTAACGTGAAGGAAGGATATTTTAAATTAATAAATAAATATTAAAATTAGATATTTAACATCACCATCTACTTTGGCTGGCTACTTACCACCATTTTTGCTAAGTTTACAAAGCTTAGGTATAATGAGAGAAAGCTTAGAGAACACCACCCTACAAGCCTCAAAACTGAAACCACCTAAGAGCAAAGTTGTTCATCTTGATTTGCTCTATAACATATTTGAATTTGTGGTAGAAAGGAGGCCATTTGATAGGTGAAATAAGTCCTCGAAATTTCGGCCATAAGAAGAGGTAAGAGAAGGAAAATTCAGCTTTGCTTCTAACTTATATATGTGATGATTTTATGATAGTTAAGCATGTTTATAAGGTTAGAATGAAACAAATACAAGTGTATGATAGATAATGAGTTACGACCACTTGGGGTTATTATACCAAGTTGCTTAGTTTCATTCAAATTTGTTATATGTTAGTGTAGAGATCATAATAAACACTTTGGTGAATTCATAATTGCAAAATTGTAAGTGTAAGCTCATAAAGTGCATTCGGCCTAGAGAAGAGCATAGTGATAATGCTTAAAATGCTACCAATATGGACTTAGGATAGTGTTTAGATGATAATAAGACTGATGGTGAAGTCAGATTCGAAAACAAAAGTGTTTTAACACTAGTTGTAATTTTGGAGTCCGGTATGAAGTAGATTGGACTTGTCGTTGTATTAGAAAATATGGAAGATCTTAGAGTGTTTTACATGTTTTATAAAAGAAGTACTAATGTTTGATCGCGTTCTGATTTAATTTTTGCAACTCAGAAGTGAGTGAGGTTAAGGGAAGGATAGGCAAATATATACTTGCCTATCAGAAATGGTGTTGTTGAGATTGAATATTGCACTGTGGTTGTTGTGGTAAGGGACATGTGTAAAAGATGTAGTTGATATTGTGACTGCATTGCAATTGTTAGTTGAATTGTGGTTATATTGAATTGTTTTACATGTGCAGGAGATGTGCAGGAGATTTATTAATGTAGTATTGTTATGCCGCCGAAATTTCATAAAACGCTAGATTGACTTACTTTAGTGGTAAGACTGCACTCAGATTGGCAAATAGTATAACAAGAGGTTAACGTACTTAGGATAGGTTTCCATGTAAACATATAGCACTGATTTCTTATGGCTTTGAAAGGCTTAATGATTTCAAATATTAGTGATTTAATAGAGTACAAGGAAGATATTTAGCAAATCGATTTTATAAAGAATGAGTTGTACATGATTATCATAACGATGTTTGAATATTAAGAGCATGAAATTGGTTTATAAATTGTTTAAAGAAATGGTTTAAATGAAGTTATTGCACTTAGAATGGTTTTAGTGCCTTACCGATTGTTTTGAAACAGTAGTCTCCCTATAGTTGCCATTTAGGTAATCATGCGATATCATATTGTATCGTATCATTCGCTGTTTGATTTTGATCACGTCTTCAGCACCCGTAGTTGTCACCTTATCAGTATACATTGTGGACCCCTTTTGACTATGGCCATATGTCACACTATTACTCCATACCTGGGAACTTAAACCACATGATTTTTATTGGGATGTAGCCTTATCTATGTCAAACTATTTTAATTGAAATTTGTATCGATTGAATTAAATTGTTCATTGAAATCCAACGTATTGATTTTATTGTTTTAAGTAAATATGAATTGATTTAGATAATGATAGTTTCCTACAGTATTGTTAAGTATCAAGATGATTGAGATAGTTTAACTATGATTTAGTATGCATGAATTCCTTATCTGTCAGTTGCATTTGGGATCTCTATAACCAAGGTGTTAGGAAACTGCGACATAGAAGTACTTTATGCATACTTCCATAAATACTCTTGAATTCCTAACTGGCTATAAGGGACACTTTGCTTGAGTTTAAAACTGATAGGAAATTGTTAACTATTGTATACTATCATATAGAAACATGTGTAGGGTACTTGCATGTAGACTGTATAGTATATGTTCTTTTACATATGTTTTTTACTAGGCATAAGCTTACCCCCTCTTTCCTTTTCCAGATTATTTGTAGTAGTCACTGCATCATTGATTACGGGAGGACCCTTTGATAATATTCCTTTGAGGCATTTACTCGTACCTTGGAGGTATACTTATGTACTGTTTCTTATGTATTTACATTATTTTCTACCTAGGATGTAAACTATAAAATATTGGATGTTAATTATAGTCTCTTCAGGTTAGTATAGATTATGTATATAACGACATGCTTGATATATGGAAATCAGAGTTTGAGGTCGCTTACCCTCTTTATACTTTAATGATATAATTAAAGATGCTAGATGGAATTGAGATGGTAAATGATTGAACTGGGACCGAAATAATTTTATGGAAGTGAACTAATTTAAGTTAATGTGAAATTAAAAATTGTGACACGACAAACCACCTAACCGAATGAATAGAAAAAGAAAAGTTAGCCTTAATTTTAGTAAATTGGGATGTCACAAATCCCAACTCCATTTTTCATGTACAACTTTTCAACACTATGATATGCAGATCCAACATTTAGATTTTCTATGGCATTAGTGATGTGGTTTGTAGCCCCAGAGTTAGGATACTAGAAGTGTAACAGTCCACAGTACAGTAAATTAACCTATTGTTAAACACAATGTACGGTTGGGCTGTCTGCGATGCTTTAACACTTGATCATTAACAGTAATAAATGATAAACATTTATTCAATAAATTCGGAATATAAAAGTTTTTACAATATTCCATACACTTTACATCCCCTGTTTCTATTTTACAATAATGTGGTATTGTATACAAGTGTTTGAATTTATAAGAGAAGTGATGTACCTTTAAATTTCAATGCTCTTCGTCCCAGTGGGCTACTTGCAGCTATATTTATCTGAGAAAGCCATCAAATAATCCTCGTAATTAATCTGGAAAATTTGAAAGTAAAGGGTGAACGAACCACATGCTCAGTAAAGGAGTCATATGCTGCTTGATATAATGAAAACTATATGCAGTAAAACATTCATTTTCTAACGGCGTACTAAGCACAGTAAAGGAAGGATACTATAGTCGACCGAGAAATCCAAATGGAGCATGGAAGGTATTTTGGAATACCTGTCTTTTCCCGGAAACCCAGAGCGACTATAAGGAGTAATTTATAAATTGTCTTGATAAAACAATTTAATACCCATTTTTTTCATAATTATAAATGGGATAACCATTTATTTTCCTTCCTTTCAGTACAGTTCAAAACATGTCACAGTCCAGTGGTAAAACAGTAGTTACAGTAACCAATCTTTTCAGTACAGTAGCTTATAAATATCCAATTCATTGGATAATAGTTCAGTAATTATTTCTATTTTAGAAATAATTTTCAAAGTATTCTTTCTCGATAACAATAAATTTCCTTTCAGTTCAGTAAATAGTATTTCGTACAATTCAGTTCAGTAAACAGTAATCAGTAGGTTTCAGTTCAGTAAACAGTAATCATAATCAGTAGGTTTCAGTTTAGTAAACAGTAATCGGTAGCTACCAGTTCAGCAAACAGAAATCAGTAGCTTTCAGTGAAGTAAACAGTAATCAGTTGCTACCAGTTCAGTAAACAGTAATTAGTAGCTTTCAGTTCAGTAAACAGTAATCAGTAACTACCAATTCATTAAACAGTAAGTTGAGACTAGGCATCACCCTACATGGTATCATGCTATAATTGTCCACTAGGGACACAGTAATGTTCCCGAAGGAACACAGTAACAGTATATAGTTAGATCTATGACCATAATCTATAAGTAGTCATCGGTGTACACTTGCCAGGTGCCTCCGGGACCGCTGATGACTAGCGGGTCAATCGGCCACGTGACAGTAACAATATAACAGTAAGCATGAATCTCAGGGCCTAAAGTCTCAAAATCAATTTATTTCTCAAAAATACCTTTAAAGAATATTTTGTAAATTTCATCCTTTATTTAAAGAATTGTTTTCTAAAAAGGTATTTTATTCCCCCTTTTCACATACAGTAAATCCATCAGTAGATATTCATGTATCAAGTGAGAGAATAAATAAATATTCAATTTGAATATTTAATATCATATAAAATAATTCAAATTCTCACTTTAATAAAATATAAACATGAATATTTAATTTTTTCATAATTTTCTCTTAATTTCTAGTTTATGGAAAATTGGTGGGAATTATATTTAAATTTCCCCTTTTAAATTATTTCATGCTTCTAAAATATTTTATAATATTTTAGAGTATTTTAGGAATTTTTTTGTGACAGCATAACGGCTGCGGATTTCTAACCCCCTACACACAAATCGCAGTATATAAACCAGCTTATCAACTACAATTTTGCATGTTTTCAAACCAAATCATGCATCCAATATTCTCATAAAATTTAGCTCAAGAAAACATGCAATTCATTATATCACTACAACTCACACACTTCCCCCTTACCAATCTTATGAAGCTGAGCTTCCTGGTTACTTTTACCGAATTCCGACAACTTGGGCTAGAAAATAATTTTATCAAAAATTATTAATATTTTTTTCTTATTTTTAAGCCACTAGTATTCATAAAATGCAGCCACTAATATCATAATATATGCACAATCAGTATAATTTATATTGGTGCTAAAGCTAAACTTTCCCAGTTTAACTCTTTTTTCGGTTTCGATTTCACCAACCTTCTTCTTTTGATTTCTACATTAATTTTCTATTATCAACTATAAAATTCAGCACTTAATCATGCCCAATTGAGTCATGGCCTAAATCCCCCTTTTGGGCCATTTTCTTGACCTTTCTATCATTTTTCCCCTTGACCTTTCTATCATTTTTATTTCATATCAAATTGTTATTTCCTACCGTTGATATGCAAAAATATGCATGTTCTCCATGAGTTCATAAACCCACCGAAATTCACAAAAAATTGGCAGATTTTTGTAGATCCAATTTTATAAATTTCCCATGGCATACTTGAAATCTATACCATTTTCTTATCTAGCACATCATTTAGAATAATTCAAGACATCAAAATTTTGGACTTCCAACACTTGACCGAATATCCACTTCCATGAAAGATTTCTACCTAGCCAAGATTATGTAAATCTAACTTTATAATATTTTTCTGCACCTTGCAAATACTAGAATTCAAGTTTTGAATCAAAGAAAAACATCAATTTTCAACATATTCTTACCCTTGACCGAATGGTTGTGGCTCTATTTTCTGTTTGCCTCTTTCACGTTAGCCATCCTTCTTCCTTGTTTCTTAGAAGGTTTTAAGTTAAAGAGAAGGTTTATGAAAAAGGTCTAGAAATTAAATAGCGTGAAGATGGAGTTTTGCTACGAATTCATGAAAGAACGAAAGAAAACAGAACATGGACATGCGACAAAACAAAAAACTCGAGAGGCAGCAGAATAGAATCGATAAGGTTGAAGCAAATTTGCAACACTTTTTGCTCTATTTAGTCATCTTTTCCTTATTTTAACCAATAACAATTTGCCACATAATTTAGTAAAAACCTTTCTTTCATCATTTCTTTCTTTAATTGAAGTTACACGTCAAGCAACAAAGGCAGCAAAGAGAAGTGGCGGTGAAGACAGTTTCAGCTACACGTTTTCTGACTTGTCTTTCTTTCTTTTTGAAGGCTATAACAAATGGAAATTTATCATATTTCCAAATACAAATTTTTTCTTCATTAAACATTATTTGTTGGGAATTTTTATACCATAAAAATTGCAATTCACTTTACTTTAAATGGATCTAGCTGGACAGCTTATCTGCAGCAAAGAAGTGGTGTAATTGCTAAAATTTCCTGATCAGTTTTCATTCATTTTTTCCCTTTTTTTTGTGCTCCAACCAATAGAAATTAAGCATGTTTCCACATGGAAATTTTCCTCCATTCAAATATTATTTGTTAGCTATTTTTATACCATAAAAATTGCATTTCATTTCCTTCACAAAATTTTTTGCCGTATAATACCATGGCAATAAGGAAGTGGCGTGCAGCCCACATTTTCTGCACATTTTGACTTATCTTTCCTCTCTTTTATCTATCCCAACCACTCACAATTTATCACTTGTCCACTAAATCAATTTCCTTCTTTTAAAATTTATTTCTTTTGTATTTTATGCCATTGAATTTGCATTTCAATTCCAAATTTTCAGATTTTATTTTCTTTATTTACTTCCATGTCTCCAATTCATCATTTAATCATTTTATTTCACCTTTTATACACCATATTATAAATTATAATTCCAATAATTCCATAATTCAAAGTGAAAATTCATACTCAATATTTATTTAATTCCACTAAAACATTTATTTCCACTATCAATCATATACAAATATGGTGTACAGTGTTATAAATTCGGGTCTCACAAGAAGGAATTGACAATAAAATCAGGTGTGGCAATCAAGGCTTCAGCAATATTGGCTTGTTGAACAACATCAAGATTTCTTGGATTAAAGAAAAAACTCTCCATAATCAGGATTGAAAGAAATGTCAAACTCGTGAAAGCACTTATGTACAGTATCACCAATCTTTCCACAAAGTTGGCATTGAGGCATTGAACCACTCATAGCTCTTCCTCTAGATCTTCTTCTACCTCCACATCGTCTACCACCTTCATTAAAGTATCCTTTATATCCACGACTAGGCTCATAAAATCGCCTTTTCATTTGAACAACCTGCGATAGGAATAGATGAATCAAAACTAGAAGCATTTTGTATGTTTTTTGATTCTATGGCAAACAACAAAGCAGAAGTTGTTTTCCAATTTGGCAATTCTTTCTGTGTAGAAATTGAAGGAAACCGAAACAAACATGCAGCGGAATTTAAATCATTCGGCCTCCACCAGGATCGATTCGGAGGGTTGCCTGATTAGGGTTTCGAGATTTTACCTAACGTTTTCTCTGCTTTTTCTGTCTTTGGTCGAATCACAAGCAGCAACTTTTCGTTCCTGCCTCTATGGTATCCACACGAACGGATCTCACGACTCTTGAACGTCTCACGATCAGATGCCTTAAGGAGCGTTTTTGATTCTTTTAACCGAACTGCTAGCTTCGATTAAAAGAATACTTTTTTGTTTTCTAATTATTTTGCGGCTATGTTTCAGAAAACATCCTTTTATAGGCAGTAAATTTTACCCTAAAATTTATTGCCAAACAGAACTCTAATCCTACTTAGAATAGGATTAGTTATATCCCTAATCCAATTCAGAATAGGATTAGTTATATCCTTAATCCAATTCAGAATAGGATTAATTAAGCTCCTCATTGATCCGTTCTAAGTGTGCGACCCAATAGGTTCTCAAAACAATGGCAATGACAAAATTGTCACAGGCAATGAGCGGTATCTAGCAACACATCATTGCTACCCATGTAACGAGAATGTCAATGACTCGACATAACCTTACTCGTGATAGATGTTACTGTGTAGTCTAATCCCTTTATCCTTTGATGTCTTGATTAGACACAAGTCATGGAATGTGTCACACTTGTATAGTCTAATCAGCGTTTCTTGATTCCTGAGTAGACTAATTAAACAAATAAAATCAATATCTCATATTGACTTATTTGAGCACGGCCATGCATTTTAGTCTCACTCTATCAAAGGGCCCAAGACATCACTCTTGTTATATAAGAGGGATAAATCCTATCTTGATCACTCTACATCCCTCTACATAGATCGAGGTATACCCAATTACTACCTTTATAGTCCATCCTGTTACGAATGACATCTAGCAGCATTAAAGTATGCAATTCTCTATGTTGGGATCTCTGATGATCTCAAGTCAAAGGATCACATACACCATCATCACTATGAGAATCGCTTATGACACTCATATAACAATCCATGTAGCGTTCTCATGGAGGGTCGATCCAGTACATAGTTCTCTAACATGTACCTATGTGATGACTTGATATCCTATATCCATGACAATGGTCATCAGTCAACCACATACTAGTCTTATCGTATCATTGTTATCCTTGTTCACAATAATACTTGACTAGGGATATTTTAAGAATAGTGTGTTATTACTATTCTAAGGACATTATCATATAAGATTATATTACGCAGTTATAAGACAAATATAATAATGAACTATAAATAAAAATGTCATGATACATAAAAATGCCAAAGTCAATCATCTAATGAATGGTTCTAAGGGCATAATCCAACAGAAATAGCAACTATAATTGCATCATACTCTTGTTTAAGACAAGAAATGCACCAACTCATACTCCATCATCGTGCAACAATAAGATTGTAAGGCATCCTATAGTGTTTTAACTTTGATGAAGTAATCTTTCATGCTAAGATTACCTTTCTTTACATTTTGTAGCTGTCTTCTATATTGCATAATCTTTGCATTTGTTTGTGATGTAAAGTATTCCTTAATAGACTCCTACAAACTTTTAGTAGTTTCACACCCAACAAAATTAGGCAAGATTTGAGCAGCTAAGAAACAAGGAGTTGATCTTGCCTATCATACAACTCCAACTTAGGAGAACCATTTGCAGGAATGGTTTATTTTCCGTCCGTGAAACCTTTTAAGCCATAACCTCTAAGAGTTGCTATTACCTATTGTTTCTATAATAGGTAGTTGTTGTTATCTAGTTTGATAGTAATAATCTATGCACCAAGATTCAATACAGCAAAAGAAGAAAAATCTCTTGTGCTAGCACCTATCTCTATTGCAAGCTCTGATACTATGTGAAGACTGTAAAAGAAAACAAAAAGAAAGAATGAAGAAAAAGATAAAAGACAGAACAGAAGTAAGGAGAAGAACTAAACTTCAAAAACTCCGAGAATTTGTATTACAGATTGAGAAACTTTACATTGTAAGACTTAATCCTTTCTTTGCATCAGGTTTTCATATTTATACAAGAAACTAAATCAGTGATTGAGTTGGGAGGTAAGGTAGTTATGACATTATGGTAAACATAACTAACTTAACTATCAACTACCATAACTATCAATATGAAAGCTCAATTTTAAGGTTTAAAAGAACATGAAAAGAGGAGAATTTTTACTAGAAAAAAAAAGGAGATTAAAGATTTGAACTAGGATTTTCGAGTGTAAGTATAGGAGATTTTGAGAATGGGATAAGAAAGTTTGCATGAAGGAAAGTGAAAGGAAAGAAAAAAAGATAGAGAGAGGGAGATAGGGGAGGGAAAAGGCAAGAACATTGTTGATGAGGAAAAAAAAGTTGATAGTGGCATGTAGTGAGGAGTTAGGGAAAGAGGCAAAGTTGTAGTTAGAAATAGAATGGGAGAAAATAAAGGTCAAGGGGTCATGTGGTTACCAGAATTTAAGATTCCTGGCCAAAATTTTACTTTTTGTAATAAATTTTCTTTGTTTGGTTATTGCATTTTCCCATGCATTGTGAATTTTACATTCCCAACAATGTCAAATGGGGGGAACATAGGAGGAATCAAATAACCTCCATCTCCTAAGATTTTTAGAATGCCTAGGGGAAAATAATTTTTTTCCATTTTATCCTCACTTAATTATGTTTTCGGACCATATTATCCTTTTTAGTCACTTAAAATTACAAAATAAAAGTATTTTATTATTTCACAATCTTACATCTCTCTTACACTTTTGAGTAATATTTCCAACCCAACCATTAAATATTATTTAAATATTATTTACATGTCACAAAATTAAATAATTTACATATTAAAGAATATAAATAAGCCATTTAAATGTTAAATAAATTAATAATTTAAATGTTAAGTAAATTAATATATAATTTACATGTTAAATAAACAAACAATTTGCATGTTAGATAAATATATGAATAAATTAATATGTTAAAAAAAAGTAATTAAAATATAATTTTTTGTCATGACTTATTCACTTGACACAACTCCTAATATATAAGGGCAATATAGTAAAATAAATTATTTGGTAATCTTACATTCCTCCAACCAAATACAAAATTCTTACTTTCCTTCCAATCAAACCAAATGCAGGAACCTGATTTTTCAAAGATTCTCAGATGTATAGTCTTTTGGCCGTAATCAAATTCTCAAAAATAATCTAATTACCATGAACCAAACACCCCCTAAGGTTTTAAATAAGGGTATAATTCATTCCAAAACATGGCGTTTTGGAAAGAAAAAAAAAGTAAGGGATGATGTTTGCTTGTGGCTTAAATAGGGGAGAGCATTCCTCGGTTTAAATTGACAAACCCAACTGAAACCAAATATAATCATTTAATTCAAGTTGAGTATTATAGTTTTGGTTCACAATAGATTAGACCGACAATTCATGTTTTTAATTCATTTTTTTGTCATGTAAAATCGTGTTCGTATCGTGTAAAACACAAAAATTTCGTGTCAAAATTCGTGTTGACACGGAAAACATAAAATCTTATTTTTAGCTTTTACAATATTGATATACAATTTTTACTTAATTTTAATCCGTGTCATCTCGTGTCTTATATTCGTATCGTCTTCGTGTTGTGTAATCGTGTTGTATCTAAGATTGCCAGGTCTACAATAGATTAAATGGTCGATTTTCTTAGGTTTTTTGATCGGTTTTTAATTTTTAGTTTAGTAAATCGAATTGACCGATATACCCGGTATTTATTTAATATTCTTAAAAAAATTAATTATTTTGATTTTAAAATTTTACTTTCATTCCTATTATTCAACCTATCCTTGTACTTTTCTTTATTGCACCTCTTTGTCTCGGTCCTTGTTCAACTCTTTATCAGCCCTCTCCTATCCCTTTCTTAGCTCTTTCTTGGTCTCTTTCATTCAAACCTCTCTTGCTTCTCGATCCCTCTCGAGGCTTTATAATCAGTCAAGCTCTCGGCGGCTCAAGCTGCACGATTAAATCCATGAATTAGTCTCATGCACAACTCCACAATCATCAAGGCGCTTAAGTCAATCTTTCCAGTCGCTTTTGGCTACCAAAGTCAAATGGAGTGTTATTGGGTTTGCTTCGTTTAGGTTCTGCTTTTGGTTCTGTTTTGTTAGTTCATGAGCGATTGCCTTATTTTGCTATTCTGCTTTTGCTTTAGTGCCTTCAGTCTATCGAAGTTTAGTTTTATTTCGTTCATGAGCTGCTGCCTTATTCTTCTATTTTGCTTTCGCTCTTGGGTTTTGCTTTAGGTCCAAATCATGGACGATGGCTTCGTTGTGGCAAATGGTGCTAAACTCGATACTTGAAATACTCGAATGAACCAATCAAATTAGGTTGGTTCGATTAAACTCAGTTGTCAATCTCAAGTTAGATCAACTCGTTTGTTTATAAATTAAATCGGTTAAATTAATTTGAAAATTGAAATTTAAAAATTGAAATCAATTTCGATTGCACGATCCTGAGTTTATATGAAATTAATCCTGTTCAATTTTTTTTATTGAACATATTGCTCGATTAAAATCTAAAACTTAAATTCAATTTAAAAATTTTTTTGTGAAATATATTTTTCAAGTTTCATTTTTACTTTATTTATTTTTCATTATATCTATTTTAATTGAAACAACTGATATAGATTGATTTGTCACATGAATAAATCAATAAATAAAAAACTTTTAGTTTAAAGATTTTAATAACAAAAAGTTTATAACAGTAAGATTCCACCAGACTGGACAAGAGTATTTTGGTTTGAAGTTTGTTTTGGAATGAGAATCTATCTTAGTAAGCTCATGTACATTTGATTTGTAGATAGTAAGCTCATGTACATTTGATTTGTAGATAGTAAGCTGTTATACATGGATTGAATTACTCATAAATTATAAAAGCACTCTTTTGGCCAAAATAAAAATCTACCAAAAATGTTTGGAAACCCAAAAAGATAATTATTCCTCAGACAATCTTGAAGATGGAAACAAATACAACAAAATAAAAATATAAAATTTGAAATCTGTAAAATAAAAAAAATCAAAGTATGATATAAAATTGAATAATTAAAAAAGAGTTATGAGTTTTAATCCCAGCTCCCAAAAAGAATTTATCATTAAAATCGATTAAATTAAAATATAAGTAACTGATATATAGTTATTAATTAATCCCAACGCGTAACGGTGGGACTGACGCTAGTATGTAAGGTATGCAAAGTAATTGAATCTTATTTATCAAACAGAAAAAAGAAAAAAAAAAGAATGTGGCGAAGTAAATGAAGAATCTTAATCCTACTATATGATAATTTACAAAGAAAAGTCATCGTATGAGCTGCAGTCATTTCTGCCGAAGCAAGCGCAAACGGAGCGCGTAAGAAAAGCATGTTAGGCAGGCAAAGCAAGATGATAACCAACACTAATCCATTAAAAACCTGATCTAAATTGTCAATTAACAAATCATTTAGAAGAAGAATTATTATCATAATCATGCTCAGTACTTTCCCTAGGAGACTGTAAAGGAAACAATGGCAGCAACTCAGGCTCAGCTCCTCCTCTAGGCGTACTCAAAGGATTTGGATGCAAATAAAAACCTTTCTCAGCAATAGCTTTCTCTCCTTCAACCAGGAGCCTCGTAGACTCACTTCCCCCACGCGACGTTGGGCTCACGCGCGGCCAGAAATCCAACGTTGAAACAGGTGAAACTAGGAACCCTCTTTGTCTGACAAAGAAGAAATTCGAAGGGCATTCGTTTTTGCCAATGTTGTTGTTGTTGTTCATCTTGATTTCGAGCTTTTTCAGTGGTTGCCTACGTTCGTGGAGCTTGAAAAGAGGCTTCTTGGGGCCTATGTCGGAGGTAGCTGGGCGAGATGGGTGGCTGAGAGGAAGCTTCGGGGCGGAAGGGTCGTCCGAGGCGCCTGTGAGCTGTTGGACAATGGTGCGGAAGGTGGAAGGGTCGGCTTGGACGAAGGTTGTGTTGGATGAGCTTAGGTCTGCAGGCTGGTGCATGGCGGTGGTGTTCGAAGAGGAAGCCATGAAAGAGATGCGGAGAATAGAGAGATAATTTGGGCGTTCGTTTATAGGATTGGAGTTGGAAAAAGAGGTGTTTAAAGCTTTTAAGTTTTGTCTGGGTTTTGATTTGATGTAAGCTTTGGCTACTGCTTTATGGGGTAATGTGTTTGTAAAGAGAGAAATTGTAAGATTGTAGTGGAAGAAAAGAGGGTCAGAGGCGTGTTGCTGTACTGATTGTAAAGGATGGAAAATTTCAAAATTATAGCTTCGCCACCTAAACTACTTCTTTCACCTTACTCACTGGTCACTGCACTGTAATTATATCATCTATTAATTATAAGATAATATTTAATATATTATAAGCGAAATTTTTTTATTTTATAAATAATATTATATGTTTTTTAAAATACTAAATATAAAAATAGATAAAATAAAATATATATCATCGTCATAATTCTACTTATAAAATAAAAAAAAACTTAACTAATAGTATGTTGAATAATTATTCTTAATTATAATTTTTTAAATTTACTTTTTATTTTTAAAATATATATAATATTTTAAAATTTAATAAAATAAATATTTACTGATTAAAGTCAAAAGTTGAAAATTTTGATTAAAAAAATCAAAACAATACAAATATACCAAATGTTTATTTATAAAATGAAATTTAATATTCAAACTTGTCCATATTCTCTTTTTTATTCCAGGGCATTAAATTTAATTTTAAGCAAGATACCATATCAATGAAAACACTTAAATATATAAAGATGATAAAATGAAATAATGAACAAGTTTGAAACTAAAGTATTTAAAGTAATTTGGTGCATGAATCTTAATTCATACGTAAGGCTCAAGAAAATTGCAAAATAAAATAAAAGCTTAAGAATAAATAGTATATTCCATCCGGAAACAGGCTTCGACCTGATGACACGTTTTAACGTGGTTCCCATTTTCAGGGAAAAGTCAAACTTAAGGTAACTGACTTGGAACTTTAATCTCCGGTCTTATCATATGTAGACTTTTGGATGAAAATATAGGCCACAATCTTTGTTTGAGTTTGAGTTTGAGAGGTAACCCACGACCTTTCCTAATGAAATAAATTTTTTAAGTTTCATATATTTTTATTCGTTTTATTATTTAAAATTAATTTTGTTAGAATCAAAAGAAAAAAAAATAAATTTTTTTAATAATAACGATTTCAAGATTTAAATCATATTTAATTATCTGAAGAAAAAATTTATTTTCACATTTTTCAACCATTTATGACATGAAACAAATTTTTTTGTGTAATTTAAATATTTTTATCTGTTTTATGATATAAAATTAATTTTATTCTGACCAAAATAGATAAATAATAAAATTCTCATAATAATAATAATAATTCTAAAATTAGAATTATTTTCAAATATTTGAAAAGTAGTTTTATTTTTATTTTTTTAATCGCTTATTGGTACGAAACAAATTTCAATACGCAAGATGAGAATGTTATAAATATTGGTGGCTTTGCGTTGTGGGTATTGTTATGGAGTTGACTCTTGCTTAAGTACCTACTTTCTACTTTCATGTTGTA
Organism: Heritiera littoralis; assembly: GCA_031772115.1. Classification (NCBI taxonomy): domain Eukaryota; kingdom Viridiplantae; phylum Streptophyta; class Magnoliopsida; order Malvales; family Malvaceae; genus Heritiera; species Heritiera littoralis. The sequence continues at coordinate 7,416,844 of JAPDPK010000022.1, forward strand.
AGAATTCAAAACAACTGGTACAAAGTTTGACTTGTATTCCTTACTTTACACAAAACCATAATAAAAAGATGGAGAATTATAGGTATGAAGCCGCCTCTACAAGTCCAAATTCCCCACTTTGAAAGTTGCCCTTTTTATTTGTTTCTTTAAAAAACGTGGATGACAGCACTAAGTGATTATTGAAAAGTGTAATTAAGGAATTAACTAATACAAGCTAGCTAGCTAGCTGGCTAAACTACGCCCGAGTGGTCATGGCAAACAACACTATCTATAAACAAAATTTTATATATATATATATATATATATATATATATATATATATATAAGTAAAACGGCAAACTATATAGGTTCTACTATACTCTTGTTAAACTATTTAAACCCTTTCATTATAGCAATTACTTGTAATTTTGGGGTTGGCTAAAATCTGATTCTGAGGGCATTAGTGATTAAGTCAGCATCTATAATAAAAAAAGATTATCAGAATGTTGTTAAAAAAGATTAAGTCAGCATCAATTTTTTTTTTATAATCGCTCGATTAATAGAATGTTGTTAAAAAAAGATTATTTTATTTCAAAAGCAAGAATGACGTCTTGACATTTTTAGAAATTAGATCTAAGTCCAAGTGTAAATTTTGTTCAATTATAAATATTAAAATTTGAATTTATATTTGATTTTGCAATTTATTGGTCTTTCTGCAATATATTTTTTTAAAAATCCTGTACCATGTTAAAGATTAAGATTTTGATGAATTTTGTCAGTTCTTCGGATGATGATGTCGAGATTTTGAAGCATTTCCCCAATAACGGTACTTCTTGAAGGGGGTTTGGTTCATGGAAATTGAGATTCCTCTTCAAAATTTTATTTTTCATAGTTGTTTAACTTCATTTGATTATAACATTTTACTACCCATCAGTAATCTTACTTTTCTAATAATATCAAAATGAGAGAAAATAGAGTGAAAAAACCCTCCCCCCTATGAGGTTTTTTAATATTCCATGGGAAAAAAAATGTGTCTATTTTGCCCTCTTATATTGCATTTTCAAACCACTTTGCCTACCATTACATCTAAAATTACAAAGTTAATTTATAAACAGTAAAAATTAGAAACGGGTATATTTCTTTAGCCTCTCCCTCTTTCAAACCACCCGATCATAGCCCTGTCTCTTTCGCCTTTGGCCATTCGTTGTTGCATTACCGTCAATTGTCAGTAATCATCCTCCTTGTTTAAGGTAAGATTGTGATTCACGCAGCTCTAAAAATAGAAGTTAGAAGAAGGATAGTAGAATAGAGAAGAAGAAGAAGACAGTAGAAATTAGTTACAGAGAATAGAGAATATATTTGAATTTGTAATGGCCAATCAAATAACCTTTGTATTTTTTTTTTTTGCTATTTATAGTAGAAATGCTGAGTCAGCTAATGCTGATGTGGAATACAATATCTGAGGTATCCAGTACAATTGAAATACTAACAACCAATTAACTACTAATCAGTATTCTACGTATATCAATACCCCATCCTCAAAAGAATCCTTGTCCTCAAGAATTGAAATAAGGAAAACACTGCTGAAAAAGAGACCAATTCTCCAAGTAGCATCCTTTAGAAAAGAGTTGTTCCGTTGCACCAATACCTGAGTAAAAGCACAACCACAATGATTAATCATTTGATGATCCAAAATAGCAACAAGTTCCTTAGCCATTGTACCATCCTCCTCCAACAATGGAAGTTGGTGTTGCACCGTATAAGAACGAACATGTTTCCGGAGTTGAGAAACATGGAAAACAGGATGAATTTTTGCTCCCACATGCAATTCCAACCTATACGCCACTATTCCCACCTTGCCAATGACCTTATAAAGTCCATAGAACTTAGCAGCCAATTTTAAGCATAATCTATTAACTATAGACTTCTACCTGTGGGGTTGAAGCTTGAGAAAAACAAAATCACCTATCTCAAAGCTTCTGTCACTGCGACCTTTATCAGCCTGTTGCTTCATACGATTCTAAACTCGCTGCAAATGAAATTTGAGAATGTGAGATTTCTAATTTTTCTTATTCCTTCCGTACCTACATGGTATTTTAATTTAGAATGATTGGACAAATTGTGATAAGAAGTTGCACTATGTCTTATAGGTAAAGGAGAAACTGTAAGGTGAGCCCCACAGCATTATGTATAAACCGGATGGACACAAATTTGGGCTCAAAATACATAATTGGTAAGAAGATCATTTCTTGAAATTCTTTATTTGAGCATACTTAGGTTTACATGCAACAATTTCGAAAATGACAATTTTGTCCATAGGCTGGAAGAACTTTAGTGAATATTGATAAACTTAGTTTGACTTTTAACCCACAGACTATCATAATCAAATCCCTGTGTGAAGATGTCTTAGGCTATTCCAAGCCATAAACTGAATCACTCAAAAAGGTCGAAAATTATGTGATTGTACCGTTAGGGATATTTTGGTAATTTCACCCCTATTGTCGCCCATCATATGCCCTAAAGGTCAAAGATTTAATTTCTTCTATTATTAGAGGACCATAATTGTAGAAAATGAAAATAAATAAGAATTGAGTAGATTAAGTATATTGATATTATCTTGTTTGGGATATAAGTGGATTGTTGGAGTTTTAAAGAGGTAAAATGGTCAAAGAGGCAAAGGATGATATTTTAATATTAAAATAACAACAAAATAAAGATATTTATACTCTTTTTCTTCTAGAGGGTCGGCCACCACCATTGCCATTCTTCTTCTCCTAAGTTTTGCTAAGTTCTAGACTGAAAAAGCCTGAGAAACACCCTCTAACCTTCATCCAATTAGCTTGCACCCTAAAGGAAAATTATTCCCCTTGTTTAGCTCTAGCTATACCTGGAGTATAGAAGCTGGAATCAGCCGTTAGAGAGCTGTTTTGGCTGTAGCAAATTCTGTTTTATTGAAGGTGAAAAAATATGAAGTTTTACTTGAAGCTAGCTTTTGCTTTTGATTGTTCTAAGGTTATATAACATGTATATAGTTTTACAACGAAGCAAAACCAAGTGTAGAGATTCTTTAGGGTTTCGATTGAGAGAGGGTTTATGGAGAAGTTGTCTGATTTACATGCATGGATAGTGTAAAATGAAAGTGGTGAGCAAGAGAATGATGGCTATGGTATTAGTATTGAAAGAAGTTGAGTTTAACACCTAGGGAGCACTTGGTTTGATAAGAAAGAAATGTTAGTGTGTTGAGTTTGATGTTTTGAGGGTTATGGGGTGGTACTAAAGTGATAGGAAGATGGTTAGAGAAGTTAGATTTAAAAGAAAATGTGGTTTGATGGAAGTGTTATTGTTTTGCAGCTTAAGCTTTGCATAACTAAAGAAGGATCGTTTAGTGCTGCAAGATACTGTGTTATTGTGGTATTAAGGTAAGAGATGTATGTAAAAGGGCATAGAGGTACTATGCTTCCATTGTGTTTTATTGGTTGGATACAAAATGGAACTGTTTTTATAAGTGTAGGAAGTTTGAAATTCAGTTTACCTCCTAAAATCGATCTGTCTAGGAGCAGCTGACTGCCCTGAAGGGCAGTTAACTGCCCAGACACAAACATGACATACTTATTTTCAAAACTAACTTAAACTAGTCGACCACCCTGTATAGTAGTTGACTGCCTCTTTCTATGATCGACTTAAAACTAGTCGACCGCTTTTGTTCCGTAGCATTTTGTTTCAAAGCCAGCCGACTGCCATGTAGGCTAGTCGACTGCCTTTTTCCCATAAGCATTCTGTTTGCGCACTAGTCGATCGCCACCTAGGCCAGTTGACTGCATTTCATCCAAAAGCATTCTGTTTTAAAACTAATCGACTACCCCTCCTTGTATTTGATTTTCAAATATTCCGAAATTAATTTTAGAAGTTCAATTAATTAATTTAGAAAGTGCATAACAGTCGACTGCCTCAAAACAGCCGTCAACTGCCCCTTTTTGAAATATCGCTTTGAAATTCTTATTTGGTACACATGCGATAGTTTACAATTCTTGCATCTCAAAAGGCTCATTTTAGTATATATATTGATGATTTTAAAAGTAATTGATTTGCTAATAAATGTTTTGAGATTGTTGGGTCTCATATCATGCATTCAGATTGTATTGATTGATAGCTGTATGACCCTAGTCAAGTCATCAACACCCACAGATGTCCCTAACTAGTGTACACTGTATGATTTTCGACGATGGCCATTAGTCTCTGTATTCATAGGATTGGCGTATTAGGGGTAAATCCCTAGCTTATTATAGGTACACCATTTCCTATATTGTATTGCCTGAGCATGATTCTACTGGGATGTTGATGTCTTCATTGAACGTTTACAGTTTGACAGATTATAAATCCAAATGTTCTATGTTTGAAGAAATGTTGGCTCGATTGAAATGTTTATGATTGAAAGAAAAGTTTAATTTTATTGATTTAAGTGTATTTGAAGTATACGCATTCTTTATAGCTATTTACATTTATAATTAAATGATTGTTTTAAATTCGATTGTAAAGCTCTATTATCCTTAGAATTTTATATTTTTTCCCTATAGTCAAATTTAGGACCCAGGACAAGTGAGGTGCTCCAAAGCATCCTTCCATACTCAGCCTAGTCATTCTAATTGGCTATAGAAATTTTTTATTTTGAAAGATCGTATAGATAGTGACCTTTGTATATCATAGTAGAGCCAAGTAGGGATTATGCATCATAGTTGCGTAGTATCATGCTTTTATATATATATATATATATCCTCTTACTGAGCGTAAACTCACCCCCTTTTTTTACTCCCAAACTATTTGCAGTGATTCCACTTGTCTATAAAGGAGCCTATATTTTTGGGATATAGTAGTTCCTTCGAGGTGCACTTGAAAACCCTTAAAGGCATATTATTTTATTGTATTTTCAGACTTTGTGTTGTATTGGATTATAATTTAAATGTAGTGGGGATGTAAACTAATAAGGATAAATACGAGTACAATAAATAAAATGTTGACGTGGATCTTGTATTGATAATGTTATTGTTATTGTAGCCTTTGAGGGGAATGGAAATATTATATTGATACTGAAATAATCCTAATAGTGAATGTAATATAAGAAAAAAAAGACTAATGACATGACAAATGGCCTAACCAAATCGATAGAAAAGGAAAAAGTTAGCCCGTATTTTGATAAGAATCGGACGTTACAGAGAAGACGAATGGTTGCTTCTTGAGCTTGAAGACTCCTGTCAACTATTGCCACCATATAATCTCCAGGAAGATAAGGAAGATGCACAGGAGCTGGTTGCCCATAAACAATCTCATAAGGAGTGGTCTGTATTGCTGAGTGGTGGGTGGTATTATACCTCAATTCAACTAAAGGCAGCCAGTTAAACCAAGTGCGAGGAGTCTCACTAGCCATATAGCACAAATAGGTTTTGAGACACCTATTGACCACTTCAGTCTGACCGTCAAACTGAGGATGATAGGCTGAAGACATGTGTAATTCAATCCAAAGCAGTTTAAACAATTCCTTCCAAAAATTACTAACAAAAACCTTATCTCGATCAGTGACTATGTTACTGGTGTGCCATGTAACTTGTAAACAAAATCATGGAAAGCTTGAGCCACTTACAAAGCAGTAAATGGATAAGCCAAAGGAATGAAGTGAGCATATTTGCTCAATCTATCCACAACCACCAAAATGGTATCCTTACTACCAAATTTAGGTAACCTTTCAATAAAATCCATAGATAAATCAGTCCACACCCTCTTTGGAATTGGTAAAGGTTGCAACAACCTAGGAGAAGCAGTTGTATCATACTTGCATCTTTGACAGGCCTCACAACCCCTAATAAATTATTTGACTGCTTTCCTTATTCCTTTCCAATAAACCACAGTAGAAATTCTCTTGAGAGTAGCATCCATACCAGAATGCCTACCATCAAAAAACTGAAGTAAATCCTTCCTAAGAGAAGAATCGGATCCAACCACCAATTTTCCCTTCCTTCATAACTGATCATTAGACCAAGTGTACTACCCTAAAACTTCAATTTTTGTAGAATATGCACCAAATGAGCATCAAGGAGCCAAGATCTTTTATTTGTCTAACAAATCACTAGTACAAATAAAGAGAGCTTGACATTGAACTTCAGGAACTCTAGACAAGGCATTAGCAATAACATTGTTAATACCCTTCCTATAATGAACTTCAAAGTCATAACCCATCATCTTAATCACCCATTTCTGTTGTGCAGGTATAGAAATCTTCTGATCCAATTGAAACTTCAAGCTATGGTGGTCAGTTTTAATTTGAAGCCTCCTTCCAAGTAAGAATGCCACTTCTTCATTGCTGCCAATATAACCAACATTTCTTTCTTATAAACAGGCAGGCTTTAATGTCAAGAGAAAAAGCCTTGCTGAAAAAAGCTATATGTCTACCCTTCTGACTCAAAACAACACTTATACCCACATTTGATGCATCAAACTCTACTACAAACATCTCTTGAAATCAAGTAGGGCCAAAATAGGAGTTGTAGTCATAGCCACTTTTAAAGCATCTCGAGCTTGTTGAGTAGCCACTGTCCATGAGAAAAGAATTCTTCCTGAACAAAACAATAAGTGGTTGAGCAATGACACCATAATTCCTCACAAATCTTCTATAGTAGCCAACAAGGCCCAAAAACCCTCGAACATCTTTAACAGAGGATGGATAGGGCCAATCCACAATGCACTTAATCTTATCAGCATCCATAGCCAAACCATCCTTGAAGATCTCATGTCCCAAATATTACACCCGTTGAGCTCTAAATTGGCACTTAGACTGCTAAACAAACAATTGATTCTCCAAAAGTAGCTAAAAAACCAATTTAAGATGTCATATATGGTCTGACCAACTCTTAGAATAAACTAAGATCATAAAAAAAAAAACCAATACAAACATCCTTAGATGTGGTTGGAAAATACTATTCATCAGATTTTGAAAAGTGGAAGGTGCATTATTAACTCAAAGGGCATACCTAAAAACTCATAATGACCTTCATGGGTTTTAAAAGCAGTCTTATGGATATCACACTCAACCATTCTAATCTAGTGATATTCAGACCGAAGATCCAACTTAGAAAAGAAGCAAGATCCAACCAGCTCATCCAATAACTCTTCAACAAAAGGAATAGGAAATTTGTCCTTAATAGTCACTTTGTTAAGTTACCTATAGTCAACACATAGGAGCCAAGAGCCAACTTTTTTCTTAATAAAAACCACTTGAGAGGCAAAAGCACTAGTGCTATTATGGATAATACTAGCATTCTTTATCTCAGCAACAATTCTTTCTATCTTATCCTTCTGGACAAATAGATATCTGTAAGGCTTAACCTTAACAGCTTGTGCTTTAGCTTCTAAGGGAATGTTATGATCTTGACATCTCCTTGGAGGAAGACCAATAGGAACGTAAAAAAAAAATAGCATACTATTTCAATAACAATTGTAAATCATCAGTCATTGTAAGAAATGATGGCATTGCTTTATGATCTTCCTTACTCAAAAGTGTTGTCAATAACAAAGTACATACACCCTTAAGAGATCCTTTCAACTTATTCACTTGCTTTTGTGAAGCCAACTTAAATTTCCAATAGCTATGCCTCTCACAGTCTTCCACTGATTATTAACAAAAAAAGGCCATTGATAATGTTGAAAAATCCTAAATTATAGGATCTAGGTGTCTCAACCAATGAACTCCAAGAACAACATCACAACCTAACAGTGGTAAGACTAAGAAATCTGTAACTTGCTTTAAACCATAAGTTTCCCACTGGACATCCTTACAACATTCTTGCACAAGCATGTTATCACCATTAGCTACTGTCACCTTATATCCCTTCACTGGTTGGGTCATTAGTGTTAGGTTCTTAACTAAAGATAAGCCAATGAAATTATGTACTACCAGAATCAATTAACAGTATCACCATAGCATTTTTAATGGTGCCTTGGATTCTCATTGTTTGAGAATCAGAAGTTCCAAATAAAGCATGTAATGAGATCACTGGTTGAACTTCTTCACCCTGATCTGCTTGAGTTGCTTATTCCAAGTATCAACAAAATCAATAAACTCCTCTAGCATATCAGGAACCTCAATAGTGTCTTCAACAAATACCTGATAGAGCTAAGATCTAGTACAGGTATGGCTCACAACATACTTCTGACCACACCACATACACAAACCCTTCTTTCTCCACATACACTCAGATTTATTCGAACATATTGTAAATGATTATTTGGGAATGGTTTAGGTGGCTGATAAGCTTGAAAAGGCATTTTTGGTATAGGTAACAAAGGAGGTAGTTCATTCTTAGGAAGTAAAAAGGAATTGGATTGATGTGTGTTGTTGTGTGGTTTGGAAGGTATAAAGATCTTTTTAGGTGTATTAAACACAAGAGATTCAAGCTATTTGGCCAAATTAAGGGCCTAACTAAGAAATTTTGGTAAGAATATATCATAAGTTTAGCTATTTCTGGTTTGAGGTTACTAATGAAAATGCTTAAGCATAGTCCTTTAGATAAATTCAAAAGATTCAATAGACTCTCAAATTCTTCATAATATTCATCTACTGATAGAGTTTGCTTCAAGCTTACCAGATCAAGCATAGGATCAATATACTCTATGTCATTAAATTTGATTTGCATCTCCTCCAATGCTGTTGCTATTTGATTTCAATCAGCATTCCTCAATTCTTCATGATTCATTGATGCTATTATAAAGCCTTTCCATCCAAATGCAGTATCACCATATGCATTTTATCAGTTTCCTTAGAGCAAGAAGCCACAAAAAATTGTTCCATCTTCATCAACCAACCTATGAAATTCTCACCAGGAAAATGAGGACATTCAATCTTGGAATATCGAGTTATAGATCATAACCTCTATTATATTTACAGGATCAACTATAGCAGGATCAAGAGTAGTAGAACTCTTTACAAATGGCAATATCGATTTTTGTTTCAACTCAGTAGAAGCAATACTTCCCAATCCATCAAAGTCAAATTTAGAAGATTCCATTCGCTACAAGATCTGCTCAAACATTTGCCGAACATTAGCTCACAAGTCTTGTCTTAAGGTCTCGGTATTACTATAAAACTTCATATGCATTCCTTTAAGCTCCTTATGCAACAAACCCAGCTTTTTTTTAATACGAGTTTGAACACAGTCTGCCATTATAGTTGCAAGCTCTGATACCAATGATTCACGCAGCTCTAAAAATAGAAGTTAGAAGAAGGATTAGTGGAATAAAGAAGAAGAAGAGAGTAGAAATTAGTTAGAGAGAACAAAGAAGATATTTGAATTTGTAATGGTGAACCGAATAACCTCTGTATTTATGTATTTTTGCTATTTATGGTAGAAATGCTAAGTCAACTAGTGCTGATGTGGAATACAATATCTGAGGTATCCAATACAATTGAAATACTAACGACCAATTAACTACTAATCAGTATCCTCCGTATATTAGATTGTTTCCTGTGTTGTTCTCTTTGTAAGCAGTTGCATATTTTTTGAGTTAAAACCAAATTATTTTCTCAGTATGGGTTAAGGGATTTGCAAATCTAAGTATGAATTTTTGTTAATATTCTTACATATCTTCGTTAATGTTCTCAAATTTAATCATGGGTTTAGGGCATTTTGTTGATTTCAGAGTATAGGTTTAGGGATTTATCAAATAGCTACTTTTGTAATTTTTGTTTTCATTATTGGATTCTTCCTTATAATCAATTGATGTTAGCATTAATCCTTTTGTTTGTCTCACATTAGCTTTAAAATTTTAATTTTACTTGATTTGCCCATAAGTTTTAGAAGAAGAAGAATTTATTAATGGATAGGAATATATTTATTTGATTTAAGTTGTGTCTAAAGTATAATAACTCTAGCAATATAGAGCCTTAGTCAAGGAATGGCGAAGCAGCTTGAGTTTTTCGTATAAACTTAGCGTGAGTTTGGATGGGCAGTGAGATTGGCTTCATTAAGATTAAAAGTAACTAAAAAAAAGCTTAAAAATATATTTTTTTAATAAAATAATAATAAAAATTAAAAGCAAGGGTGGGAAAGTAATTTTATTCCATCCATTTTCTTTTGTCTTATTCTCCCAATCTCACCTCACCACTCTTTACTAGTCTACCAATCTAGGCCTTAGTATATTCACTAGAGACAAATATTTAGGATTAGGTAATAATCCTTTAATTTTTACTAGAATTTTTTTCTGTACATTGTCACTGAATATATTTTATTTTAATTTAAAAATTATATATTTTTATATATCTTAATTTATATTAATATCACCGTAATTACATTGTGTTTACACTTATAAGTTTAATTAAAATAAATTGAAATTAAAATTAAAATGAACAAAATCAAATATATATATATATTATATATAATGATTATTTATAAAACTACATAGTTACTTTCCTTATTTGCAAGTGTAATTGATATAGTTTTTATTCACTTTTAAATATTTATATTTTATATTATAATTAATAGATATAAATATTCATATAATTAGAAAATATATTAATGTTCATATTCTCATGTTCTTTCAATCATAATAGCTTAATAGTGGAATAAAATTATAATTTAAAATATAATATTAAAAATCAGTAATAAATCATATCTTTTATATCATATTTTATTTATAAATCATAATTTTTATTCAATTAGATATATATTTTTTTGAATTTATATTTGATCCATTGTCAATGTATAAATTCTTCTATACACTGTCATTAATCATATAATGACACCACATTAATCAATGAGTTTAATAATATTTATTTTAAAAGAATTTTTTATTTTAAAATTTATTAATTAATGAGCTGGTGCGTTATGATTCGTTGACCATGTATAAATTTGACAGTTTACAAGATTCCTACACTAGTTGTGCGTCAAATATAAATTCTTAATTTTTGAGTAGTTGATTTCTCTTTTTTATGTATGTTAAAGATTGTAATTGTTGAGATTTTATAAGCAAATATGTAGTTCAAAATAAGATTAATAAGAAATTAAATCACAAATACGGAATTGTATCCATTTCCTACTTTTAGCATGGAGAATTATAGCCAGAGTCACTGCTGCTCTTTCTGTCTTTTTGTTTCCGAGAGTTGTATCTCTTTTCTTTAGAGCATTTTGTCTTTTCCTTAGTGGTTCTTCTTGATTAGGTGTTCTTCGAGCAGATTTAGTCCTTCCTCTCTTTTTCAAGGATGGTTTTAATTCAAGAAGGATAAGAGGTTGGTGGAAAAGGTCAAGATGACGTAATTGCGGATTTAGATCTACTAGAGTTAAATGTTGATGATGAGTTAAACAGACAGTTTAAAAAACACTCCTTGATTGGTAAGGCGATTACTGACAAAACGATTAAGGTTGAACCTCTCAGAACAATCTTTTCCAAAGCTTGGCTTGTGGAGGAGGGATTGGACATTCACAAAATGGAGAGAAATATCTTTCTCTTCATTTTCTCGATAGAAAAAGATAAGAAAAGGGTTTTGGCGTAAGGCCCCTGTAGACACCCTATTTTGTTCGGGTTAATTGATTTAGGTGGCATAGTATATCTTAGAATTATGCTAGAATTAAATTAGGATTTTTTAGATGTAGAATTAACATTAATTAGGAAATTAGAAATAAAATAGGATTTAGGAAGAATTAATAAATGAAAATAAGAAAAACAAAAAAATGAAATAAGAAATAAAAATAAAATTAATTTTAGGATAGGATAATTAGATTTTTATAAGATAATATTACAATTTGATAGAGTTAGATTAGGATTAACATAAAAATTAAATAGATAAAATATGAAAAAATAAAAGATAAGTGGTAGAAAGTAGAGTTGTATTAGGTCTTAGTTAGATTTTTGATTATAAAAAAGGGTTAAGACTCCATAGTGAGGGGGACAAAAAAAAAAGGAACAATCAAGCACCACCCGAGATAGCCTATACCCGTGCTACCACTCCAGGCACTCAACAACTTGCAGACAGAAACAAGAGAAAGAACCGCACCATCACACCATCTTCAGTCGCCGCTGCTGCTATTGGGAGACACCGCTACTGCCTTTGGCTACACCTAACCCTCGCCCCTGTCTTGCTGCTAAATCGAGTGTTTGCCAACTTCATCGCCTGCTCTGCCGCTGCTACATTCCGTTCCCTTCTGTTGCGTTTCTTTGCCCAACCCTGTCACCATCATCACTTGCTGCTTGTACGCCACTACGCTTCAAGAAAAGGAAGAAGGAAATACAACGATCAAATAAGAAAGAGACAGAAAGCTTGAGAAAAGGAAAGAAATCAAAAGGATTCAATTGACAGGTATATTATGGTAAACTGACAATGGGATTGTAGAAAATATTGGCATGAGTGATTAATTCAATGACTTATATATATTAACCTGGCAACAATCTAACTTAGTTGATATAATAATTTAATAATTTGATAATTAACCGCACTTGATGATTTGGGTAATGTATATTTTAGGTAATGGTAATTTACATGTTGACTAAATACTTTTATGTACGAATTTGTGTGATAAATAACTTGCAATTTGTTTTGCATGGTATGTATATTTGTATAAGTAGTATAATTAGTTTAAAATATTTTTTCTTTATTAAGATATTGTTTTTGCATGATTAATTATTAAATTTGTAGTTTTCAATTTAGTTTGCATGAATAGTAGGATGTATAACTAGAATCTGACTTAAAATATTAAGAGTAGAATTTAGGGAAATACAAACTTTTAGGAAAATATAATAAGAAATTTTTAGGGTTATAACTAATAAATAATAAATAGATAATAAATCATAAAATTTAGAGATAAATTGAGATTATTCCGAGGATGGAATTTCGAGTGTCACGAATGGTTGCCATTTTGGAAATTCCTAGGTGAGGATATTTGCCTTAAATTTCACCAGCATGATGGAAGATTTAAGGTAAGTGTTCAATATTAATAATCGATATTTATTTCTAAAAAACATAAATATATATTAATAATCAATCTCTATTTAAAATAAAAATAAAAATAAATATTAATAAGAAATTAGGGAATAATGATTAAAAAATTTAAAGTACAATAATAATAAATTGAGAATAAGTGGAGGTTATCCCGATGATAGAATTATAAGGTGTCACGAATGGTTGACATTTTAAAATTCTTAGGTAAGATGTTTTCTTTAAATTTCGCCAGCATGATGGAAGATTTAAAGAAAATTTTCAAGAAGAATAACTGACATTTATTTTCAAAAGATAAATAATAAAAAAAAAAGTAAAAAATAAAAGATAATTAAAAAGGAAATAAAAAGAAGATAAAAATAAGGATAAAAGATTGAAAATAAAATTAAAATCCGACGATGGAGCCTCTCTGAGAAAGACGAATGGAGTTTCTTGGATACTCTTGAGGTGAGGATGAAATTTAAGAAATTCCACCAACATGATGGAGAGTTTCTTAGAGATTGTCCAATATTTAAATATTTGAATTTAACAAGATTAAAGACCATTTAATTAAAAATTATTAAAGATATCACAAAATTAGTTGGTACCATCTTAGGATGGGCGCTGTGGGGGTGCTAATCCTTCCCCACATGTAACCGTACTCCCGAGTCTAAGAATCTTTGAACGTAGACCATGCCTTATCTTTAGACAAGAATAGGTGACCAATCACACCTTAGGTTTGAATAGTTGGTGGCGACTCCTAGAATTTTAAAGTCTAGCGGTTAGGTTCACGGACCTAGACGTTATGACACCCCCTTATCAATTATGAGTAGACATTTGATGTGAAGGAGTGGCTGTCGGAGGCAGTTCTCAAAGAAATTGATTTCACAATGACGGAGCTTGGGGTTTAGGTTTCTAAGGTGCCATTAGCTTACTTAACGAAGGAAAATGCTATCAAATAGCCTCTGTGTTTCCTAAACTAATTGAGGTGGACTTCGACTCGAAGGAGAGAATTAGATGGTATGGGATGTTGAGGATGAAAGTTGCTATTCGAGTGGAGGAGCTGCTAAAACTTGGGTTCAATCTGAGGAAGAAAGATAGGCCAACGATTGGAGTCAGGTTTAAATACAAGAGATTGTTGGACTTTTGCTACCACTGCGAAAGATTGGGCCATGTTATGAGAGATTACTAATATGAGCATGATGGGGTGAAAAAGATTCAGTACGAGCATTGGCTTCGAGTAGATCAAAATCTAAGAAAGGAAGAGAGAAGGGAGGTTGGCACCAAAAATTGTGTAAAGAATTCAAGAGAAGGGGAAGGTTGTAGAGGTGGCACGTGAAATATTCGAGGAGGAGAAGAACGGTGAGGTTCTAACACCTTTGACCATTTCAAGTTATCAGGTAGTGAACTTTTGTTTTTCCTCTGGCATTTCTAAAACATCAGAGAAAATAAGTGGGTTGGAATTCAAGAAGATGGATATAGGAAAGGACATGTCACTATCGCAAAGATCATATTATGGAGAGCAAGAGGCTAGCTTGGAGGAAATTCTTGAGGATAAGCCTAGAAATGGGCTTATGGTAGAGAGAAGAGGCCCTAGAGGCTTAAAAGAGGAAGAGAATAGGAAGAATGGGAGCCCGAGAAGAAACATAAGAATGATGTCAAGGCCTAGTTACAAAGTTGGGTTTTGAAATTCAACCAAGGGTGTTGGATATACTACAGATGGGCTTAGTCCAGAATGAGAGTTTATTGAATCAGATCTTTAGCCATGGAATGCATGAGGAACGCTTAATGTTATTGAAGCAGTGGGAAGTCTAGCTCAAAGGAAAAGGATGGGGAAATAAGAGATTGTGATATAAACCTCACTAAAAGAAGATGAAATTTAATGAAGAACACGAAGAACACTCAAAGAAAAACAAGAACAAGTCAAAAATGCAGCAAAGTAAACAAAGAATTAAAAATAAAACCAAGACTCATTGTGTAGAAACACAAGAACCTATGATATTGGACCTAGACCTTTTGCTTAGAAAAGCAAGAACCTAAGGTACAAATTGGTGGAAAGTAGAAGAACGCCATAAGGAAGATGTTAATAAGTTCAAAAGTTCTCAAGAGAACCAAAGAGAAAAAGTCTCTTAATATTATAGCTCAAATCAATTGTGTTATACTCAAATGGTTACATACCTATTTATAGGCAAATAGCAAACTTGTAGAATAAGAAATAGGAATCCTACTTTCCTAACTTGCAAATAAGAAATAGAAATCCTACAATACCTATAAAAAGAAATTGGGCTTAAATTAAATTAAGACAATGTTCAGCCCCAAAGACATACTAAATAAGTATAGAATTCGGCCCAATTGTGCTAGGCCCAATTTATGCATCCAGCCCAATTACATTTCGACCCAATACTTGTAAATCTTCAAGAAGATTGAACTTAGGCTTGAATCATGTTGTAGAAGATTTGTCATCCTCATGCTCAAGCTTTGTTGGGCTTTCTCTCTAGCAATATTAATGAAACTAGCTAAGGCTTGTTGCATCCTTTTTGTTTTTACTCTTGTCATTAGACCTCCATGGATGCTCATAGGATCACGATCCACGAATATGACTTTAGCTTTGTGAGCTTGATAGGCCTCCATTATTCCCCCTCTCTTCGAAAGGATTTGTCCTCAAATCAGAACCACTACATCAATATCAAAGGGAGAAGAATAAAAAACATTGAATGTAGCACTAACATTATACTCATCTATAGTATCCAACTTATAAGCATTGTCATTGATCTTCTCAATTACTTAGAATAGTCTATCTCCTCGAGGTTGCAACTTAGAACTGCGTTAGGCAGGAAATCTCTCTTTATGCATATGTACCTAAACCCAATCACAGGTTCAAAGACAACTTTCTTACAGTGTTTGTTGGCTTGAGTAACATATTGCTCAGTCCTCTTCTCAATGTTTTAATATACCTTTGCATATAATTGCTTAACAAAATCGGCTTTCTTTTCCCTATCCAAACTAGTTCTCTCCTCAATAGGTAGTGGTAAAAGATCCAGTGGAGTGAGTGGATTGAAACCATATACAACTTTAAATGGGGAACAACAAGTTGTAGAATGCACACTTCTATTATAAGCAAACTCCACATGAGACAAACAATCTTCCCAAGTCTTCAAGTTCATCTGAACAATGGACCTCAACAAAGTAAACAAAGTACGATTGACTACCTTAATTTGACCATCAGTTTGTGGATGACATGTAGTGGAAAACAGCAACTTTGTTCCCAACTTCCCCACAAAGTTTTTAAAAAATAGCTAAGGAACTCACATCACAGTCAGAAACAATAGTTCTCGAAACACCATGTAAACAAACAATTTCTTTGAAGAATAAATTAGCAATGTTGCTTGCATCATCAGTCTTATGACAAGCAATGAGTGAGCCATCTTAAAGAAC
Organism: Heritiera littoralis; assembly: GCA_031772115.1. Taxonomy (NCBI): domain Eukaryota; kingdom Viridiplantae; phylum Streptophyta; class Magnoliopsida; order Malvales; family Malvaceae; genus Heritiera; species Heritiera littoralis. The sequence goes on from JAPDPK010000022.1 coordinate 7,433,210, forward strand.
CTGTCAACAACAACAAAAATAGAATCTCTACATCTCTTTGTTCTTGGTAAACCTAAAACAAAATCCATAGAAATGTCAGTACAAGGAGTTGTAGGAATAGGTAATGGAGTATAAAGACCATGATTCATAACCCTAGACTTAGCTTGTTTACAAGTGACACATCTTTCACACAGCTTTTCAACGTCTCTTTTCATGTTAAGCCAAAAGAAGTGAATATGCAATGTCTAAAGTTTTCTTTTCTCCAAAATATCCTATTAATCCACCACTATGGGCTTCTTTAACAAGTAATTCTCTCAAAAAACTCCCAGGCATACATAGTATATTTTCTCTAAATAAGAATCCATCATGCCAATAAAACTTTCCAAAACCAGTTTTCTCACATGCATTGAACACATTTGCAAAATTCTCATCAGTAGCATATAAGGCTTTAATATACTCAAATCCAAGTAGTTTTGCATTAAGAGTAGTGATTAGAGTATACCTTCGAGACAATGCATAAGCTATGACAATTTCTTGACCTTGTTTATATTTGATCACATATGGGAATGTCTCAATGAACTCTATCCACTTAGCATGATGCTTGCATGATGCTTGTTCAACTTGCATTGTCCTTTCAAGTGCTTAAGGACTCATGATCAGTGTGGATGACGAATTCCTTGGGCCATAAATAATGTTGCCACATTTTCAAGGCCCTAACTAATGCATACATCTCTTTGTCGTATATGGGATAGTTAAGGGCAGCTCCACTTAACTTCTTATCGAAGAAAGCAATGGGGCTCTACTCCTGCATTAAAACAACTCCAATACCTATACTTAAAGCATCACACTAAATCTCAAAAGTTTTAGTAAAGTCAGGTAAGGATAATAAAGGTGCAGAATAAAGCTTCTCTTTAAGCAAGTTAAAAGTATGATCTTGCTCGGGATCTTATTTAAATCCAACATTCTTTTTAACAACTTTAATTAAAGGTGCAGCTATAGTGCTAAAGTCTCTAACAAACCTAATACTAGCTAATCCTTGAAAACTGTGCACTTCAAAGATATTCTTAGGTATAGGCCAATCTTTAATTACCTTAACCTTTTCATCATCTACTATTATACCCTTATAAGAAACAACATATCCAAGAAATATAATCTTATCAGTGCCAAATGAACATTTCTTAAGGTTAGCATACAGCTTTTCCTTTCTCAAGGCATTAAGTACATTCTTTAAATGTTCAATATGTTCATGCAAACTTCTATTATAGATCAGCATATAATGAAAATAAACAACTACAAATTTTCCAATGAAAGCATGCAAGATATGGTTCATTAGTTAATCCAAAAGGCATAACTAACCATTCATACAAACCATGCTTAGTTTTAAATCCAGTTTTCCATTCATCACCTTCTTTCATTCGAATTTGATGGTAATCACTTTTCAAATCAATTTTAGAAAAGATGCAAGAACCATGTAACTAATCAAGCATATCATCTAATCTAGGAATAGGATAGCTATCCTTTAGGAACAAGTAACATAGGAATAGCACATGGAATCATACTCCTTCTTACATAGCCTTTTCTCATGAGCTCTTCAATTTGCCTGTAAAGCTCCTTTGTCTCCTTGGGATTACTTTTATAAGCTAGTAGGTCCAGAATGGTAGCTTTAAGAACAAAGTCTATGTAATGCTCAATTCCCCTAATAGGTGGCAAGCCATTTGGAATCTTCTCAAGGAATATATCTTCAAATTCCTTCAAAAGAGACACAACATCAGTAGGCAAAGAAGCATTAAGATCATTAAACACTGAAACAAGATTCTTTATATAAAAACAAAAAGATTGGGCACTTAGGTAGAAAAGCGGCCTTGACATCACTTTTCTTTGCATAGAAGCTCACATCCTTTCTTACTTTCTTCACAATATTTTTGCCATTATCTAGAGTCTTTGACATTTGTTGTGAATCATTTTGCTCTTTCAACCTCATTTGGTCCTCATAAATCTCTTTAGGACTTAAGGGTGAAAGTGTGAATTTCTTACCATCCATGGTAAATGAATAATGGTTTGTAAATCCATCATGAATGACACGTCTATCAAATTACCATGGTCTTCCCAAAAGCAAATGACCAGCATGCATAGGCACAACATCACACAACACTTTATCATTGTACCTTCCAATGGAAAATGGCACCAATACTTGCTTTGTCACATTTATTTCTCCATAATTATTGAGTCATTGAAGTTTGTATGGTTTGGACTGTTTTATAGTGGGCAAACTCAATTTGTCAACCAAATAAGTGCTAACAACATTAGTGCAACTACCACCATCAATAATCACAGAACATACCTTATTGTTAAGGTGGCATCTAGTATGGAAAATGTTTTCTCGTTGCACTTCATCTTTATCCTTAACTTGGGCACTTAATGCACGACGAGCTACAAATGCTTCACCATGGGCAACAAACTCAACATAGTTATATCCTCATTAATGTCCTCTAATGGTCGCATCTCATCATTAAAATCAGATTCTTCACTTACAATGTCACTATCATCACGCATAATCATGACTCATTTGTTTGGACATTGTAATGCAATGTGTCCTCTTCCCAAACATCTAAAACACTTGATGTCTCTACTCTTACTTGGGATGCTTGGATAGCCTCGGTTTGGGCTTTTGAACACTCCCACCCTTAGTCTTGTATGCCTCAAGTTTAGGCTTGAATGAGGATTTGGTCTTAGGTTTGAATATAGTCCTATCATTCCTTCAAAAGGTGCTCGGTTTCTAAGAAGAAGACAAACTGGAACCTTGCATAAAATGAGATGAAGAACCTTTCCTCTTGAGTTGCCTTTTAACCTTTATAGCCATATGCAACATGTCATCAAACTCTACATAGTGATTTAACTCCACTACATTAGCAATCTCACGATTTAATCCTTGTAAGAATCGAGACATAATAGCTTCACTATCTTCTTCAACATTAGCTCTGATCATGATAGTTTCCATTTCTTTATGATAATCCTCAACATTCTTAAAACCTTGAGTAAGACCTTGTAACCTTTGATAAAGCCCTCGATAATAATGACTAGGAATAAACCTTTTTCTCATAACACATTTTACTTCATCCCATGTATCTATAAGTGGCTCTCTATTCCTATGTCTACAAGCATGAGTCGGTCCCACCAAATGATTGCATAATTCGTGAACTCTACAACAGCTAGCTTCACCTTTTTTTTCTTTGCAATAGTTATGTCAATCAAATACCATCTCAACTTTCTTTTTCCATTCTAAGTAAGCATCAAGATCATTCTTACCTTGAAAGGAAGGAATCTTCAATTTGATCTTATCTAAATTTCGATCTATCCTATCATGATTCCTATCTCCTTTATACCTATCTCTATGACCTCATTTATTACCATGGTTACCTTTAACTCTTCTATTCATACTAAACTCATCATCATAAAACTCATCATCAACTTTATCATCAAAGTCATTATTCACAACATTGTCATTCACATGAGAAGTATCATCTTGCCTTACCTTAGCTAAGGACAACTTCATGTTCCTCCGACTTATCATCAATATTATTAAACCTCAACTCTATTCTTGAACATGGCTTGGAGCATGAACTCGATCTTACTCAAATGAGGCCTTTCACTATTAGAATACATGCTTGTAACCTGCAAGAAATGTTAGTAAAAAGAAAAAAAAAGACCTCACAAATATGATCTCATGTGTTTATACTCATTACACACAAGAATGTAACATTCAAACTAGTGTTTCACACAATTTTAATATGTCTTTTCTCTACTAATGTTACTCACACACTCTTGCCTTTTTCCCTCACACAACTTTTCTCTATATGTTTTATATTAAACTCAAGACTCAATAAAAAATCAGCTTATGGAATCCAACAATAAACCAAGATGAGCACAAGACTTTAATAAAAGGAAAACAAAATAATGAAGACTCAACAAGACTTAGCAAGACTCAATATGACTCAAGAAGACTCCAATAAATATAAGCCTTGAATGAAATATGGGTGTTTTGGGGTGTTTGGTTAAGGTAAGGTTTAGTGAAAGGTAGGGTAGTTTTATCCTTTTAAGTGGTAGGGTCAAAAGGTAATTTTGGGAATTAGGAGTAGAATGGTAATAATGAAATTTTAGATTTAGGCAAAAAAATAAATCTCAAAGCTCAAGAAAGAATGACTACCTCAACATTTTGAAGAAACGCAAACGCACTCCACAGCTTGCTTTTGATGTTGCATTTGCTTCACACAATATAATGAATCACCTCTTGAATTGATTTTCTTTATTTTCTTTTCTTTTCTTTATTCTTTATTCTTTTTTTTCACTTTTTTTGATTAAAGTAAACTAACAATAAAGAAAAACAAAAAGTCAAAGTCATACAAAGAGATTTACTCGGAGAACAAGGTAACTTTTGAGAAAACAAGCTAGTTCGTGATATCTTGTGTGGCAAGAAATGAGAGGGAATGGTGGCTTGTGAAACAAGGTAGTCTTTGTATGAAAGTAGAGCTTTTGAAGGTTTCTTGGTGAGCAAGAAAACTTTTGGGGTTGAGATTGCTTGGAGAACAAGTTAAGGTTTACTTGGTGGCTAAGTAAAGGTAGGTTATATTAATGAAGACAATAGGTTTGAGGAACAAACAATATTGGTGACGGTTTGGAAGAGGATTCAAGATCAAGGTTCAACCAAGACAAGAAGACAAAGACAAAAAAAATACAAGAACGCAATAAAATGAGACTCCCACAAATTGAACCTAAGCTTTGATGCGAAATGATATGAACCCCATCGAAAAAATACGTGATTCAGTGAAGAACACGAAGAACACAAAGAACACTTAAAGAAAAACAAGAATAAGTCAAAAACGTAGTAAAGTTAAACAAAGAATTAAATATAAAAACCAAGATCCGTTGTGTAGAAACACAAGAACCTATGATAATAAACCTAGACTTGTTGCTTAGAAAAGCAAGAACCTAAGGTATAAATAGGTGGAAAGTAAAAGAATGCCAAAAGAAAGACCTTGATAAGTTCAAAAGTTCTCAAGAGAACCAAAGAGAAAAAGTCTCTTAATATTACAACATAAATCAATTGTGTTTTACCTAAGTGGTTACATACCTATTTATAGGCAAATAGCGAACTTGCATAACAAGAAATAGGAATCCTATTTTCCTAACTTGTAGAATAAGAAATAGAAATCCTACAATACTTATCAAAAGGAATTGGTCTTAAATTAAATTAAGACAATGTTCAGCCTAATAAGATATAACTAAATAAGCATAGCATTTGGCCCAATTGCGTTAGGCCTAATTTATGCATTCGGCTCAATTGCATTTCGGCCCAATACTTGTAAATCTTCAAGAAGATTGAACTTAGGCTTGGATCATGTTGTAGAAGACTTTGTCATCCTCCATACTTAAGCTTTGTTGGGCTTTCTCTCCAGCAACATTAATGAAACCAACCAAGGCTTGTTGCATCCTTTTAGTTTTTGCTCTTGTCATTGGACCTCCATGGATACTCATAGGATCACAATCATCACGAAAATGACTTAGGCTTTATGAGCTTGATAGGCCTCCATCAGATCGTTATAGATAAAAAGAGCAGCTCAAAGTAAAGTGAAAATGGAGAGAACATGACATGGGATAAATGTATGCAGGGAACTGAAGAGGAATGGAGGTTGAAGACCCAACAATGCTACTAATTCCCAAATATTGAATTGATGGAAGTTCATAATGACACAACTTCTATGAATAGCAAAAGGGTGGTGGTGGCTGACTCAGAACAGCTACACTAAGGCCAATGAGTATCATAGCATGGAATTGTCAAGGGATTGGACAACCCTCAACAATTCAAGCTCTGAGGGAGCTCATTTTCAAATATCATCCCTCCATTATTTTCTTAATGAAGAGAAAGAAACGGAATAATAAAATGGAGTGGTTGAGGAATCAGCTTGGATTTATAATGGTTTTTAATAGAACCTAGGGGAAGATCTGGTGTTCTTATGCTTTGGTGGTTAGATGAATGTAATATTGAAGTTCTGTTAGGATCTTAGTTTTTCATTGATGTCAATCTTAATTTTAATAGGAACAAAGAATGGTATTATACTTTTGTTTATGGGAATCTATTTCAAAGTGGCAGAGGAGCAATTTGGGAATCTATGAAGAATCTTTGAGCCATGTCAAAAGCTGAATGGTGTTCCATTGGTGATTTAATGCTATTATATCATAGGAAGAGAAAAGGGAAGGTAGGTGGTTAGCTACCAGTTGTTGGAGGAATTCAAGTCATTTATTAACAAGTGTGGTCTTATGGAATTAGAGCTTCATGGTTCTCCTTTCACATGGTCCAACAATAGGTTAAGGTAGGATAATATCATGGAACATTTAGATAAAATCTTTGATACATCGGAATGGAGTAAAATGTTCTCATTAGCACGAGGTGAAACTAAAGCAACCTTCATTTTAGATCACTGCCCTATCCTTTTAAGGTTAGAGGAGAGTGTTTTAATATTGTGTATGGGACATGGTCGAACGAGGTTGTGGGATCACGCATGTACATGATGCAAAGGAAGCTAGAGTCCAACAATAGGTTAGGGTAGGATAATATCATGGAACATTTAGATAAAATCTTCTATACATCGGAATGGAGTGAAATGTTCCCATTAGCACGAGGTGAAACTAAAGCAGCCCTCACTTTAGATCACTGCCCTATCCTTTTAAGGTTAGAGGGAGTTGGTAGGAGTTAGAAAAAATATTTCAAATTTAAGTCAAAATGGCTTCTGGATCAATAGTGTTCTAATGTTGTGTATGGAGCATGGTTGAACAAGGTGTCACAGCCCGTGACCTTATTTTTGACATTATTCTATACATCTTATATGGTTGGGCTGTCTGCGATACTTTACTTTTTGTTTACATATAAACAATTTTCATATAAAATTTCAATATGAATTACATCCCCTATTTTACTTTATAAGAAAGTAGTACTGTCGATAAGTCTAAATACAGAAAATAAATGATCATACCTTATTAAACAAATCAAACTGTCGCATCGTCCCCAAATGCGCAGCTGAAATCCTTTAGGTGTTAGACTCTCAGTCTTCAAAAACCTGAAATGTTAAAATTAAGGGGTGAGCAAACCACGGCTCAGTAAGAGAATTATATGCCTCACTTGATACTCAGCTATCTATATGCTGAAAAACTTTTTCATTTTTCCTATAGGGCTCTAGGCTCGCATGTAGGAAGGATACTATAGTCAGCTAGGGATCCGAATGGAGTAAGGCAGGTATTTTGAAATACCTGTCTTGTCCCGGAACCTAAAAGCAACTGTAGAGAGTAATAAATTTCTTTTCGTTTGAAATTTAAATCCTTTTCCTTTTTATTTCATATCATTTTCATATTCTTTTCAAAATAATGCTTTTATGAAACAAAGCATTTAAATAAAGTAACTAATATTCATATATTCTTTGAAAAGAATATTAGTTAAATCATCATCATTTTCATTCAAAACTCATTTCATATTTTACTATACAACCATAATTAGTACAGTACTTTAAATAACAAAATCAACTATTAAATCCTTTTCGTATAACATATATATCATTTAAATCTAATATTCAATTTAAGAAATTATAATAAGAATATTAGATTTATTTTCCTCCTCTTTCCTTTTTGGAAAACATATCACATATTCATGTCACATATAGTCTAATATTCAATTTAAAATCATAGTAAGAATATTAGACTTATAAACTCCTTTTCCTTTTGAAAACATATTACATATTCATATCACATGTCATATGAAAATCATCTCGTAGTACTAAAATCAGTACTGAAATAAGCATTTTGTAAAATGATGTAAATCACTTCATTTGATTTATCACATATCATGTAAAACATTTTCATTTCATGTATCACATATCATATAAAACATTTTCATATATGGAGATTGAGGCACGCCCAGCCCGTCCACTGGGTCGTTACTCATATTATGCTATAGACCCCGAAGGGTATAAAAGAATCATGTCAGATCTATGGCCATAGTCTATAATTGTCCTCGGCAGATCACTGATCATGTGTCAGTCGGGACTACATATCACATATTACATGTCACATATCACATATCACATATCAGCATGATAAGGTTGCCAACTAGTCTCAAAACCGTATTTTTCTTCATCAATAAACCTTTATGGAATTTATAAAAATATATAATTTCATAATTTAAAACCATAAAGGTTATAAAATCATTTAGTGAATATTTAAGAAATATATAAAAAAATATTCACTTTATTTCTTTTCATTTTTCATCTCGTATTACGTGTAATTTACATATCAAGAGAATTTTCGGTGATTTCATTATCACTATTCTCGAAAACATGAATATTTTAAAATCACTTTCATTTTATTCATGTTTTTTATGAAAATATTCATTTTCTCGATTTTCGTAGTTGAAAATCATTTCTCGTGACATAAAATCATTTATGATGATTTTCGATAATTTTCGAAAATTTTTCAATAGTTTTTTTCGACAGTATAACGGCTGCCGATTGGCTAGCCTCCTGCACTGAAAATACAATTTATAATTCCAGCCAATACATCATCACAATTTTCCAACCAAAAAATCTTCAAAATATTTTCATAAAATATTTCATAATTAAAAATATGCAGATTGAATATCCCTATAATGCTGCACATGCATCCCTTACCTTTTTTGGGTCGGCGACTTCCTCGTTATCAGTCGCGCCCGTACTCCATCTCTTTCGATTCCTCGTCTCGTTCGCCGAGAATAATTTCTGGAATTAAATTCTAAATTTTAGAATTTTTTCATAATTTATTAAATTTTACTGAAAATTAATTTCCGAAAATTTCTTACCGAATTTTCGTAAATTTTTAAGTTGCCGAATTCCCGGGAATCTTTCGAATTTCCGAAATTCTCCTTTTCTCTCTCTTTCTTCTTTTTCCTCTTTTCTTTCTTTCTTTTCCTTTTTCTTTTTCTTTTCTTTCTTCTTTTTCCTTTTCTTTTCTCGGTCAGACCGGTCTGCCTCCTTCCTCGTCGGTTCCTCGCTGGCGGTCGTTCTCCGACAGTTCGGTGGCTCCATAGCTGGCCGACGGCACGGCGAATCTGCTGGTGGTCTCCGTTTGGCCTGGATCGGTGGCACGACTGCGGATCGAGTCAATTTACCTTCGGTTTCTTTTGTCTCTTCACCGGCCCTCCTCCGCCATTCACCGTGCCTCTAGTGGCCTCCTTCCTTTTCGCTTCCTCCGGCGGTGCTTTGGTGGCAGTGGAGGTGCCTAGATCGGTCGGCACCGCCACTTTCCATTTCTCTTTTTCTTCCCGGCTTCCGTCGGTTTCGCTTCCTGTTTTTCGTTTTCTCGTCGTTGGTCGCCGATCGCCTCTTCGTCGCATCGCCGGCGGCTTCGCTCCTCTCCTTCTTCCTTTGGTCGGCCGGCCAACGGTGGCCTGCCTCTCCATTACGTTTCCCTTCTGTTTTTTTTCCTTCAACAGAAGAGAATAACAGGGGTTGGGTCCCGACCCCTGTTTCTATTTTTGTTTCATTTTATTATATTATATATATTTTTCTTTATATCAATAATTATATATATATATATACATATTAATATAATTATATTTTGTGTATAGTTTAAAATAAATATCCATACACTTAATTTAAAAATAACATATATATATCTCGTATATTTATATACTTTTTTTATAAGCTATAATATATATTTTTCATATATATATGTAATTATATAAAACATATATATAATTTATTTAAAAATATATTTATATAATAAAATTATATAAATATATAAATACTCACATTTATATTTCTTATAATTTGGATTTCTTAATATCCAAATTATATTTCTCCATTTTCATTTCTTATTTAATTTGGATTTTCAATTTATCCAAATTAAATTTTCTCTCTTCATTATATTCCATAATTTCAACCTTATTCTTATTTTCAATTTAAATTTCCTTCACACGAATATCGTAATTCGTCACTTCCTCAATTCACGAAATTTTCACTAATGTTCCATTCTCACAATTCTATTTATTTATTTCAACTTATCTATTTTCTTAAATATTAATTCCCAAAAATGAAAAATTTGCGGTTATCACATTCTCCCTACCTTAAGAAATTCGTGAAGGAAACCGAAACAAGCATGCAACGGAATTTAAATCATTCGGCCTCCACAAGGATCGATTCGGAAGGTTGCCTGATTAGGGTTTCGAGATTTTACCTAACGTTTTCTCTGATTTTTTTTTGTCTTTGGTCGAATCACAAGCAGCAACTTTTCGTTCCTGCCTCTATGGTATCCACAGGAACAGATTTCACGACTCTTGAACGTCTCACGATCAGAAGCCTTAAGGAGTGTTTTTGATTCTTTTAACCGAACTGCTAGCTTCGATTAAAAGAATACTTTTCTGTTTTTTTTTAATTGTTGTGCAGCTATGTTTCAGAAAACATCCTTTTATAGGCAGTAAATTTTACCCTAAAATTTACTGCCAAACAGAACTCTAATCCTACTTAGAATAGGATTAGTTATATCCCTAATCCAATTCAGAATAGGATTAGTGATATCCTTATTGATCCGTTCTAAGTGTCGACCCAATAGGTTCTCAAAACAATGGCAATGACAAAATTGTCACAGGCAATGAGCGGTATCTAGCAACACATCATTGCTACCCATGTAACGAGAATGTCAATGACTCGACATAACCTTTCTCGTGATAGATGTTACCGTGTAGTCTAATCCCTTTATCCTTTGATGTCTTGATTAGACACAAGTCATGGAATGTGTCACACTTGTATAGTCTAATCAACGTTTCTTGATTCCTGAGTAGACTAATTAAACAAATAAAATCAATATCTCATATTGACTTATTCGAGCACGGCCATGCATTTCTTAGTCTCACTCTATCAAAGGGCCCAAGACATCACTCTTGTTATATAAGAGGGATAAATTCTATCTTGATCACTCAACATCCCTCTACATAGATCAAGGCATACCCTATCTTGATTAGACACAAGTCATGGAATGTGTCACACTTGTATGATCAAGATAGAATTTATCCCTCTTATATAACAAGAGTGATGTCTTGGGCCCTTTGATAGAGTGAGACTAAGAAATGCATGGCCGTACTCGAATAAGTCAATATGAGATATTGATTTTATTTGTTTAATTAGTCTATCCTGTTACGAATGACATCTAGCAGCATTAAAGTATGCAATTCTCTATGTTGGGATCTCTGATGATCTCAAGTCAAAGGATCACATACACCATCATCACTATGAGAATCGCTTATGACACTCATATAACAATCCATGTAGCGTTCTCATGGAGGGTCGATCCAGTACATAGTTCTCTAACATGTACCTATGTGATGACTTGATATCCTATATCGATGACAATGGTCATCAGTCAACCACATACTAGTCTTATCGTATCATTGTTATCCTTGTTCACAATAATACTTGACTAGGGATATTTTAAGAATAGTGTGTTATTACTATTCTAAGGACATTATCATATAAGATTACATTACGCAGTTATAAAACAAATATAATAATGAACTATAATAAATAAAATGTCATGATACATAAATAATGCCAAAGTCAATCATCTAATGAATGGTTCTAAGGGCATAATCCAACAATTCGGTCCTCCGAATTTAACTTAATTTAAAGGTGGTATCGTCTTGTATACTTATCATTTTGACCTTTTCATCATCTTCCATATTATACTGCCAGTATACCTTTAAGATCATAATCGCCTTTTATACCTCTATATATCATTTCCCATCAGATACTTATACTCCCTTAAATTTCTTATCAATTGGGAGTTATCCATTTCCACTCCTTTTCATATCACATATGATTCATATTGTTCATCATCCATCTTTCTTATTTGGTGCCAAGTCGATATAGTTTAATAATTGTCATTTAAATAAGTTAATCAATTGTATGTAATTATCCAGTAGCTTTCACATCTCGTGCATCCGCTCATTCAACAAATCTTCGAGCGTTTCCTTCTACGCTTAGATATTTACATCAGTATGGAGCGATGCTGTCAATAAATTTGGAATCTCAGAGCCTTTTGCTATTTCTCATAGACATATAGCTACTCAAAGATTCCCATCACATATAGGGCTCACTGGAACTTCACATACATTCTCATCATTTCATCATTATATTTCAACTAGGGCACTATAGACTTTAAAAGCCTAAAAATGGATAAGTGATTCCATCTAGACTATCAGTCTATAATCACTTCCATATCATCATATCTCTTTTGGGTTCCTCATTATCCACAATACTCATTTTTCACATTTACTTTAACAAATACTGCAGCTCATTTGCAGTCTTTACTGTTACTCATCATTTACCATAATTGAATCAAGAGACAATCATTTTCTCTCCATATTGTCTTTTCATGTAGCATTCTTATTACTTCTTTTATTCTTGTGGTATATTCACTTTAATTTTAGAATATACCTGAAATTATACTCTTTTGATAATTTAGATTCCGTAATGGCATAATCAAATTATAATTTAATCTTCTCATTATTTAACTTCATTATTGAATCTATAATTATCAATTTAATCACCTCATTATCCATATAAATCCATTATTTCCATCATTTCGAGGTGATATATATATCCTTTTTTCATTTATATGACTGGCAGTAAAATATAAATCATTTTTTTACTCCTTTGAGTATAATTATTTTTCCTTTATCGAGTTTGGCTCGATATTACATCTAGCCATAATTATGTGATAACCCCAAAAATCACTTGTTGTTTTAAAATTGAGAACTACTTCATATTCGTGTTCCCTTTTCATCACGTACTTATCCTCTTATTACATATTCATATTTTCCTTCATCATCATTTCGGTCACTTTTCCTCAGTGGTAAAGTATTCCACTATTAAACTCTTTTAACCTTTTTGAGTACTATATTTACTCTTACTTATTCACCGACCTCAACTTCCTTACTTATCGGTCACATATGTAGAGCAACTAACCCAATAACTCTTCCATAGACTGGCAATAGTATTTAGCTAGATCCAGCACATTTCATATCTCAATCATTATCTCTTCATCATAGACAGATCCACATCGCTCTGTCCTTCAAGATCATACATCTTAGAAAGAGATACTGTCCAGCTAAATCTTCTATTTGCCATACTTAACATATAATTCACTGTCTTTAAGAGTCTGCAGGGTTATACCCCCATGCTGCTCATTTTCCATTTATGCCTTAGACTGTATCAGTAGCTCATCATATTATTCATATATGGTTGCCTTATTCATTAGGCTCAACTATCTCACAAGGTATTTCATTAACCTTGTAAACCTCAATAGGAACTCGTAAAAATTATATCGAGTTCTAATTATTGTCATCTTATGACCATCATTTTCCAACTTTTCATCTAGTGATGCCTTGTACAGATATTGGTCTTATAAGCTCCTTATACATCTCTGATTAAATCAAGTTAAGGCATCAATTTCATATAGATGATTATTTGTCCTTCATAATAACTTTATTTCATAATAGGAATTTAATACCCAATTATATTTCATCCATATTTCCATCCTTCACATCATTTAATTCATCCTCAATCATATCATTTGTATTTCCATCAATTTCTTTTATACAAGTGAATTTCATTATTCATAAATTTTTCAGAGTTATTTCTTAAGCTTTTCGGATTCTTCTATGTTCTTCGATATAAGCTTAAAAATAAATTTCATTTTAACAATCGAGTCAATGTTAGCTCGATTTCTCCCATCTATATAACTCTGAAAATTTATCGGGAATCTCATCCGATGCTTTCTTTAATCATTCATTTCTCTTATCATTTTGGACATTCATCTTTATGTCCTATCATTTCCACTGTACATCCTCAAGGCAGAGACATTTAATATTCAAATCATTTTAACATTTACTCCGCCTTGATTCACTTATTTCCTCATATTTCACAGCATATCGATCATCTTAATTATTATGCTGTATCCAGTATAATTATTTGATTAACACCTTTCACAGCTAACCGATTTATTATTGAAATTCATTTTAAAATCATTTTCATTTAATAATTTAAGTTAGCTGTTATCTTCCTCATCTCTTATCTTCACTTACTGTCCTTGTGCATACTCTCCAATTTCATATTGTTCTATACAGTACATTATTCTGTAAAACATATTTCAAAATATTCCGGTTCTGTAATTATTCATTTAATACTTCAAAAATTGTATAATTGTATAGAACCAGAATTAACCATACTGCTATGGATTTCATCCTCTACACTGATCTCTTTCTCATTCATCATCAATAATCATTTTACTTTTCATCATATCCCATGATCCCATAATAATTATCCCGTTAATACACTTTTAATTTAGACCCTTAAAAATAAAAAACTGAGTCGCTCATCCTGCGACTTCCCTATAACCATTCGGGTCACATCAGCAATATAAATGTAGATGAAATTTATAATCGGGATCGCTATACTCGTTTTACCTTTCCTATGTCATCAGTAGTTTCACTACCATCAATAACATCATTTCTATCAATGGAATTCAAAATTGACTTGGTTTATTACTATTCAAAACATAATCCCACCTAGGGGCATTTTCATCATTTTCACATTTATTTCTTTCTCCTCAATAAACATTTAAATAAGTGATCTTATTATCTATGTGCTGATAGTACCCTTTCTCATACTAATATCAATAGTTTACAAGACCTTGTTTGATTTAGACAGAGAAATCCAATAAGATCCATAATTGGATTATCTTGCATGAAATGCATCCTTACACCATCAATTTCTCTGTCAAATCAGTCAATTCCAACTTCTCTTGGTCTATTTTGACTCCAGGTAAAATTTTGGAGGTAGGGGTATTTTGATCATTTTTTGGCCAAAAATTTTCTCTCTCCTCAAAATACCTTCAACCGGTGATCTTAAGGTCTAATTAATGATGATTTTCGTTCCCCTCCTTTATATCATTTTATATCATCACTTTCAAGTCTCAGTTCGATCCAGACAGAAAAGTACTAGTAGGGCCCTCACCGAGTCCATTTCCATTCCTTACCAAACCGACCTTCATTTAGACTATAAGATCACCAATTCAGGTAACATTCCTGAGCCGTTTTCCTTTTTAGCATTCCTTATTTCATGATTCTCACCCCCTTCTAAACACTTAATTTATTTTGCAATCATTTATTTTCTTCCATGTATTTAGACTGTACAGTACTACAAGGGATGTTAACATTTTCCGACACATTTTCTTTTCAAAGTATCGACAGACATCAGGCCAAGCCTGCTCTGATACCAGTCACAGCCCGTGACCCTATTTTTCACATTATTCTATACATCTTATATGGTTGGGCTGTCTGCGATACTTTACTTTTTCTTTACATATAAACAATTTTCATATAAAATTTCAATATGAATTACATCCCTTATTTTACTTTATAAGAAAGTAGTACTGTCGATAAGTCTAAATACAGAAAATAAATTATCATACCTTATTAAACAAATCAAGCTATCGCATCGTCCCCAAATGCGCAGCCGAAATCCTTTAGGTGTTAGACTCTCAGTCTTCGAAAACCTGAAATGTTAAAATTAAGGGGTGAGCAAACCATGGTTCAGTAAGAGAATTATATGCCTCACTTGATACTAAGCTATCTATATGCTGAAAAACTTTTTCATTTTTCCTATAGGGCTCTAGGCTCACATGTAGGAAGGATACTACAGTCGACTAGGGATCCGGATGGAGTAAGGCAGGTATTTTGAAATACCTGTCTTGTCTCGAAACCTAGAAGCAACTGTAGAGAGTAATAAATTTCTTTTCGTTTGAAATTTAAATCCTTTTCATTTTTATTTCATATCATTTTCATATTCTTTTCAAAATAATGCTTTTATGAAATAAAGCATTTAAATAAAGTAACTAATATTCATTTATTCTTTGAAAAGAATATTAGTTAAATCATCATCATTTTCATTCAAAACTCATTTCATATTTTATTGTACAACCATAATTAGTACAGTACTTTAAATAACGAAATCAGCTATTAAATCCTTTTCATATAACATATATATCATTTAAATCTAATATTCAATTTAAGAAATTATAATAAGAATATTAGATTTATTTTCCTCCTCTTTCCTTTTTGGAAAACATATCACATATTCATGTCATATATAGTCTACTATTCAATTTAAAATCATAGTAAGAATATTAGACTTATAAACTCCTTTTCCTTTTGAAAACATATTACATATTCATATCACATGTCATATGAAAATCATCTCGTAGTACTAAAATCAGTACTGAAATAAGCATTTTGTAAAATGATGTAAATCACTTTCATTTGATTTATCACATATCATGTAAAACATTTTCATTTCATGTATCACATATCATATAAAACATTTTTTTTATATATGGAGACTGAGGCACACCCAGCCTGTCCACTGGGTCGTTACTCATATCATGCTATAGACCCCGAAGGGTATAAAAGAATCATGTCAGATCTATGGCCATAGTCTATAATTGTCCTCGACAGATCACAGATCATGTGTTGGCCGGGACTACATATCACATATCACATATCACATATTACATGTCACATATCACATATCACATATCAGCATGATAAGGTTGCCAACTAGTCTCAAAACCGTATTTTTCTTCATCAATAAACCTTTATGGAATTTATAAAAATATATAATTTCATAATTTAAAATCATAAAGGTTATAAAATCATTTAGTGAATATTTAAGAAATATATATAAAAATATTCACTTTATTTCTTTTCATTTTTCATCTCGTATTACGTGCAATTTACATATCAAGAGAATTTTCGGTGATTTCATTATCACCATTCTCGAAAACATGAATATTTTAAAATCACTTTCATTTTGTTCATGTTTTTTATGAAAATATTCATTTTCTCGATTTTTGTAGTTGAAAATCATTTCTCGTGACATAAAATCATTTATGATGATTTTCGATAATTTTCGAAAATTTTTCGATAATTTTCGAAAATTTTTCAATAATTTTTTTCGGCAGTATAACGACTGCCGATTGGCTATGTCACATCCCGTGACCACATTTTTCACGTATTTCTATACAACTTATCCGGTTGGGCTGTCTGTGATACTTCACTTTTCATATTCATTTAACTATTAAATATAAAATTCGTAATATCAATTACATCCCCTATTCTCATGAAAGTAGTACTGAAAGTAAGTCTAAATACAGAAAGTAAATGATCATACCTCATATTATAAATCAAGCTATCACAATGTCTCCCAATGCACAGCTCAGAATCCTCAGATGTCAGATCTCACAGTCACAAAAATCTGAAATGTTAAAATTGGGGAGTGAGCAAACCACGGCTCAGTAAGAGAGTTATATGCAACACTTGATATTCAGTTACCTATATGCTGAAAATAATTTTTCACTTTCTTTAAATCTTCCTAGCTGGCTCTAGGCTCGCATGTAGGAGGGATACTACAGTCGGCTAGGGATCCGGATGGAGTAAGGCAGGTATTTTGAAATACCTGTCTTGTCCCAGAACCTAGAAGCAACTGTAGAGAGTACTATATTCCTTGTTCTCAAAACGATATAATTTTCGTTTTCACAGAGTAAACCACTTATTTCTTTTCACTTCCGTACAATTTAAAACACGTGACAGTTCAGTAATAAAACAGTGGTTTCCTTCAGTACAGTTAAAACACATGACAGTATAGTAGCAAAACTTGTAGTTTACTTTCTTTCTCATCAGCACAGTAACCGTATCTTACAGTTCAGTAAAACAGTAATATTCAATACAGTACCATTCGGTAAAACAGTATTTTGCAAATCAATAAAACAATATCTTGATACGGTTCAGTCAGTAAACAGTAAACAGTAGCTACCAATTCAGTAAACAGTATACGGTAGCTTTCTGTTCAGTATCATGGAGACCAGGCAACACCCTAAATATATCATGCTATAATAATATCATCCCTGATAGGGGAAACACATGAGATCTATGGCCATAGTCTATAGGGTCCTCAGTGTGCACTGATCAAGTGTCCACTTGAACGCTCATAATAGGATCAGTATCTATCAGCACTAACACGTGACATGTGAGCATGATATGGGGCCTAACAGTCTCAAAATAGTAAACACGTGATATAAACCCCATTTATGAAATCAATTTCATTGAATATAAGTTTAATCAATCCACAAATGTTCATATGGAAAATATTTTCATCTTATGGATAACAATTTATAAAATATTCATACTGGGATCATCATTCCCGAAAATGTTCTAAACATTATAGAACAATATAAATCACATTTTCCATATGGTGAAAACAGTTTATAAAATAATCACTGTAAAATATAAAAGGTCATAACTGCCCTTTTTCACCGTAAAACATATACGCACACTTTTTCGTGCTTTCTATCGAAAACATGATTTTCAAAGTTATCGGGATTCAAATCAATTATTTTTATGATTTATGGAAAATTAAAATATTTATTTTCCAAATCAACACTCCCGTCCCGTGTTTTCTCTGTAAACACATGCGGAGTCCTTTTAGTCTTAAAACACTGTTTTCCACCTTTAATTACCTTTATGGAATTTTCTATAAACACTTATTTTCACAATTGAACCCATAAAGGTTATTTATAAAATCAAGTGAATATTTGAAGAAATATTATTAAAATATTCACTTTGGTCCTTTTCATTTTCACCTCGTTTCATGTGAAATATCACCTATCAGGATAAATTTAGGTGATTTCCTTTTTCACCATTTTCAAAAACATGAATATTTTAAAATTAATTATCAGTATATTCATGTTTTTTTAAAATTAATCGATTTCTCGATTTTTGTGGTTAGAAATCGTTTCTCATAATGAAAAATCATTTATTATGATTTTCGGTAATTTTTTTCAATAATTTTTGGCAGTATAACGGCTGCCGATTGGCTAGCCCCTTGCATGAAAAATACAGTTTAAATCTCAACCGGTAAATTACCACAATTTTTCCAACCAATCATTATTAATAGCATTTATAAAAATTAAATGCATAATTTAAAACATGTGTACCAAATATCCTTACAAGCTGCACATGTCTCCCTTACCTGTCTCGGGTCAATGACTGCCTCTCGAAGGTCGCGCCCGTGTCCACCTCCCCTGTTTCCATCGGCTCGGTTATCAAGGGAATTTTCTGGAAATTAAAATTCTAAAATTTAGAATTTTTTCATAATTATTTAAATAAATAAATTATTTAAATAATATAACACTTTCCGGGAATTCTTACCGATTTTTGTAATTCCCGAAATTTATCGTAATTTTTGAATTCTCAGGAATTTTCTTTTTCTCTCTCTTTCTTCTTTTCCTCTTTTCTTTCTCTTTCTTTTTCTTTTCCTTTTCTTTTTCTTTTCTTTTTCTCTTTCTTTTTCCTTTTTCTTTTCTTTCTTTTCTGGTTCAGACCGGTTCCAGACCGGTCAGCCTCCTCCATGGTCGGTTCTTCTCCGGCGACCGGTTCTCCGGCGGTTCAGCCTTCCCTCAGCTGACCGACGTCAAGGCGAAGCTGCCGGTGACCTCCATTCAGCCTGGATCGGCAGCACAGTAGCGGATCTGCTCGGTTTTGCCTCGGTTTCTCTCTTCCTCCGTTTGTCCCTCCTCGGCCGCCGTGGGCTTCACCGGTGGCTTCCTTCTTCTTCCCCTCACCTCCGTCGAGGTTGAGGTGGCGGTGGCGATGCCTGGACTGGCCGGCACCGCTGTTTTCGCTTCCTCTTTTTCTTTTGGTTTTTTCGCCGGTTTCGCCTCTGTTTCTTTCCTTTCTTCTGCCGTCGGTAGCTTCTTTTCTTTCCTCTCCGACCAGTGACGGCGTCTCTACCCCTTTCCTTTCTTGTCACGCCAGCAACAGCAGTTGTTGCTACCGTCGGCCTCTGAATCGGGAAGAATCGGGCTTTCCCGATTCTTCTCTTCTTCTTTTCTTTTTTTTTTTAATTATAATTATAACTATATTATAAATATAATTATATTATTTTATTATACAGTACTTTGTACTATATATTATATATTAATAATATATATTTGCACATAAAAAAATGTATATTTTCATATACTTTAAATTAAATAACATTTATATATATCTATATAAATGTAATAATAAAATATATATTGTATTTACACAATATATATATATATATATATATATATATATACACACACAACTTTAAAGTAAATTATATTTACTTTTCTTCTATATGTATATATTTATATATATACATAAAATGCCATATTTGCATACATATGTATTATTTAAATTTACTAAATAGTATATGTACATATATATACTAATGTATATTAATATATACTATATAGTATTTCAATACATATGTATTGTATAAAAATACTTTTATATAATATCTAATTTTATAAATATATTTCATGTTCTTTTCTCCTTTTCTTATTTAATTTGGATTTTAACTTATCCAAATTAAATTTCCTCCGCTCCTCATATTTATTTCCAACATAATTTCCTTCACACTAATTTCCCAATTTGTCCCTTCCTCAATTCTCGAGATTTTCTCTGTATTCCTCATAATTATATTTATGTATTTCAACGTATTTATTTTCTTAAATATTAATTTTCAAATATTAATAATTTCCAAATATTGAAAATTTTACGGTTATCACATTCTCCCCACCTTAAGAAATTCGGTCCTTCGAATTTAACTTAAGTCCAAAGGTGGTATATGCTGTATACTTACGACTTCTGACCTCTAGGTCATCCTCCAAGTAATACTGCCAGTACACTTTCAACATCAAGAGTACTTTAGACCACTATATGCTGTCTTTCATCATATATGTCTATACTCCCGTAGTGAGATACATAAGAGTCCATGCACAATATTTTTCATGTCACAGCTGATCTATGTTATTTATCATCCATTTTTCTCACTTAGTGCCAAGTCGATATAGTTTTAAAACTATCAATTACACCTGTCAATCAACTATATGTAAGTGTCCCAGTAGCTTTCACATCTCATGCATCTGCTCTCTCAATGTATCTTCAAGCGTTCCAATATTACGCTAAGATATTTACATCAGTACGGAGCGATGCTATCAATACACTTGGGATCTCAAAGCCTTTTGCTATTTCTCATTAAGCATATGGCATCTCAGAGACTCCCATCACATGTAATGCTCACTGGAACTGTACATATACATTTCCACTGTTTCTCACTCATACTTTGACTGAGGCACTAGAAAATCTAAGAGTCTGATAATGGAAAGTGATTCTATTTAGATCTTCACTTTTTTTTATCACTTCCATATCATCATTTCTCTTTTGAACTCTTTATTGTTCGCAATATTCATTTTCTCATTTATTCCATTAAGGCTGCATCTCACTTGCCGACTTTACTGTTTATCATCTCTTACAGTCATAGGTCATGAGACAATCATGTTCTCTTCATGTAGTATGGTCATTACATCTCTTTTCATAATTTAGATTCTACAATTGAATCCTCCAATCATCCATTTAGTCATCACATTATCCATACAATTCCACCATTCACCATTTCAAGGTGGTTATGTGTTTGTATAACACTTTTTTATTTAGATACCGGCAGTAAACATATCAATTATCTTACTCCTTGGAGTATCATTAATTTCGCTTATCAAATTTGGCTTGATTTTACATCTTGCCACTGTCATGTGATAACCAACACGAGTCACTTTTCAGTCTTACTTTCGGGAACTATTTCATGTTCCCTACTTATCATGCAACTTATCTTCTTATTTCATTTTTGTTTTCATATTTTCATCAATTTAGTCGGTTTTCTCAAGTGGTATGGTATTCTACAGTAATATCTCTTAACATTTTGCATACCATCTTTTCTTCTCACTTATCCATTTACCGACTTTTATTTCTCTAATTATGTCTCACTAGTAGAGAAGCTAGTTCCATCACTCTTTTATAGATTGGCAGTAGTATCTAGCTAAACTCATTACTCTCATATCTCAATCATTATCTCACTATCATAGACAGATTCAATGTCATTCTGTCATCTCGAGATCATATATCCCAGAAAGAGATTCTGTCTAGCCAAGTCTCTTATTCGCTAATCTTAACATAAGTCCACAGTCTCTGAGAGTTTAAAGGATTATATATCATAATGCTGCTCCTGTTCCATTTGTATCCTTAACTATTTCGATATCTCACTCCTTAGGTTTATATACCTCACAAGGTATTTCATTAACCTTGAAACCTCAATAGGAACTCGTAAAATTTCATCAAGTTCTAGTCATCATCTTATGGACATCAGTCTCCGACTTTTATCTAATGACGCTTTATATGTAGAGATTAGTCTTATAGTCTCCTTATACATCTCTTATTAGATCAATAAAGCGTCCTTTTGCATGTAGATGAATACTTGTTCTTCACAAGAACTTTATTAATAATAGGAATTTAATACATCCTTTTTATTCATCTACGTCTCAATATCATCTGTGTTTTTCTCATTTACACTTATACAGATACTTCATTAACCTCAAATCACACTATCTGTATTTCCATCAAACACACCTATACAAGTGAATTTCAATATTCACACACTTTCCAAAGTAGTTGTAAAGCTTTTTTGAATTCTTTCTATATTTTCCAATATCAGCCTAGAAATTAGATTTCATATATCCAATCAAGTTAATGTTGGCTCGATTTCTCTAATTTATATAACTCTGAAAAATTTATCGGGCATTACATCCGATACTTTCTTTAATCACTCACCTTTTATCATCTTGGACATTTCATCCTCATGTCCTGTCATTTCCACTATGTATTCTTAAGGCAAAGAAAGTCAATATTCAAATCATTTTGAAATATTCTCCACCTTGATTTCATTATTTACTCATGTTTCACAGTATATTACTCAAAGTGATTAGTAATGCTGTAACAAGTGTAATCCTTTAATTAACCATACTGATATGGATTTTATTATTTGTACTATTCACTTTCTCAGTCATTTTTGTAGTCATATCACTTTTCATAATATCCAACGATCCTGTAATAAACATCCAATTCAATACACTCTTAACTCAGGCCCTTATAATCGATAACTGGGCCAATCATTTTGCAACATTCCACTACACTCTTATTGGATCGCATCATACAAGGCCCCGGCCCGTCCGCTGTCCGCCTTTACTCATGTGTACTGTCCTTTTTGGCGAGCCCACTGGCCCCTTGAGGTTTTGTCATGAGACCTAGCCCGTTCACTAGGTCACTCGCAATTCGCGTCCATAATCTAAGTGTAAGTGGAATCAGTAATAGGGATCGTGATATTCATATGACATCTCTATGCCATTAATGACTCCATCACCATCAATGGATTCAAGATCAACTTGATTTTATCACTATTCAGCACATTGCCCAACATAGGGGCATTTTCGTCATTTCGACATTTATTTCTTTCTCCTCAGTATACATTGAAATCAATGATCTCATTATCCATGTGCTGATATTATCCTTTCTCATACTAATATCAACCATTTCAGATCTTGTTCGGTTTCGACAGAGAAGTCCACTAAAATCCATAATTGGATTATTCTGCTTGTAATTCAGCTTTACATCATCAATTTCTCTGTCAAATCAATCAATTCTAACTTTTGTTAGTCCATTATGACTCCAAGTAAAGTTTTGGAGGCAGGGGTATTTTGATCATTTTTGGCCAAAAATTTTCTCTCTCTTTCAAATACCTTCAATCGGTGATCTTAAAGTCTATTTAATGATGATATTTCATTCCCCTCCTTTATATCATCACTTTCAGGTCTTAGTTCGGTTCGGACCGAAAAGTACTGGTGGGCCCCTCACCAAGTCCTTTCGGTTCCTTACCGAACAGGCCTTCATTTAAATTATAAGAATCATCAATTTTTCGGTAATTTTTGAGCCTATTATTTCTCTTTAATATTCTCAATTTACACTTTCTCACTACCTTTAAATTATTTTATTCAATTTACAATCATTTATTTTCTCTTTGTATTCAGACAACACAGTACTACAGGAGATGTTTAACACTTTTCCTTCCAAAAGTATCCGCAGACATCAGGCCAACCATGCTCTGATACCATTAAATCTGTTACATCAGGTGATCACTTTTTTCACGTATTTCTATACAACTTATCCGATTGGGCTGTCTGTGATACTTCACTTTTCATATTCATTTAACTATTAAATATAAAATTCGTAATATCAATTACATCCCCTATCTTAATTCTCAAGAAAGTAGTACTGAAAGTAAGTCTAAATACAGAAAATAAATGATCATACCTCATATTATAAATCAAGCTGTCGCAATGTCTCCAAATGCGCAGCTCGGAATCCTCAGATGTCAGATCTCACAGTCACCGAAAATTTGAAATGTTAAAATTGGGGAGTGAGCAAACCACGGCTCAGTAAGAGAGTTATATGCAACACTTGATATTCAGCTACCTATATACTGAAAATAATTTTTCACTTTCTTTAAATCTTCCTAGCTGGCTCTAGGCTCGCATGTACGAAGGATACTACAGTCGGCTAGGGATCCGGATGGAGTAAGGCAAGTATTTTGAAATACCTGTCTTGTCCCAGAACCTAAAAGCAACTGTAGAGAGTAGTACTATATTCCTTGTTCTCGAAACGATATAATTTTCATTTTCACAGAGTAAACCACTTATTTCTTTTCACTTCCGTACAATTTAAAACACGTGACAGTTCAGTCATAAAACAGTGGTTTCCTTCAGTACAGTTAAAACACATGACAGTATAGTAGCAAAACTTGTAGTTTACTTTCTTTCTCATCAGTACAGTAACCGTATCTTACAGTTTAGTAAAACAGTAATATTCAATACAGTACCATTCGGTAAAACAGTATTTTGCAAATCAATAAAACAATATCTTGATACGGTTCAATCAATAAACAGTAAACAGTAGCTACCAATTCAGTAAACAGTATACGGTAGCTTTTAGTTCAGTATCATGGAGACCAGGCAACACCCTAAATATATCATGCTATAATAATATCATCCTTAATAGGGGAAACACATGAGATCTATGGCCATAATCTATAGGGTCCTCAGTGTGCACTGATCAGGTGTCCACTAAGACGTTGATAATAGGATTAGTATCTATCAGCACTAACACGTAACACGTGAGCATGATATGGGGCCTAACAGTCTCAAAATAGTAAACACGTGATATAAACCCCATTTATGAAATCAATTTCATTGAATATAAGTTCAATCAATCCACAAATATTCATAAGGAAAATATTTTCATCTTATGGATAACAATTTATAAAATATTCATATTGGGGTTTTCATTCCCGAAAATGTTCTAAACATTATAGAACAATATAAATCACATTTTCCATACGGTGAAAATAGTTTATAAAATAATCACTGTAAAATATAAAAGGTCATAACTATCCTTTTTCACCGTAAAACATATATGCACGCTTTTCCGTGCTTTTTATTGAAAATATGATTTTCAACGTTATCGAGATTCAAATCAATTATTTTTATGATTTATGGAAAAATTAAAATATTTATTTTCCAAATCAACACTTCCGTCCCGTGTTTTCTCTGTAAACACATGCGGAGACCTTTTAGTCTCAAAACACTGTTTTCCACCTTTAATTACCTTTATGAAATTTTCTATAAACACTTATTTTCACAATTGAACCCATAAAGGTTATTTATAAAATCAAATGAATATTTGGAGAAATATTATTAAAATATTCACTTTGGTCTTTTTCATTTTTCACCTCGTTTCACATGAAATATCACCTATCGGGATAAATTTAGGTGATTTCCTTTTTCACCATTTTCAAAAACATGAATATTTTAAAATTAATTATCAATATATTCATGTTTTATGAAAACTAATCGATTTCTCGATTTTCGTGGTTGGAAATCGTTTCTCGTAATGAAAAATCATTTATTATGATTTTCGGTAATTTTTTTCAATAATTTTTGACAGTATAACCGCTGCCGATTGGCTAGCCTCCTGCACGAAAAATACATTTTAAATCTCAACCGGTAAATCACCACAATTTTTCCAACCAATCATAATTAATAGCATTTATAAAAATTAAATGCATAATTTAAAACATGTGTGCCAAATATCCTTACAGGCTGCACATGTCTCCCTTACCTGTCTCGGGTCGACGACTGCCTCTCGAAGGTCGCGCCCGTGTTCACCTCACCCGATTCCATCGGCTCGGTTATCGAGGGAATTTTCTGGAAATTAAAATTCTAAAATTTAGAATTTTTTCATAATTATTTGAATAAATAAATTATTTAAATAATTTAACACTTTCCGAGATTTCTTACCGATTTCCGTAATTCTCGAAATTTCTCGTAATTTTTGAATTCTCGAGAATTTTCCTTTTTGCTTCTTTTCCTCTTTTCTTTCTCTTTCTTTTTCTTTTCCTTTTCTTTTTCTCTTTCTTTTTCCTTTTTCTTTTCTTTCTTTTTTGGTTCAAACCGGTTCCAGACCAGTCAGCCTCCTCCATGGCCGGTTCTTCTCCGACGGCCGGTTCTCCTACGGTTCAGCCTTCCCTCAGCTGGCCGGCGTCAAGGCGAAGCTGCCGGTGACCTCCATTCGGCTTGGATCGGCGGCACGGCTGCGGATCTGCTCGGTTTTGCCTCGGTTTCTCTCTTCCTCCGTTTGTCCCTCCTCGGCCACCGTGGGCTTCATCGGTGGCTTCCTTCTTCTTCCCCTTACCTCTGTTGAGGTTGAGGTGGCGGTGGCGATGGCGGTGCCTGGACTGGCCGGCACCGTCGTTTTCTATTCCTCTTTTTCCTTCGGCTTTTTCGCCGGTTTCGCCTCTATTTCTTTCCTTTCTTCCACCGCCGGTAGCTTTTTTCCTTTCCTCTCCGACCGGCGACGGCGTCTCTACCCCTTTCCTTTCTTGTCTCGCCGGCGGCAGCAATTGTTGCTACCGTCGGCCTCTAAATTGGGAAGAATCGGGCTTTCCCGATTCTTCTCTTCTTCTTTTCTTTTTTTTAATTATAATTATATTTATAACTATATTATAAATATAATTATTTTATTTTATTATACAGTACTTTGTACTATATATTATATAAATATATATTATATATTAATAATATATATTTACACATAAAAAATGTATGTTTTCATATACTTTAAATTAAATAACATTTATATATATATCTATATAAATATAATAATAAAATATATATATATTGTATTTACAATATATATATATATATATATATATACAACTTTAAAGTAAATTATATTTACTTTTCTTATATATGTATATATTTATATATATACATAAAATGTCATATTTGCATACATATGTATTATTTAAATTTACTAAATAGTATATGTACATATATATACTAATGTATATTAATATATACTATATAGTATTTCAATACATATGTATTGTATAAAAATACATTTATATAATATCTAATTATATAAATATATTTCATGTTCTTTTCTCCTTTTCTTATTTAATTTGGATTTTAACTTATCCAAATTAATTTTCCTCCGCTCCTTATTTTTATTTCCAACATAATTTCCTTCACACTAATTTTTCAATTTGTCTCTTCCTCAATTCTCGAGATTTTCATTGATATTCCTCATAATTATATTTATGTATTTCAACGTATTTATTTTCTTAAATATTAATTTTCCAATATTAATAATTTCCAAATATTGAAAAATTTACGGTTATCACAAGCTAGCCTCCTGCACGAAAAATACAATTTATAATTCCAGCCAATACATCATCACAATTTTCCAACCAAAGAATCTTCAAAATATTTTCATAAATTATTTCATAATAAAAACATGCAGACTGAATATCCTTACAGTGCCGCACATGCATCCCTTACCTTTTTCGGGTCGACGACTTCCTTGTTATTGGTAGCGCCCGTACTCCATCTCTTTCGATTCCTCGTCTTGTTCGTCGAGAATAATTTCTGGAATTAAATTCTAAATTTTAGAATTTTTCCATAATTTATTAAATTTTACTGAAAATTAATTTCCGAAAATTTCTTATCGAATTTTCGTAGATTTCTGAGCTACCGAATTCCCGAAATTCTCCTTTTCTCTCTCTCTTTCTTCTTTTTCCTCTTTTTTTTCTTTCTTTTCCTTTTTCGTTTTCTTTTCTTTCTTTTATTTCCTTTTTTTTTCCCGATCAGACCGGTCTGCCTCCTTCCTCGTCGGTTCCTCGCCGACAATCGATTCTCTGACGGTTCGGAAGCTCCACAGCTGGTCGACGGCACAGCGAATCTACTGGTGGTCTCCGTTTGGCTTGGATCGGCGGCATGACGTCGGATTGAGTCGATTTACCTTCGGTGTCTTTTGCCTCTTCGCTGGTCCTCCTCCGCCATTCATCGCGCCTTCGGTGGCCTCATTCCTTTTCCTCTTCCTCTAGAGATGCTTCGATGGCAGTGGCGGTGCCTGGATCGGCCGGCACCGCCACTTTCCATTTCTCTTTTTCTTCCCGGCTTCCGTCTGTTTCGCTTCCTGTTTTTCGTTTTCTCGTCGTCGGTTACCGGTCGCCTCTTCCTTGCATCACCGGTGGCTTCGCTCGTCTCCTTCTTCCTCTGGTCGGCCGGTCGATGGTGGCCGGCCTCTCCTTCACGTTTCCCTTCTGTTTTTTTTTCCTTCAACAGAAGAGAATAACAGGGGTCGGGTCCCGACTCCTGTTTCTATTTTTTTTCATTTTATTATATTATATATATTTTTCTTTATATCAATAATTAATATATATACATATTTATTAATATAATATATATTTTGTGTATAGTTTAAAATAAATATCTATACACTTAATTTAAAAATAACATATATATATTTCTCATATATTTATATACTTTTTTTTATAAGCTATAATATATATTTTTCATATATATATAATTATATAAAACATATATATAATTTATTTAAAAATATATTTATATAATAAAATTATATAAATATATGAATACTCACATTTATATTTCTTATAATTTGGATTTCTTAATATCCAAATTATATTTCTCCATTTTCATTTCTTATTTAATTTGGATTTTCAATTTATCCAAATTAAATTTTCTCTCTTCATTATTTTCCATAATTTCAACCTTATTCTTATTTTCAATTTAAATTTGCTTCACACGAATTTCGTAATTCGTCACTTCCTCAATTCACGAAATTTTCACTAATGTTCCGTTCTCACAATTCTATTTATTTATTTCAACTTATCTATTTTCTTAAATATTAATTCCCAAAAATGAAAAATTTGCGGTTATCACACAAGGTTGTGGGATCATGCATGTATATGATGCAAAGGAAACTGTTAGCTTTAAATTGCCCTATGTATTTTGAAATGACAAAAACTTAGGTAAGCTTTAATGTTTTAATTCATATTGTAAATTTGCCTTATCACACATGATTTTCTCAATCCATTTTCAAGTGATCATATCAAACATTAAGACCATGATTTAATTACATATTCTTATTGGTCTTAATACTTTATAAAATGTCTCGAATATTTTAGAAAATTACTTGATGAATTTTTAGACCATGTTTTCATTAGAGAAGGTCAAGAAAAACTCCCACAAAAATGTCAAAATGTTTTGGGTTGGATTAGGATCAAAGGTCACATCATTTCTAACCTAAAAGTGCAGGAAATAGGCTTTCAGGAGGCATGGGATCGATCCCCTAAGGGAAAGGATCGATCCCATTTTGGCAGTAAGCACCCCAATGCAAGAAAAGGTCCCTCAGCCCAGAAAATTCAAATCTGGAATGAAGGGATCGATCCCCTATGGGAAGGGATCGATCCCTTTGCCCGAAAATAGCCTGTAACAACTAGTTTTTGTGAGACAACGGTCATATTCAAGTTTTGGCTCCACCCAACGGCTAGAATACATCCAAGGGACTATTAATATAGGCTTAGAAGCTAAAGAAAGGAAGAGGGACTGCTCAGAAATTCTATTCATCCTCTTCTTCATTTTCCTCAAGCCTCAACAACAAATCAAGAGCTACAAAGTCTTCATTTTCCATCATTCTCATATTCTTTATATAGAATAGCACAAATCTTGTATAAGCTTTATCCTTGTGCTTAAACATTGTAATCACTTGCCTATATAGAGGCCCTTCTTTGATTACACAATTTGTAAACACACTCATTCCTTGTAAAAGGGGAGGTTTCTCTTTAGCGTAAGAAAAAGAGGGAGGTTACTCTTTAGCCTAAGAAAAAGAGGGAGGTTTCTCTTGAGCCTAGAAAAAGATGGAGTATAACACAAATTCAAGGATTGTGAATTTGGGGAAAATCCTTGATAGCGTCTCAAGGTAGAGGACGTAGGCAAGTTGCCGAACCTCTATAAATCGCTTGTGTAAATCTTTCTTTCCCTACTCTCTTTACTTGCAATTATATTGTGCTTATTGAATTGAATTTATATTGCATGCTTGAGTAGCCTAGAGAACTTAGAAAATATCAATCTAAGCTAGAGAACTTAGAGGAACCGAAAAACGAACCTAAGGTTAGTAAAAACCGATTCACCCCCTCTCGGTATAGCCAATAAGAGCCAACAATTGGTATCAGAGCTTAGGCTTGAGATTGATTTAGACTAATCTCTATTGAGCAAAACGATCTTAAATGGCTCACTTGAATGTAGGCACATCCTTAGGAGAAAAGGGACAATCATTAGTTAGACCTTCACTCTTCAATGGTGAGAATTATTCATATTGGAAAACTAGAATGATGTTATTTGTACAATCAAATGATTATGAAGTGTAAAGAATTATAGCAAATGGTCTTAGAATTCCCATGAAGAAAGTAGATGGAAAAGATGGCCCTAAGAGTGAGGATGAGTGGGACACAAATGACATGAGATTGGCACAAATGAATGCCAAGGCTATGCACACCCTCTTTTGTGCTTTAGGCCCCAATGAGTATAATAGTCTCTTTATGTGAGAATGCTAAACAAATATGGGATAAACTAGCCATCACACATGAAGGGACAAATCAAGTTAGAGAGACCAAAGTAGGAATGCTCACACATGATTATGAGTTATTTAGGATGAAAGAAAATGAGTCCATTAGTGAAATGTTCACTAGGTTTAATGATATAATTAATGGACTTAAGTATCTAGGCAAGACTTATTCCAACGTTGAAATGGTAAAGAAAATTTTGAATAGTTTGCCAAAATCTTGGGAGGCAAAGGTAACCGCAATAGAAGAGTCTAAGGATCCAAATACCTTGTCTCTAGATGAACTTATGGGCTCCCTACTTACATATGAAATGAAAATGAAAAGAAATGAAGTGCCTTCAAAGAAAGTAGGGGTAGCACCTAAGTCTTCCACTCATGAGGTCATTGAAGATGATAGTGATGAGAGTGGAAATGAGGAAGAAAAAGAAATGGCAATGTTTGCCAAAAGATTCAATAAGTTCATGAGAATGAATGAGAGAGAGCAAAATAGGAGACATCATAGGGGAGAGTCAAGTAGAAGAGAAAAAGACCCCTTAGTGAGTTATGAGTGTAATGAACCGGGTCATACTAAGTTAGATTGCCCCTTACTTAGGAAGGAAAAGGATAGGAAACCTAGGAAGAAAGCATTTGTGGCTGCATGGAGCGATAGTGATAGCTCCGATGAGGAAAACATAGATAATGAGATAGCCTACTCATGCTTTATGGCTATTAGTGACGATGAGGCTAGCTCTAGTTCTAGTGAAGATAATGATTTTACATTTGATGAGTTACAAAATGCTTTTAATGAATTAGCAAATGAATTTCAATGCATGAATTCTAAATATAAGAAAATCATTGCTAATTTGAAAATAGAAAAGGAAACCTTGACCAATGTTAAGCTAGAATTAGAGAAGAAACTAGAAGAGGCCAACTTAGAAATAAATGAGTTAAATAAAAAGAATACAAATTTGCATAACTCATTCTCTAGGTTCTATATGGGTCAACAAAAATTAGATCACATGCTTAAGACCCAAAGAGCTTTCTTTGACAAAGATGGGTTAGGATATAATGCAATACAAAAAGAAACTCATCTAAAGAATTTCCTAGTGAGCAAAAATAGTATGCATGATTTATCCCTTACATGCTCACTATGCAATAGTGTTGGCTCTATAGGCTATACCGAGAGGGGGTGAATCGGTTTTTAACTACCTTTAAGCTCGTTTTGCGATTCTTCTAAATTCTCTAGCCTATTTGATTATTTTCTAAGTTCTCTAAGCTAGGCAAGCATGCAATCCAAGTTTAATGCAATAAACATAATATAATCACAAGTAAATAAAGAGTAGGGAGAGAGAGATTTACACAATCGATTTATAGAGGTTCGGCTACCTTGCCTACGTCCTCTACCTTGAGACGCTCCCAAGGATTTTCCCCAAATTCACTATCTTTGAATTTGTATTATACTCCCTCTTTTTCAAGGCTCAAGAGAAACCTCTCTTTTTCTAGGCTCAAGAGAAACCTCCCTCTTTTTCTTAGGCTAAAGAGAAACCTCCCTCTTTTTCTTAGGCTAAAGAGAAACCTCCCCTTTTACAAGGAATGATTTGGTTTACAAGTGGTGCAATCAAAGAAGGCCTCTAAGTAGGCAAATGATTACAATGTTTAAGCACAAGGAAAAAGCCTATACAAGATTTGTGTTTTTCTATACAAAGAATATGAGAATGATGGAAGATGAAGACTTTGTAGCTCTTGATTTGTTGTTGAGGCTTGAGGAAAATGAAGAAGATGATGAATAGAATTTCTGAGCAGTTCCTCTTCCTTTCTTTAGCTTCTAAGCCTCTATTTATAGTCCCTTGGATGTATTTTAGCCGTTGGGTGGAGCCAAAACTTGAATATGACTGTTGTCTCACAAAAACTAGCCGTCACAGGCTATTTTCGGGCAAAGGGATCGATCCCTTTCCATAGGGGATCGATCCCAGCTTCCAGGATGTTAAATCTGGGCTTGAGGATCATTCTGCCTTGAAGGGATCGATCCCTTCCCTTAGGGGATCGATCCTATGCCTCCAGAAAGCTATGTCCTGCACTTTTTGGGTTAGAAATGATGTGGTCTTTGATCCTAATTCAACCCAAAACATTTTGACATTTTTGTGGGAGTTTTTCTTGACTTTCTCTGATGAAAACATGGTCCAAAAATTCATCAAGTAATTTTCTAAAATATTCAAAACATTTTATAAAGTATTAAGACCAATAAGAATATGTAATTAAATCATGGTCTTAATGTTTGATATGATCACTTGCAAATGGATTGAGAAAATCATGTGTGATAAGGCAAATTTACAATATGAATTAAAACATTAAAGCTTACTTAAGTTTTTGTCATTTCAAAATATATATGGCAATTTAAAGCTAACAAATAGAATAGGACACTCTTCACAAGCATGCACTTATAGAAAAACTACATTTAGAGGAAGAGTTGTTAGAAAAATGTGGGTGCCAAAGCATGCAATAAATAATGATGATTTGTGCTTGAAATGGATCCCAAAAGGATCAAAAATTATTTGCACTAACTCTCATGGACCCAAGAAAATTTGGGTACCAAAGCATGTTTGAAATTGTTTGATGTAGGAGTGTTAGAGCATGAGAATATAAAGAAACAATGGAGTTCAAATGCTCTACACACCCCCCATGGAGATTGCTTATGCCAATGAGAAAAAGGAAGAGCTTAAGAATCCATACTTAACAAGGTCACAACAATTCTTCAAAGAATGGCACAAGGTGGATTCAACTATTTAATGCAAAGCATTCTCTAGCAAAGTAGTTTTGTAAGCTTAAATCCTATCTCTTCAAAACTCATTTTTGCTAAAATTATTTATATGTTTTATTGAGGCACTTGGTTGATGATTCTTGATGCATTGTGAGTTGAATGATTGAACAAAAAGGCATGACAAAGATTTTTGATTGTTTGATTATAGTACTTGATGCATTGAATGAAAAGCATGATTTGTGATTTTGAAATGATTATTGGATTTCTGCATTTTGAGCAAGTTTCCTATGAGTTGATAATGTATTTACTTGTCTCAAAATACCAAATATGTCATATATGCAAAATGCCATGTCATGAGCAATAATGAAGAACTTATATGTTGGAAATCATGGCATGTTGTTCACAAGATGTATGATTTGATGATATATGTGCTTAAAACCTATGTGAACAAGTTTGTTTTGACATATTTGTGATTTCCAATGCTTTAGTTTTGTCCAAATATGCTTAACTCTCAAAATGACATCCTTTGAGGCCAAAAATGCATTTAATTGTGTAAATTCTTCCAAAATTGCAAAATCTTTTGTAAAATGGTTTTTCATTCATGTTTTCCAGTCATACAAGTCCAAAATCATGTTTTACAAATGTTTAAACCCTTGGACTTAAAATACTCAAAAACGAAGTTTTGGTACCTCAAAGGTTGGATTTTCTGTCAAAAACTGCAGAAACAGGATGAGGGATCGATCCCTCAACAAGCAGGATCGATCCCCCTTGAGCAGAATGCAGGAAATCTGCATTCTAGAGTTAAGGGATCGATCCCCCTCCTCTAGGGATCGATCCCGCCAGGCCAAAATGGCTTTTTTGCATGTTTTCAACCGAAATTGAGAAGAACTTTTCATTGTTTTGATACATTCTCTCTTCTCAACTTAAAATTCATTGTTTTAACTTCTTTTTGATGATCTTTAAACTATGAAAATTCATTTTTCATTGATATCATGCCTCAACTCCATCAATTTGTATCATATCCAACAAATGGTATCACTTTCAACAATCAATATCATTTTTATTGAACTCACAAGTGCAAAATCATTCTTTTTGTTGAAAACATTCATGAATTGCATAAATCTTGAAATAATCTTGAAATATATTTTCAATGAATACTTAAACATAATTTTTGAGATTTATTTCAATGATTTGTGTATATATTTGAGAATTTGATGAACTTGTGCATCACGAATATTGATCATTCCTTTTGTTCATCTTAGTCAAGCATGCTTATAGGATTATGTCTCTTAGCTTGACTTATTAATTCCACACTAGGTTTCATGATAATTATACATCTAGTGGATTGATTTCAAATGTAAACTCAACAATTAATAATGGTCATTGGCCTATAATTTGTGATGGTACATGGATCCTAAATGTTCAAATACATGAAACTTTATCATCCATGTACTTAAATTTTTCTTATGGCCAAATTATTAAAGAACTTGGTCTTTAATGACAACACCAACATTCAAAGATAAGTGCAAACTTGAACAAATGTACCTTGATTAATATCCATGCATTTATTATTTGAATTGGAAAATAAGCATAGGATTTTTGTGCTTGAAGCCATGGAAGAAAATGTGTTTGCTTGAATACCTCGATTTTTTGAATCTTCCATATGGTATAATTTTGTGTGATTGTGTTCTTGTATATTTAGAATGATTATTTTCTTGACATGAATACACTACACATAGATATTGGATTCATTCAAAAAGTCTAAGTCAACCATTAGCAACAATTGATATTTAGATTGAAATAACAATTAGTATCATTGGCAACCATATTTTCAACAATTGGTAAGCCAAAACTAAATTGCCAATTGGTATGAGCTTTAAATTGACAATACTTCTTGTGCTCTTTAGTTTGAAATGACAAATAGAGAAGAATCCATTTAAGATATTTTTGCATGAAACTCTTGTGTGCTAGAATTTGTAATTAATTGCTATATGTCTTAATTCTATGCACACTCTTGCTTGAAAATGATTTATGAGCTCATGTATATGATATGTCATCTAATTTCAACTCATAATCATGATGTATTACCATGCACCTTAGTTGGACCTTAGAGAACAATTGATATACTTAGGTGCTTGCTTAATTTCTTACCAATTGGAAACTTCTTGCGAAATTATTTATAAACAATTGGTATAGGATCATAAGTCATATTCTTTGCATGAATATTTCATACTCTTTATGGATATTGACTTATTTATTTGTGCTATGAGTCACATGTACTAACACGTTTCTTGTTGGATGGAGCATATTTATCTCTTCTTACATAGCCATGATTTTAGGGGGAGCATATTTTTTATTTTTCCTTCTTTTTGCTATGACAAAAAAGGGGAGAGATAGATATTAAAAAGGAGAGATATTAAGGGGGAGAGATAATGGGGGAGAAATAGTTTGAAAATTCATTTTCAAAACTCATGCTTATATAAAGGGGGAACTTTATAAAATCCTGCTTTATTTGAGGGGGAGTATTTTATCAAAGAATTTTCAAAGCAAATTTACATTAATTTTTATCATATCAAAAAGGGGGAGATTATTAGCTTTAAATTGCCATATGTATTTTGAAATGACAAAAACTTAAGTAAGCTTTAATGTTTTAATTCATATTGTAAATTTGCCTTATCACACATGATTTTCTCAATCCATTTTCAAGTGATCATATCAAACATTAAGACCATGATTTAATTACATATTCTTATTGGTCTTAATACTTTATAAAATGTCTTGAATATTTTAGAAAATTACTTGATGAATTTTTGGACCATGTTTTCATTAGAGAAAGTCAAGAAAAACTCCCACAAAAATGTCAAAATGTTTTGGGTTGGATTAGGATCAAAGGTCACATCATTTCTAACCCAAAAGGCAGGAAATAGGCTTTCAGGAGGCATAGGATCAATCCCCTAAGGGAAGGGATCGATCCCCTTTTGGCAGTAAGCACCCCAATGCAAGAAAAGGTCCCTTAGCCCAGAAAATTCAAATCTGGAATGAAGGGATCAATCTCCTATGGGAAGGGATCGATCCCTTTGCCCAAAAATAGTATGTAACAGCTAGTTTTTGTGAGACAACAATCATATTCAAGTTTTGGCTCCACCCAACGGCTAGAATACATCCAAGGGACTATTAATAGAGGCTTAAAAGCTAAAGAAAGGAAGAGGAACTGCTCAGAAATTCTATTCATCATCTTCTTCATTTTCCTCAAGCCTCAACAACAAATCAAGAGCTACAAAGTCTTCATCTTCCATCATTCTCATATTCTTTGTATAAAATAGCACAAATCTTGTATAAGCTTTTTCCTTGTGCTTAAACATTGTAATCACTTGCCTATCTAGAGGCCCTTCTTTGATTACACAATTTGTAAACACATTCATTCCTTGTAAAATGGGAGGTTTCTCTTTAGCCTAAGAAAAAGAGGGAGGTTACTCTTTAGCCTAAGAAAAAGAGGGAGGTTTCTCTTGAGCCTAGAAAAAGAGAGAGGTTTCTCTTTAGCCTAGAAAAAGAGGGAGTGTAACACAAATTCAAGGATAGTGAATTTGGGGAAAATCCTTGGGAGCGTCTCAAGGTAGAGGACGTAAGCAAGTTACTGAACCTCTATAAATCACTTGTGTAATTCTCTCTTTCCCTACTCTCTTTACTTGCAATTATATTGTGCTTATGGAATTGAATTTATATTGCATGCTTGAGTAGCCTAGAGAACTTAGAAAATATCAATCTAAGCTAGAGAACTTAGAGGAACCGAAAAATGAACCTAAGGTTAGTAAAAACCGATTCACCCCTCCTCTCGGTATAGCCTATAAGAGCCAACAGAAACTAAAGTCCATAATGAAGAACCTGAAAGATTGGAGCAGGAAAAATTTGCAAATCAAAGAGAAGTGATTAAGTCAATCTCAGAAGGAATCGGAGAAATTCAAGTTTCCCTTGTGATGAACAACTCTCATAAGGAAGCTAGGAAGCTCAAGAGAGTGCTTGACGAGAAACTTGAAATAGATGAGAGGTTTGGCAGCAAAGATCTAGAATTGACTAGCTCCGTTGTGGTGATCGGAATACTCAACTTTTTCATGCCTCTACTAGAAACTAAAGGCAGGCTAATTCTATTTGCAAAATCAAGAATTATGAAGGATAGTGGATTATTGAGGAGGAAGAGGTTGTTAGCTTCATCAATGCCCAATACTAAGAACTTTTCAAAGCTAGCATGCTCCAGGATGTGGAACAAGTTATTGAGTCTGTTGAGGAGGTTATCTCTCCTGAAATGAATTTTACCATGAAAACAATTTTCGTGAAAAAAGCCCATAAAAAGGCTACACCTTGCTGGGTGAAAAACAGCTCTTATAAGATTCTCCGTCCGACTTGTGTGCATTTTGATGGTAAAAATCAGAGTCGATTTTATTGTAGTGGTATGAATTACAAAAAGAAAAAAATAACTAGAATGACTCCATTTATCGTACTTTTCATTCGCGCGAGTATATCTATGATAGCTACCTTTCTAGGATATATCCTAGGAACCCATTTCATGAGTTTTCAAATGAAGAGATTTGGATAGCAGCGTTTGAGTTAGGCTCTCTTAGGGCCTCAGGGCCGACTAGCTTCTCAACGATGTATTATCACAATTTCTAGGATGTTATGGTTGTTGACCTTGGCATAGGAGTTCGTGGTTTTATCAGA
Source organism: Heritiera littoralis (assembly GCA_031772115.1). NCBI lineage: Eukaryota > Viridiplantae > Streptophyta > Magnoliopsida > Malvales > Malvaceae > Heritiera > Heritiera littoralis. Next base: position 7,471,669 of record JAPDPK010000022.1, read on the forward strand.
GTGCTCGGATGGTTAAGGAAATGAATAAAACAAATGTGGTTTTAATTCCTAAACAGAAGTTTCCAGAAGAAATTGGTCACTTTCGTCCAATCAGCCTCAGCAACATTTCTTACAAAGTGATTTCCAAGATTTTGGGAAACTGAATGAAGCCTCTTTTGAATGAAATCATCTTCCAATGCCAATCAACCGTTGTCCCAAGGAGACAAATTCAAGACAACATTGTTATAGCTCATGAGGTTTTCAATGCTTTGAGGAATCGAAGGAGAGGATCGAATGGTGAATAGCCACTAAACTCGACCTTTGTAAAGCCTATGATAAGATCGAGTGGATTTTTTGGAGCAAATAATGAAAAAAACGAGATTTTGTTCTTTCTGGATTGAAGGGTTTTAGAATGTAAGTTTTAAAATGTATTCATTCGACTCAGATGGAAGTGGTTATTAATAAAGAGCCACAACAAGCCTTTAAACCTCAAAGAGGCCTTAGGCAGGGAGATCCATTGTCTCCCTACTTGTTTGTTCTTGTCAGCAATGTGTTGTCTTGTCTCATTGACAAAGCAATGAAGAATGAGAGTATGTAGGGATTTAACATCAATAGGCAATGTTTGACTTTGAGTCACCTTTTGTTTGCGGACGATTGTTTGCTATTTTCTTATGCTACTGTTCAAAATTGTGAAGCCATCGTGAATATTCTAAGCAAGTTTTGTAATGTTAAAGGTGAAGAGGTTAACTTCAAGAAATCAGCAGACCTTTTCTCCCCCAACACATTAGGCGAAATCAAAGCTTTAATAAAAAACAAATATGGATTATAGGACAAGGATAATAGGAGTATTTATTTGGGAAGTCCTTCTATGTTGGGGAAGGGTAAAGAGGTAGCGTTAGAGTTTATTATTGACAAGGTGCGCTCTAAGACTCAAGCACAGAAAGGAAAATTGTTGCATCAACCAAGAAAGGAAATTCTAATCAAGTCTATAGCCTCTGTTGTTCCTGTTTATGTTATGAACTATTTCAAATTATCAGCCTCCTTTTGTCAAGAGATAAACTTTATTCTTGTGAGATTTTGGTGGGGTAATTCTAAGAAAGAGTCTTCCCTCCAATGGATTAGCTGGCCTAAGATGACAATTTCTAAGGAAAGAAGGGTATGTGATTTCATGATTTCCTTTTTCTCAACAAAGCTTTATTGGCTAAAAAATCCTTGAGAATGCTGATGAGGCCAAATTTGCTGTGAGTGAAGGCTATGAAGACAATTTATTTCCCCTCCACTTCTTTGCCAAACGCCTCAAAGGGTAGGTTTTCCTCTTGGGGTTGGAAAAGCCTTTGCAAAGGCATTGATGTGCTGAAGACAGAGTCAAGTAGAATGCTGGGAATGAAAAAGAGATTTTGATGTAGGAGGACCGTTAGGTGTCATCTACTGACTCTTTTAAAATTCATTCTGCGAGATCGATTGGTGAGGGACCAACTTTTGTTCACCATTTGATTGACGTTAATAAGAGATCATGGAAACTAAACTTTTTAAGAAGTCTATTTGACGAGGAAGAGGCGAAAGCTATTAAGTCTATTCATATTAGAAGTCAAAAAACAGGGGATTCTTTGGTTTGGCATTAGACTAAGGATGACCGTTACAATGTTAAAATTGGGTTCCATCTCCTTTCATCCAAAAGAGATGTTCTTCAAGGCCCCTCTACTAGCTTTAATTTCATTTTGAATGACTCTTTTTGGAAGAGCATTTGGAATTTACCAGCAAAACCAAAAGTTAAGAATTTTGTCTAAATGGCATTTAATAATTCTCTATCCACCAATGACAATCTCACCTCTAGAAAGAGAAGGGGCTCAAAGTGGTGTCTAAGATGTGATCAAGAGGAAGAAACGATTAAGCATTTTTGGTTTTTTGTCTGTTTGCTGTTGCTACATGGAGAGCTTCAAACTTTAATTTCTACCCCAATAAGGAGGATTTTAGAGATTTTAAACACTGGTGGAATGAGGCAATGAGGCCACTTCCTATGTTGGGGTCCTTTAGCCCTCAAGGGCTTATTGCTTATATTTGTTGGTAGCTTTGGAAAAACAGAAATGGTTTGGTTTTTGAAGGAAAGGGTAGGAACCTGATGGATGGATGGCAGGAGGCTTGGGTCCATTATTAGGATTTTGTGAGAAATTTTTGCTCAACTGCTACTAGTCAATAGGGGGCAAAAAGTCTTTACAATTGGCAGAAGCCACTAGGTTCCTTTGTCAAGTTTAATTGTGACTCTTCTTTTGACGCCACTGGCACCATTGTGGATGGATTTCATACTTTGTGCAAGGCAAACTCTATTGTGCTGTTAAGGCATTAGCAATCGGACTTGGGTGTGTAGTTGTTGCCTACCGAGGTTGGAGAAAGGTGATGGTTGAATCGAATAGTGAAGAGGTTATTGCTAAACTGAATGGATCCTCTGCTTCACGTTACTGGCAGTCGATGGCTATTGACGATGATATCTTGGAATGGAAAAGTTGTTTCTCTTCTATTTCTTTTCATTCTGTTTGTAAAAGTGCTAATTATGTTGCAGACTAGGTTACCAGGAAAACCAAACTTAGATAGTGTCCTATAGATTGGTTTGTCCATCCACCAAAGGAACTTCCTAATCTGTTATAGCTAAATGGCAATACACTTCTTTATTGAGAACCAAAAAAATAAATAAATCACAAACACAAGAGACAATATTTAACATGGTTCGATCTAAGAGCCTACATCCACAAATGAGTAAGAAAAATATCTACTATAAATGTAGAGATAATAAAAAAGTACAAAACATCCTAAAACAAACACTAGTCTTAGGTTCTAAAACAAATCTAGTTTGCTATTTAGTGTGTAACTTGATGTATTTTCAAAAATCTTTCACATAGCGGATAAATTTTTGTCACACTTTCTGAAGGTTAAGATACACTTTATATTTATAGAACCTTATTACTTGAAGATCAAGAATTCCTATTTTCTAAGAACTCTTACTTGTTAAGCATATTTATCCTTAAATTTAGTCATCAAATAATTCTCTAACCAATAATATTTCACCAAATCCCAAATTGATTCTCAATTAGAAATTGAGTCAATATCTAACAAATATCTACCTTGACACAAATTCTACCAAATATTGGCCTTCAAGAAATTCAAACTTCAACAAACTTGAAACAAATCATATCTTACAGATCCCCGATCTCACAAACGTAATTTGCAACAACAAATCCCCATAAATCTAATCATCATCCCTGCATCATGCTTCAAACACTATAATTACATCATCTCTACTCAAGATCAAATCATGCCAAAAACATAAATTTAAAAATACTTGAAATTAAAATTTAAAATTAAATAGGCTTAAACATAATTAACGTAAAAAGGACAACTAATTAACTATAATTTGCATGAAGACAAGCAAAATTTGAAATGAAAATGTAACAATGAAAGATAAATACTCAGACGAATTTCTAAAAGAAATTACTACAATCCAAATAATCAAGGTACAATTAATATTTCATGAAATAAAAAGAAAAGAACCAAACGAAATTAAAAAAAATTAAAAGAGAAAGAAAACAACTACCTGAAACATGGCTAAGAGAAGCCAAGCAACAGCATCTTCCCTTTTTTTGCCTAGAGCTATGGCACACTACAAAGTTGCCTATGTCATAGGTTGCAATCTTTAGTTGAGAATCATGCAGCCTTAGGCTTGGAGCTTGTGCCCTTAGAAGCCTAAGTCCACCTATTTTCACTCTACGATCATGCACACGTGTTTAAAACACTAGAAAACCTTCAACCAATAAAGATACAGGGATATAGAAGAAAACAGGAAAAGCTAAGAAAGTAAGAGAAATGCAAAAGAAACTTGTAATATGCTCAATTATTGGAAAACTTTGAATGAGATTTGATTACAAATGAGGTAGGGATGCACTTGTTTAATGTGGAGTCCCCTTACATGGTTGGACTCTTCCAAGCCTTCTATAAGAATTTAAATTACAACAGAATTTTATCTACAAGAGTTTAAATCCCTAAGGACTCTCAAATCCTAAAGGCTCTAGAGTCTTGGTTGCCAAGAACTTTGAGTGAGTCCAAGATCTCCACCAGCAACAAAGTAGTCCTGCTTGTCTGTCCACATGTGATACGAAGTTTAAACGAGCTATTGAAATGTGATATGACGAGACATGTGTTGCATGTATTAGTTGAGTTGTATCTTGTTTGTTACTATCTTTGCACTTGTGTAGTGGCTTACTGAGCTCTCCAAGCTCACTCCTTCATTTTTTTTCTCCATAGGTTAAGCCGAGATAGCGAATTTTGATTTGACTAGTATCTTACCATGACAATTCAAGCTAATCGTCAAATTGCAGTTCATAGCTTGGTATAAGATTTTACTATTCATTTATACTCAGAATTTCATGATTTTGTACAATATTGTAGAGTGAGATGTGATATGTATGAATATCTGATTACTTTTGAAAACTTGCTTAAATCAGGATGTAAACTAATATTTATTGAGTTTTGATGTGAATAGTATCAAAAATTTATAATATTTTGTTGTGAATTTTTTTAACGACTTTCGGGTTATCTGAAAATTACAAAACTTTTCTTAATATTCTATTAGATTGTATGAGAGTGCGGTAGGCCGTTTTGGGCCAAAGATGTTGAAAAATGAATAGTATTTTACTTTGCTATCTGAAATGTGTTACAGGGAGTTTTCCCTAGTTAAGCGGATGTTGTTGAAATTAAATTTTAAGTGGTTTTAAGCTATGAAATGAATTAGGACTTAAGGAAATTAACCTTAAACTAAAATGGTGAATAGTAACCCAAAACTGAAAGAATTAAACTATTCGCTACCCAAGCCGTAGTTAAAAGTAAAAAAGAAAAAGTTAGTCCAAAAATCTAAACTTTCACTTTTTCGCTTATTGAAGATATCTCATCTTTCAAGGTGTGACAACATATGTATAAGATTATTAGGCATCCAACAAATTATGCATGATGGCACATATTTAGGGTTACTAATGTTCTTTGGGAGGGGTAAGATGACAATTCTAAGATTTGCTAAGGATAGAGTTTGGAGAAAATTAAAAGGATGAAAGGGTTGACTACTTTCTCAAGCTAGAAAAGTAGTGTCGATTCAAGTTGCGGCTCTGACAGTTTCAATATATATTATGAGTTCTTTTAAGATTTGTAGAAGGTTTATACATAAGCTAAATATTTTAATGGTTGAACTTTGGTTGGGCGATGGATAGGGAAAACGACATATGCATTGGCTGAAATGGGATATGTTGTGCTGTTCTGAAATAGATGCTGATCTAGCTATGAAGCTTACAACTTAGCTTTGCTATCTAAATAGTGTTGGAGGTTGATGCAAAATGAACACTCTTTGTGTCATAAGGTCCTAAAGGCTAAATACTTTTTGAGAATCTTTTTACTTGAACTAAATTAGGTAGGAATCCGTCTTACTTGCGGTGCAGTCTACAAGAAGGTTGAGATGTTTAATTAAAATTTCCTAATGAAAGCTACGTCATAGATGGTTGGTTAATATGTGGAATGATAGATGGCTGAATAAACCTCCCACTTATAAGGTGAAAGACTTGGACAGACAACAACCTACTCCAATGAATGTGGAGAAACTAATCAATCCTGAGGACATGAAATGGAATGTTAAGATGATCATAGAACTTTTTCAATATAAGGTTGTGGCTTATATCTTGAAGATACTTTTGAGTAGAAGACAACTAAAAATGTGTTAATTTAGAATAAAACCTTACTAGAGAATTTTATTGTGAATTATGCAAATGGTCTTTCAAGAAAAGTGCTAGGAAAGAAAATTGGACCCAGATAACAAAGGTACCATTATGGAGGTCTATCTTGTTCATGAAGATTCTACCAAAGGTTAAAGTATTTACTTGCTAGTTGATTCATGAAATTTTACCAACCTTAGAAGCATAAGTAGAAGGGACATATCAATTGAAATGACATGTCTAGTTTGAGGAGATTTGAATGAATCATAGGAGCATGTTTTCTTTTGGTGCCACTTGAGTAAAGAAATTTGGAGACAAGTTGTTTCTACAATATATTAGATGGAGGTTACATCTTCAGGTGTAGGTTTCTAGAATGGAGTTATGGAACAGTTAATGCAGGAGGACTATCAAAAGTTAGGTTTATATGTATTATTGCTTGTGTGGGAGAATAGAAATCTTTGCTTCCATAAAGGGTGGTGTAAGACAGTAGAGAAAATAACATAAACATCTTAAAGGATGGTTAATAAGGGAGTAGTTCTGAGGGGGTTACATTCCAATGCTACACTATTGGGATGACAACATAGAAGTTGGTTACCTCCTCAAGGTTTTGAGGTAAAGATAAAAGTTGATGCTTCCTTCAAAGAACATAAAAAAGTGGGTGGTTTGGGCTTAGTGGCTCTTGATTCAAGTAGTGCTATTGTTTGGGCTAATATATAATTTAACCCATGGACTATACCACTTTTATCACTTTGGTACTTAATGAATTTTTGTTATCACTTTAGTACTTAAAGAATTTTTGTTATCACTTTGGTACTTGATGAATTTTTGTGATCACTTTGATACTTGATGAATTTTTATTATCACTTTGGTAATTAAACTTTTCCTTCATTGGACACTTAGCCCCAAACCTTAACGCCATTTGACAAAATGATGACATGGCATTTCGAACCAATCACATTCTGCCATTTGGGCCATAAATCTACCTTAACTCTCATTAAATATGTCGTGTCATATTTAACTGAAGATATATTTGTATTTTCAAAAACTAAACACTGAATATAAATAAAAATATATTAAAAAAAAGAAATCTCGGCTTGATTTCTTTTCACCTGTTCATTTTCTTTCTTTCTTTCTTTCTCTCTTTCTTTCTTTTGAATGGTTTTGTTGCAGACATGGTCGTGGAGCTCCATTTGAGTTATAAGAACAACAGTAGCTTCATAGCCAAAGTATAATAAAATGTAGTCCAATAAGCAATTTCTATGCTAGAAAGCTTTGAGAAACTCATTAAATTACTTTCCCAAACTTAGTAGCAACAAAATAACAGTGGTAATCAAGAGAAATATCGATCTTCTCCAAGCTCAACGAGATCCTCCTTGGAGTTAGAAATGGACTACAAAGCTACCGTCAACGTTGCCATGTTGAAGTTCAAGAAAGTTATCTCGCTTCTGGATTGAACCTGGACTGGACATGCTCGTTTCCTAAAAGCTCTTGTATCAATACTCCTTGCTGCTACTACGAATACAACTATTTCTCCGCCTAGGAACCAAACCCAAGCAAACCAAGAGCATGAAACTAAGGTTTATTACACAATGTTGATCCAGCAGATTCCACCGGCGGCGGTTATTAATCATCCTCATCATCATGATTAAAAAGCAAATCTATCATCCAAAGCTTTTTACTGTTCTTTTCCTTCCCTAGATTCTCGTTCCTTTCTCGAATTAGCGTCCCCTGTTCAACCCAAATCACATTCTGTAAAAACTACAAACTTTGTACCATCTGATGCGAATAAATAAGAGACATAGAGTAAGTTGAGTACTATGATACATTGTAAGCCATAATCTTATGTCAAGTAATGAGGATGAAACCTCAAATTAGTGGAATTAGAAAACAATTAATTTATACTTTTGTGTCATTTGGAAAATCTCATAACTAAGTTCAAGAATTAAATAAGAACTAATAAGACACATATATTTCCCAAAATACATAAGTAGGTTATTTTAATAAGACAAAATACACAAGTATACTAAAGGAAGTGTAGTGTGCATGAATGTTGAATAATTAAAAATAAATTGAAGAATTCATATGTATACACATATCCATACAAAAAGATATATATATGTATATATATACATATACTTATATGAATATGAGTATGTGTATATATATATATATATGTTTTATTATAATTAAGATTTTTAAATATAGGTACATATACATATTATATGTAAAGAGTATAATAAAATAAATAAATACATATGAATATATGATTGGTATATGTAGATAAAATTTATTATTTAAAGACAATTATAATTCATATGAATTATAAATATTTGAGATAGTAATAAGAATATAGATAAAATATAAATTTTTTGTGTGTTAGTGGAGTTTGATGGGACTTTCTCCCCCATCAAACCCCACTAACTTCACCCGGCTACATCAACAAAAGCTTCTAAGAGAAGCCTTGAAAATAGAAGAAAGAAATGAGAGGAAAGGAGATGTGAAACACGAGACAGAGGGCTGGAGATTTAAACCGTTCGGTGAAGAGGAAAGAAAGGAGATGAACTGAAGCCGAGAAGAAAGAAAAGTAGCCGGAAAGAAAAGGAAAAGAAGAGAAAAAGACGTTGCAAAGGAAGGAGGAAGAACTACAGTGGTGCAGTAAAGAAACGGAAAAGAGGGGAAATTTTAGATGTACAGGAGAAACAAATCGAGTCTGTTAGAAAATGGGGCTCACTCGGTGATAACCATTGGAAACGTGAGCTGAAGGAGGAGCAGAGTTTATGAACGATGTCTTTGGAAATTAATGGTGCAACAAGGACGCCATTCAGAGGTCTTTGGTGCGAGATTTTTGGAGGCTTGAACCGAAATTAATCAGGGAATCAAAAAGGTAATGAACTGTTGGCATATGAGTGTCATTTAAAATTCTATTTGAACCTATTATAATGGCCAAACAATGGCTGACTGTGTAGGGCAACGCAGGATCTTAATTCAACACACTTTGGAGGGAAAGAAGACTAACTTTGAGTAGACAAGAGACCAAACGTGTGACACATTGGTTGGTGACAGAGTGAAGACCAAACCAAGGCTGCTGTCACCCTCGAAGAAACAAGGAAACGGCAGTGTAATGGAGGCTGTAAGAATGTGGTGTGTCCTAGTCTTTGGTGGTTGAAACGGTAAAGGATTGATGGTCTAAGGGAGGCTCATAGTGGCTGTTCTATTACATGAAACAGAAAAAGGAATTAAAGTGTCTAGTTAGGCGTGTAAAACAAAGGCATTAAAGTGCTGCTCTTGAGGGTCTTTGAGGGTTGATTTCCTGGCTTAAATAAGCGTTGTTAGTAGCACCATTTTGGGGTGATCTTCCTGACCATGTTGGTAAGATATTGGATGTACATTGAGTCGGGCTCAAGGTTGTTCAGTGGTCTAGAGTAGCCAGTAAACAAGGCACACTAGAGGAGGATTGTGGCTAAAGTTGCAATATTAAGGGAAAGGGGCTGGAAATGCCGGAAGCTATTGTTGAAGTGAAGAAGTTTAGCATGAACTAGAGGCTGCCTCGGTTCAAAAATAACACAGTAGCAGACTGCTGTTTCCAGTTAAAGCAAAGGTGACTGCTACGCTGCCGTTTGAAGCCACACATCGGTCAAAGATCTAAGTAGCAGAAGGCACTCTGCTGATTGAACAAAAGGACAGTAATAGGAGTGATCCAAGAGCCTTTGAAGGAAAAGAAGACAAGCACAAGGAGCTTAAACCGAGAGGGTAAGGCTCTTTGTGGATGAATTCAAATATATGAGTATTATATGCAAATATATATGTGCGTATATAAGGAGCATTATTTGATTAATGAGAAATTATGAATAATCAGGATAATATACTTTAGATTTGTCTTGATTATTAGTTGAGATTATTTAAGGAAATGTGTATATATACACGTGTATAAATACAATTATATATATACCTATATGAGCACATATGGAGATGTATAAATACATATCAAGTTGATATGAAGGGAACGATTTGAGCATAAATTCGTAACTGCATATACAGATATACATAGATATATATATATACAACAATATATATATATACATATAACAATGGGAGTCTTGATTTGAAATGATAATGAAGAATGAACTCTTGGTGTAGGTTTGGATTCGAAATCTTAAGGAAGGTTGGTAATACGAGATCCGATTGATAAGGCTCATCAAGTGAATCGGAGCGGTTAAAGGACCCAAACTTTCCAATCCAGAAGAACGGGGAAGATACTCACTAGGAATATAAGGTAAGTGGGTTAAATAAATCTTACTAGTATCATCTCGTAAGAGATGAAAGAACCCTCATTAAATAATTAATTAAATTTATATAAGATATTGGTTGGATATTACGGGTAAGACAAATAGAATAAGTATGGTAAGATTTTTTTAAATCGAACATAATGTGCCTGCGAAATGTGCTTATTTGAAAAGTGATTTTGTTGTGAATGGTGGAATGTGTTATGTGTTATGGCTCTCTTATGATTACTGAACCTGTCAACATATTGTTATGCTTTGAGTATGGACATGTGATTTGAGTACTAAATATACATATCGTTCTCGATGTTGAGTCAATGGACCCTAATCAGCACCTAGTTATATTTGTCGAAAGCTAGGAAAACTAAAGGCCAAACCGAGTAGAGACTCGATGATTTTACCGTGTGAGCCACCTCTAGAATCCTTCGGGAACTAAGTGCTGCACGTGTTCTGATGTGTTAGTAAAGGCCAAACCGAGCAGAGACTCGATGATTTTACCGTGTGAGCCACCTCTAGAATCCTTCGGGAACTAAGTGCTGCACGTGTTCTGATGTGTTAGTAAAGGCCAAACCGAGCAGAGACTCGATGATTTTACCGTGTGAGCCACCTCTAGAATCCTTCGGGAACTAAGTGCTGCACGTGTTCTGATGTGTTAGTAAAGGCCAAACCGAGCAGAGACTCGATGATTTTACCGTGTGAGCCACCTCTAGAATCCTTCGGGAACTAAGTGCTACACGAGTTTCGATGTACTAAAGGCCTAACCGAGCAAAGACTCGAGTTCTGAACCGTGGGAGTCACCTCTAGAATCCTTCGAGAACTAAGTGCTACACGATTTCCAACGAAATGTAAAAGTCATAGGATATTGTGATGATAAGTAAGTGATTGTGATTCGTGAATGTTACGAATGTCGAAGGATGAAACAGATCTGAGGCATATGACATACAACGTGTGTGATTATTGGATTATGTTTGTACATGTCCTTTGGATATATGCTACTTGAATGTTTGTTTCTTTCTATTATTGGATTATGTTATATATGCCATTTGAACATGTGCGACTTGAACGTTCATTTCTTCGATTATTGGAATTATGTTATATATGCCATTTGAATATGTACTACTTGAATGTTCGCTCTTCCACACTTAATTATACTGATAAAGAGAATGATATCTTGTGAAATTAAGGATGAAATGTAAGCATGAACAAGTTTATTACATTTGTGTACTTACGGAATGATAATAAACCTTAGTATAATCCATACATGCTAATTTACAATAACTCAAGCATGTATGATTGTGTTTTACGATATGAGCCTAGTATGTTTTATTTAAACTACTTACTGAGCCGTGGATTGCTCACCCCTTTAATTTAACAACTGCAGATCATACGAGTTGATAACCGGCTCAGGTTTCACGTAGGCTCCCGGGAAATCGTACCTAGTAGTGGTACCCATTTGCGTTCTCCGGAGCTAGCATTTTGTATTTTGAGGTATACTGCTAGTATATCATTTTGATAATCATGTGTACGTTAAATTTCACAGTACTAGGAAAGTTTACGGGATGTAACTTTGGATCGCACTAGATGACTATGTGAGTCTAGGTGGTTATCGAGTCCGATCCGGGTCCTAATGTATGTTTTGAATTATATATAATGGGGTAGATACGAACTTAGTAATGGTTAAACTCTCGAGATCTTTGAAAACACATGACTGCATGAAACTGTGGAGAAACACCAGCTGCTGTGTTATGTGATTTAAAAATGTGTTTTAGTGCAGGAAATTATACCTGGGGAAATTGATAAAATACAAAGGGGAGGTTTTCGACCTGTTTCTTTTGGGAATAGTAAAATAAGACGAAAATCATAAGAAAAACCTCTTTGAGAAACGTGTCATAGCTCGAGAAATAATATGAGTATGATAGGATCGGAATTTAGATACTACACTAGCACCGAATACAAACCGTAAGTAGAAAAAGAAAAATTTGGTTCGAAATTTTCATAAGCAAATCAAGTAAGTGTTAAGTGGACGTCATTGGCCTTCGGGTCGTGACAGATTTAATGGTATCAGAGCCTGGTTTGTCTAGTACGTGTTAGTGTAGTTTAGACTGTCTGTAGCGTTACATCCCATGTACTGTGAAATTTATGTGAAAGTTTCCAAATTTGACTTATACTGAGATTGATCTGCTCTTGGTATAGGCACTTGAAATTTGAGTAGAATGAGGAGAACGAGACGTAGAAGTGGATCCGGGAGGCCGTCTCGGGGGTCAGCAATACCACCCTCGACTCCTTCACCCTCTGCACCTCCATCACCTCCACCTCCGACTCCTCCACATCCGACTCCTCCACCTCCGGATAGTATGGAGGCGAGAATGGCTAGAATGGAGCAGAATTATGAGGTTATGACAGCCTTGCTACAACAACTTGTGGCAAACCAAACTGGTGCACCTCAGGCTCCGCCACCTCCACATGCACCTTCAGTACCTTCAGTGCCTCCATCTGCACCCGTAGTGCCTCCACCTGCACCACCACCACAGGTGCCACCTCCACCGACTCCCGTAGAGCCCCAGGTTGCTCCTCCTCCGGTTACACCTCAAGTAGTCGCACCTCAGCCAGCTACTACTCAGGTTGGGAGTTCAGTAGATCGGAATATGTCTCTCTTGAAGCAATTTCAAAAGATGAATCCTCCACAGTTCAAGGGAGAAAAAGACCCCACTAAGGCGGAAGAGTGGATAGAGGAGATGGAGTTCCTCTTTAAATACATGGGCTGCAATTCCACCGAGAAGGTATCATTAGCAGTGTATATGATGAGAGGTGAGGCTCAGAAGTGGTGGAAGACTAATGAGCCCTTGGTGTTGGCCAAAAATCCCATCATTACATGGGAGAAGTTTGTTGAGACCTTCATGGATTATTATGTGTCGGCTGTGGCAAGACGAAAGAAGAAGACAGAGTTTCTTGAACTGAAGCAAGGGTCTATGAAAGTAGATGAGTATGAGACCTGATTCACTGCCTTAGTCAAATATGATGCGGATTATGCCAACAATGATGAGAAGAAGGCAGAGAAATTTACTTCGGGTTTGAGGTCCAATATTAGGAGTAGAGTTAGGCCCTTTGAGCTTACGGAGTATACGGCTGTTGTGAGGAAGGCATTGACAGTTGAACAGGAACTTGAAGCTTCTCAGGCCGAATATGATGCTAGGAGACAGCCTAAGCCGAGACAGCCCCCTAATAAAAGATTTGATAGAAGGAGGCCAGAGCAAAGAAGATATCAGGGCCCTAGTAAGAGGCAGAAGTTTGTTGCGCCTCGACCACAGGCTATTAGGCCTATTACTACAGCTACACCCACTACTCGAGCCATAACTGCAGCACCCATTGATACTTCTCAGCCGTGTACTGCTTGCGGCAAAATTCATAGGAATCGACCTTGTCTTAAAGCTTCAGGAGCTTGTTTTAATTGTGGTGAGAGAGGTCACTTAATTAAAGATTGCCCCCATCCTAAGGCCACAGAAAAACGAGATGATAGACCACCGATGGCCCAGCAGAAGAAGGCTCAAGATAAGGGCAAGAAACCCATGGAGCATGGAAGGGTGTTCGCTCTCGACCAAGAGACGGCCGACGCTTCTGGTTCGGTCATTAAGGGCTATCTCGCGTTTGTTGAGGATGCCAAAAAGAGCCAATCGGAACCGTCTGACATCCCAGTTGTTAAGGACTTCTCCGATGTATTTCCGGATGAGCTACCAGGGCTACCTCCGGAAAGAGAGATGGAGTTTGCCATAGAGTTACTCCCAGGCACTCAACCTATATCCAAGGCCCCGTATCGAATGGCCTTAGTTGAGTTAGAGGAGTTGAAAAAGCAATTACAAGAATTGTTGGACAAAGGGTTCATAAGGCCAAGTGTGTCACCATGGGGAGCTCCGGTGTTGTTTGTGAAAAAGAAGGATGGCAGTTTGAGGCTATGTATCGATTATAGGCAGTTGAATCAAGCAACGGTGAAGAATAAGTATCCACTGCCTAGGATTGATGATCTATTGGATCAATTGAAGGGTGCCCAATTATTTTCGAAGATCGATTTGAGGTCGGGGTACCACCAATTGAGGGTTAGAGGGGAAGATGTGCCAAAGACAGCCTTCAGGACTCGATATGGCCACTACGAATTTCTAGTTATGCCATTCGGCCTAACGAATGCCCCTGCAGCATTCATGGCATTGATGAATGAAGTATTCAAGCCTCACTTGGATAAGTTCGTCATTGTGTTCATAGATGACATACTGGTGTATTCCCGATCCCGGGAAGAACATGAGCACCATCTCCACATAGTACTCCAGACTCTTAGAAAGGAAGGGCTATACGCAAAGTTTAGCAAGTGTGAGTTTTGGTTGGAACAAATCAGTTTTCTGGGGCATGTAGTATCAAAGGATGGTGTAGCAGTTGATCCAGTTAAGATAGAGGCCGTGATGAATTGGGAAAGGCCTAAGACAGTGACCGAGATTCGCAGCTTCTTAGGGCTTGCAGGTTACTATAGGAGATTTGTAGAGGGATTTTCCAAACTTGCTGCTCCTCTAACCCGACTCACACGCAAGGATGTCAAGTTTGAATGGAATGATGCGTGTGAGCGTAGCTTTCTAGAACTTAAGCAAAGGTTGACTACGGCCCCTTTGTTGATGGTTCCAAGTGGATCCGGAGGATTTGCAGTGTATAGTGATGCTTCTCTACAGGGTCTTGGTTGTGTATTGATGCAGAATGGTAGAGTAGTGGCATATGGTTCAAGGCAGTTGAAAGACCACGAGAAGAACTACCCTACTCATGATCTGGAGTTGGCAGCGGTAGTGTTTGCGCTAAAGATATGGCGCCATTATTTGTATGGTGAGCGGTTCCAGGTTTATACAGACCACAAGAGCTTAAAGTACTTATTCTCGCAGAAAGAGTTGAATATGAGACAGAGAAGATGGATGGAGCTATTGAAGGACTATGACTGCGAGATTCTCTATCATCCGGGTAAAGCAAACCGGGTAGCGAATGCATTAAGTAGGAAGAGTGTGGGTTTCGTTAGCTACATGATGGTCCGAGAATGGGATTTGATGGAGAAATTTTCGGAGTTGAATATCAACCTAGAGCCCGATGGTGAGTGTTTGATAGCTAGCTTGAGGATAGAGCCTAGCATTATGGATCAAATTAGACAAGCCCAGAAAGAGGATCCTAGACTTGTGGAGATTATTGGTGGAATACAACTGGGCCAAGACTCAGAGTTTAAGATTTCGGATGATGGGTTGTTGAGATATAGGGGCAGAATTTGTGTTCCGAATGATGAGATGTTGAAGAGGCAAATTTTGGAAGAGGCACACAGCTCCAAATACACTATGCATCCAGGTAATACGAAGATGTATCAGAATTTACGCGAGGTGTTTTGGTGGGCTGGTATGAAGAAAGATATAGCGACCTTTGTGTCCAAGTGCCTAGTGTGCCAAAAGGTTAAGATTGAACATCAACGGCCAGCGGGCTTACTAAAGCCTTTGCCCATACCTACATGGAAGTGGGAGCATGTGACTATGGACTTCATTATGGGGCTCCCGAGGACTCGTAAGAATCATGATGCAATCTGGGTGATAGTTGACAGATTGACAAAGTCCGCTCATTTCCTAGCTATGAAGGCTACCGATCCGCTTAGTGTCTTAGCAAATATGTATGTTAAGGAGATTGTGAGGTTACATGGAGTCCCAGTGAGTATAGTTTCAGACAGGGATTCTCGGTTTACTTCCCGTTTCTGGGAACACTTCCAAGATGCTTTGGGAACTAAACTGAGCTTTAGCACAGCCTTCCATCCTCAAACCGATGGGCAATCAGAGAGGACTATTCAGACACTTGAGGACATGTTGAGGGCATGTGTTATGGATTTTCGAGGCTCATGGGATGATCACCTGGCACTAGCGGAGTTTGCATATAACAACAGCTTTCACTCTAGTATTGGGATGGCACCTTATGAGGCATTGTATGGGCGTAGGTGTAGGTCTCCCATTGGCTGGGAAGAGGTAGGTGAAAGAAAGTTATTCACTCCGGAGATTGTAGAGAAAGCTTCCGAAGATGTGAAATTGATATGTGATAGATTGAAGACAGCCCAAAGTAGACAGAAAAGCTATGCCGATTGTCGAAGGAGGCCTTTAGAGTTTCAAGTGGGTGATAAAGTGTTCTTGAAAATCTCTCCATCTAAAGGCATAATGAGATTTGGCAAGAAAGGGAAGCTGAGTCCTCGATACATTGGTCCGTTTGAGATATTGGGGAGAGTGGGCGACGTAGCATATCGACTAGCATTACCCCCAGAGCTATCGGGTGTGCATAATGTCTTTCATGTGTCGATGCTACGGAAATATCATCCGGACCCATCTCATGTGATCGAGTATGAACCACTGGAGATTAGAGAGGACTTAAGCTATGTTGAGAGACCTATTCGGATCTTAGATAGGAAAGATAAGATATTGAGGTCTAAAACAATCCCTCTAGTCAAAGTGCTTTGGCAGCACCACTCTTCAGAAGAAGCCACATGGGAGTTGGAAAGCCTAATGAGAGAGAAATACCCTTACCTATTTCTGCTAGACACGGAAAATTTGGGGGACCAAATTTCCTAAGGTGGGTAGGATGTAAAAACTACAAACTTTGTACCATCTGATGCGAATAAATAAGAGACATAGAGTAAGTTGAGTACTATGATACATTGTAAGCCATAATCTTATGTCAAGTAATGAGGATGAAACCTCAAATTAGTGGAATTAGAAAACAATTAATTTATACTTTTGTGTCATTTGGAAAATCTCATAACTAAGTTCAAGAATTAAATAAGAACTAATAAGACACATATATTTCCCAAAATACATAAGTAGGTTATTTTAATAAGACAAAATACACAAGTATACTAAAGGAAGTGTAGTGTGCATGAATGTTGAATAATTAAAAATAAATTGAAGAATTCATATGTATACACATATCCATACAAAAAGATATATATATGTATATATATACATATACTTATATGAATATGAGTATGTGTGTATATATATATATATATATATATGTTTTATTATAATTAAGATTTTTAAATATAGGTACATATACATATTATATGTAAAGAGTATAATAAAATAAATAAATACATATGAATATATGATTGGTATATGTAGATAAAATTTATTATTTAAAGACAATTATAATTCATATGAATTATAAATATTTGAGATAGTAATAAGAATATAGATAAAATATAAATTTTTTGTGTGTTAGTGGAGTTTGATGGGACTTTCTCCCATCAAACCCCACTAACTTCACCCGGCTACATCAACAAAAGCTTCTAAGAGAAGCCTTGAAAATAGAAGAAAGAAATGAGAGGAAAGGAGATGTGAAACACGAGACAGAGGGCTGGAGATTTAAACCTTTCGGTGAAGAGGAAAGAAAGGAGATGAACTGAAGCCGAGAAGAAAGAAAAGTAGCCGGAAAGAAAAGGAAAAGAAGAGAAAAAGACGTTGCAAAGGACGGAGGAAGAACTACAGTGGTGCAGTAAAGAAACGGAAAAGAGGGGAAATTTTAGATGTACAGGAGAAACAAATCGAGTCTGTTAGAAAATGGGGCTCACTCGGTGATAACCATTGGAAACGTGAGCTGAAGGAGGAGCAGAGTTTATGAACGATGTCTTTGGAAATTAATGGTGCAACAAGGACGCCATTCAGAGGTCTTTGGTGCGAGATTTTTGGAGGCTTGAACCGAAATTAATCAGGGAATCAAAAAGGTAATGAACTGTTGGCATATGAGTGTCATTTAAAATTCTATTTGAACCTATTATAATGGCCAAACAATGGCTGACTGTGTAGGGCAACGCAGGATCTTAATTCAACACACTTTGGAGGGAAAGAAGACTAACTTTGAGTAGACAAGAGACCAAACGTGTGACACATTGGTTGGTGACAGAGTGAAGACCAAACCAAGGCTGCTGTCACCCTCGAAGAAACAAGGAAACGGCAGTGTAATGGAGGCTGTAAGAATGTGGTGTGTCCTAGTCTTTGGTGGTTGAAACGGTAAAGGATTGATGGTCTAAGGGAGGCTCATAGTGGCTGTTCTATTACATGAAACAGAAAAAGGAATTAAAGTGTCTAGTTAGGCGTGTAAAACAAAGGCATTAAAGTGCTGCTCTTGAGGGTCTTTGAGGGTTGATTTCCTGGCTTAAATAAGCGTTGTTAGTAGCACCATTTTGGGGTGATCTTCCTGACCATGTTGGTAAGATATTGGATGTACATTGAGTCGGGCTCAAGGTTGTTCAGTGGTCTAGAGTAGCCAGTAAACAAGGCACACTAGAGGAGGATTGTGGCTAAAGTTGCAATATTAAGGGAAAGGGGCTGGAAATGCCGGAAGCTATTGTTGAAGTGAAGAAGTTTAGCATGAACTAGAGGCTGCCTCGGTTCAAAAATAACACAGTAGCAGACTGCTGTTTCCAGTTAAAGCAAAGGTGACTGCTACGCTGCCGTTTGAAGCCACACATCGGTCAAAGATCTAAGTAGCAGAAGGCACTCTGCTGATTGAACAAAAGGACAGTAATAGGAGTGATCCAAGAGCCTTTGAAGGAAAAGAAGACAAGCACAAGGAGCTTAAACCGAGAGGGTAAGGCTCTTTGTGGATGAATTCAAATATATGAGTATTATATGCAAATATATATATGTGCGTATATAAGGAGCATTATTTGATTAATAAGAAATTATGAATAATCAGGATAATATACTTTAGATTTGTCTTGATTATTAGTTGAGATTATTTAAGGAAATGTGTATATATACACGTGTATAAATACAATTATATATATACCTATATGAGCACATATGGAGATGTATAAATACATATCAAGTTGATATGAAGGGAACGATTTGAGCATAAATTCGTAACTGCATATACAGATATACATAGATATATATATACAACAATATATATATATATATATAATATATACATATAACAATGGGAGTCTTGATTTGAAATGATAATGAAGAATGAACTCTTGGTGTAGGTTTGGATTCGAAATCTTAAGGAAGGTTGGTAATACGAGATCCGATTGATAAGGCTCATCAAGTGAATCGGAGCGGTTAAAGGACCCAAACTTTCCAATCCAGAAGAACGGGGAAGATACTCACTAGGAATATAAGGTAAGTGGGTTAAATAAATCTTACTAGTATCATCTCGTAAGAGATGAAAGAACCCTCATTAAATAATTAATTAAATTTATATAAGATATTGGTTGGATATTACGGGTAAGACAAATAGAATAAGTATGGTAAGATTTTTTTAAATCGAACATAATGTGCCTGCGAAATGTGCTTATTTGAAAAGTGATTTTGTTGTGAATGGTGGAATGTGTTATGTGTTATGGCTCTCTTATGATTACTGAACCTGTCAACATATTGTTATGCTTTGAGTATGGACATGTGATTTGAGTACTAAATATACATATCGTTCTCGATGTTGAGTCAATGGACCCTAATCAGCACCTAGTTATATTTGTCGAAAGCTAGGAAAACTAAAGGCCAAACCGAGCAGAGACTCGATGATTTTACCGTGTGAGCCACCTCTAGAATCCTTCAGGAACTAAGTGCTGCACGTGTTCTGATGTGTTAGTAAAGGCCAAACCGAGCAGAGACTCGATGATTTTACCGTGTGAGCCACCTCTAGAATCCTTCGGGAACTAAGTGCTGCACGTGTTCTGATGTGTTAGTAAAGGCCAAACCGAGCAGAGACTCGATGATTTTACCGTGTGAGCCACCTCTAGAATCCTTCGGGAACTAAGTGCTGCACGTGTTCTGATGTGTTAGTAAAGGCCAAACCGAGCAGAGACTCGATGATTTTACCGTGTGAGCCACCTCTAGAATCCTTCGGGAACTAAGTGCTGCACGTGTTCTGATGTGTTAGTAAAGGCCAAACCGAGCAGAGACTCGATGATTTTACCGTGTGAGCCACCTCTAGAATCCTTCGGGAACTAAGTGCTACACGAGTTTCGATGTACTAAAGGCCTAACCGAGCAAAGACTCGAGTTCTGAACCGTGGGAGTCACCTCTAGAATCCTTCGGGAACTAAGTGCTACACGATTTCCAACAAAATGTAAAAGTCATAGGATATTGTGATGATAAGTAAGTGATTGTGATTCGTGAATGTTACGAATGTCGAAGGATGAAACAGATCTGAGGCATATGACATACAACGTGTGTGATTATTGGATTATGTTTGTACATGTCCTTTGGATATATGCTACTTGAATGTTTGTTTCTTTCTATTATTGGATTATGTTATATATGCCATTTGAACATGTGCGACTTGAACGTTCATTTCTTCGATTATTGGAATTATGTTATATATGCCATTTGAATATGTACTACTTGAATGTTCGCTTTTCCACACTTAATTATACTGATAAAGAGAATGATATCTTGTGAAATTAAGGATGAAATGTAAGCATGAACAAGTTTATTACATTTGTGTACTTACGGAATGATAATAAACCTTAGTATAATCCATACATGCTAATTTACAATAACTCAAGCATGTATGATTATGTTTTACGATATGAGCCTAGTATGTTTTATTTAAACTACTTACTGAGCCGTGGATTGCTCACCCCTTTAATTTAACAACTGCAGATCATACGAGTTGATAACCGGCTCAGGTTTCGCGTAGGCTCCCGGGAAACCGTACCTAGTAGTGGTACCCATTTGCGTTCTCCGGAGCTAGCATTTTGTATTTTGAGGTATACTGCTAGTATATCATTTTGATAATCATGTGTACGTTAAATTTCACAGTACTAGGAAAGTTTACGGGATGTAACTTTGGATCGCACTAGATGACTATGTGAGTCTAGGTGGTTATCGAGTCCGATCCGGGTCCTAATGTATGTTTTGAATTATATATAATGGGGTAGATACGAACTTAGTAATGGTTAAACTCTCGAGATCTTTGAAAACACATGACTGCATGAAACTGTGGAGAAACACCAGCTGCTGTGTTATGTGATTTAAAAATGTGTTTTAGTGCAGGAAATTATACCTGGGGAAATTGATAAAATACAAAGGGGAGGTTTTCGACCTGTTTCTTTTGGGAATAGTAAAATAAGACAAAAATCATAAGAAAAACCTCTTTGAGAAACGTGTCATAGCTCGAGAAATAATATGAGTATGATAGGATCGAAATTTAGATACTACACTAGCACCGAATACAAACCGTAAGTAGAAAAAGAAAAATTTGGTTCGAAATTTTCATAAGCAAATCAAGTAAGTGTTAAGTGGACGTCATTGGCCTTCGGGTCGTGACACATTCCCCTTGTTCCTTCCTTTATCAGGCTCTTAATTTCCTTATTTAAACTGTGGCCACCCCTTTCCTTTGATTTGTAGCTTTTCTCCCCTTTCTTCCATAACGAAATCAAACCTAATGTAACATCCTAATTGCTAAAAATTCGAAATAAATTTTTTCTTTTCAATTAATTGGTTGAGCTGTGCTTAGCATCACAGATTCATTGTAAAGCTAAATTCACATTAGCTAATTCAATATCCATTTATTTCGTTGGTCTTAGTTTTAGGTATTTCTAAATATATGCATAGTCTCATATAAACTAAATTAATTAGCCAGGTTCATACATATAAAATTAACTTATACTTCCTCACATGCTTCCATACAGATTGTAAATATATTTTCAACTTCTTTTAGTTACATCCCCTTTATCTACATAAGTACTATACTAATAAGTCTGAATACAAAAGGAATTACTGTATATCATATACCTTCAAGGTTGGTACCAAAAGCCTCGAAGGAACAGAATCAGAACCCCTCACACAGGTATGTCTACTACAAGTAATTTGGAAGGAAGAGTAAGGGGGTGAGCTTACGCCCAATAAAGAATACATATAAAGATATAGATACCATAAACTATATGGAAATTTCTAAGTCAAATATTAAATACTAAAATTTAAAAACTGATTGTCACAGCCCGTGACCCTAGTTTTCATCTTTTTCTATAAATCTTATTTGGTTGGGCTGTCTGCAATACTTTACTTTTCTTTTACATATAAACAATTTCATATTAAATTATAATATGAATTACATCCCTTATCTTATTTCATAAGGAGGTAGTACTGTAAGTAAGTCTAAATACAGAAAATAAATGATCATACCTTGAGTATTAAATCAAGCTATCACATTGTCCCCAAATGCGCAGCTAAAATCCTTTAGGTGTCAGACTCTCAGTCTTCGAAAACCTGAAATGTTAAAATTAAGGGGTGAGCAAACCACGGCTCAGTAAGGGAATCATATACCTCACTTGATATTCAGCTATCTATATGCTGAAAAACTTTTTTCATTTTTCCTATAGGGCTCTAGGCATACATGTAGGAAGGATACTACAGTCGGCTAGGGATCCGGATGGAGTAAGGCAGGTATTTTGAAATACCTGTCTTGTCTCAGAACCTAGAAGCAACTGTAGAGAGTAATAAATATCTTACATATAAAGATATAGATACCATAAACTATATGGAAATTTCTAAGTCAAATATTAAATACTAAAATTTAAAAACTGATTGTCACAGCCCGTGACCCTAGTTTTCATCTTTTTCTATAAATCTTATTTGGTTGGGCTGTCTGCAATACTTTACTTTTCTTTTACATATAAACAATTTCATATTAAATTATAATATGAATTACATCCCTTATCTTATTTCATAAGGAGGTAGTACTGTAAGTAAGTCTAAATACATAAAATAAATGATCATACCTTGAGTATTAAATCAAGCTATCACATTGTCCCCAAATGTGCAGCTAAAATCCTTTAGGTGTCAGACTCTCAGTCTTCGAAAACCTGAAATGTTAAAATTAAGGGGTGAGCAAACCACGGCTCAGTAAGGGAATCATATACCTCACTTGATATTCAGCTATCTATATGCTGAAAAACTTTTTTCATTTTTCCTATAGGGCTCTAGGCATACATGTAGGAAGGATACTACAGTCGGCTAGGGATCCGGATGGAGTAAGGCAGGTATTTTGAAATACCTGTCTTGTCTCGGAACCTAGAAGCAACTGTAGAGAGTAATAAATATCTTACATATAAAGATATAGATACCATAAACTATATGGAAATTTCTAAGTCAAATATTAAATACTAAAATTTAAAAACTGATTGTCACAGCCCGTGACCCTAGTTTTCATCTTTTTCTATAAATCTTATTTGGTTGGGCTGTCTGCAATACTTTACTTTTCTTTTACATATAAACAATTTCATATTAAATTATAATATGAATTACATCCCTTATCTTATTTCATAAGGAGGTAGTACTGTAAGTAAGTCTAAATACAGAAAATAAATGATCATACCTTGAGTATTAAATCAAGCTATCACATTGTCCCCAAATGCGCAGCTAAAATCCTTTAGGTGTCAGACTCTCAGTCTTCGAAAACCTGAAATGTTAAAATTAAGGGGTGAGCAAACCACGGCTCAGTAAGGGAATCATATACCTCACTTGATATTCAGCTATCTATATGCTGAAAAACTTTTTTCATTTTTCCTATAGGGCTCAGGCATACATGTAGGAAGGATACTACAGTCGGCTAGGGATCCGGATGGAGTAAGGCAGGTATTTTGAAATACCTGTCTTGTCTCGGAACCTAGAAGCAACTGTAGAGAGTAATAAATTTCTTTTTGTTTGAAATTTAATATTTTTCCTTTTTATTTCATATCATTTTCATATTCTTTTCAAAATAATGCTTTTATGAAATAAAGCATTTAAATAAGTAACTAATATTCATATATTCTTTGAAAAGAATATTAGTTAAATCATCATCATTCTCATTTAAAACTCATTTCATGTTTTACTGTACATCATAATTAGTACAGTACTTTAAATAGCAAAATAAGCTATTAAATCTTTTTCGTATAACATATTTATCGTTTAAATCTAATATTCAATTTAAAATTAAAATAAGAATATTATATTTATTTTCCTCCTTTTTCCTTTTTAAAAAACGTATCACATATTCATGTCACATATAGTCTAATATTCAATTTAAAATTATAGTAAGAATATTAGACTTATAAACTCTTTTTCCTTTTGAAAACATATTACATGATCATATGAAAATCATCTCGTAGTACTAAAATCAGTACTGAAATAAGCATTTTGTAAAATGCTGTAAATCACTTTCATTTGATTTATCACATATCATGTAAAACATTTTCATATATGGAGACTGAGGCACGCCCAGCCCGTCCACTGGGTCGTTACTCATATCATGCTATAGACCCCGAAGGGTATAAAATAATCATGTCAAATCTATAGCCATAGTCTATAATTGTCCTCAGCGGATCACTGATCAGGTGTCGGCCAGGACTACATATCACATATCACATATTACATGTCACATATCACATATCACATATCAGCATGATAGGATGCCTACTAGTCTCAAAACCGTATTTTTCATCATAAAATAACCTTCATGGAATTTATAAAAATATATAATTTTATAACTTAAAACCATAAAGGTTATAAAACCATTTAGTGAATATTTATAAAATATTTATAAAAATATTCACTTTATTTCTTTTCATTTTCTAACTCATATTTCGTGTAATTTACATATCAAGAGAATTTTAGGTGATTTCATTATCACCGTTCTCGAAAACATGGATATTTTAAAATTAAATCTCATTATATTCATGTTTTATGAAAATTAATAATTTTCTCGTTTTTTTGTGCTTGAATATCGATTTTCGAAAATAAAATCATTTAATATGATTTTACAAAATTTTTTAAAAATTTTCGGCAGCATAACGATTGCCGATTGACTAGCCTCCTACGCGGAAAATAAAGTTTATAATACCAACCAGTACATCATCACAAATTTCCAACCAATCATTCATCGCTATATTTTCATAAATATTTTCATAAATATTTTATAATTAAAATCATGCAGACTGAATATCCTTACAGTGCTGCACATGCATCCCTTACCTTTTCCGGGTTGGCGACTTCCGCATTATCGGTCGCGCCCGTACTCCATCTCTTCCGATTCCATCATCTCGTTCGCCGAGAATAATTTCTGGAAACCAAATTCTAACATTTAGATTTTTTTCATAGTTTATTAAAAATCACAAGAAATTGATTTCCAGAATTTCTTACCAAATTTCCGTAAAAATTCAAATTTTCGAATTCCAGAGAATTTTCGAATTCCCGAAAATTTCCTTTTCTCTCTTTCTTTCTTCCTTTTTCTTCTTTGTTTCTTCCTTTTTCCTTTTTCTTCTTCTTTTTCTTCTCTTTTCTTTTTCTTTTTCTTTTTCTTTTTATTTTTCTTTTTCCTTTTCCGGTTCGGACCGGTTCAGACCGGTTCAACCTCATCCCATCGGTTCGGCCACCAATGGCCACCCTTGCTGGCGGTTCATGCCTCCCACAGTTCACCGACATTGTGGGGATGCCAGATCTGGCCTCCGTTTCTCCCCATCACCGACGACGGCACCGGATCTAGAGGCTCGGGTTTCGACCTCCTCTTCCTCTTTTTCTCCCTCTTTTTCGCCTTCTCTTCCACCACCGGAGGCTCCTCTCCCTTTGGTTCGCCCTTTCTGATGTCGAGGTGGAGGTGGCAGTGCCTGGATCGGCCGGCACTGCTGTTTTCTTCTTTCCTTTCTTCCCTTTTTCCGCTTCGGCTTCCACTTCCGATTTCTTCTCTTTTCGCCTCGGGCCGTCACAGGTTGCTTCTCCTCGCACCAGTGACGCCACTCTCTCCTCCCTTTCCTCCTCTCACTAGGCCGGCCGACAAGTCGGTTGCCTCCTAAAATTTCGACAGAAACGAGGTCCTAATCCCGTTTCTGTTTTCCTCTTTTTTATTATTTTCTTTTATATTTTGTATATATATAATTATACCATATATATATACACTATATTAATTTATTTATCTAGATATATATTTTGTATTTGTAATTTATAAATATATATATCTATACACTTATATTTAATATAATACATATGTTTCATATGTGTATATATATATATACATAAATGTATATAATTATACACATGTATTTATTTATGATATAAAATAATATATATCAATATATCATATGTATATTTTATTTCATATATATACATATGTATTTATATATAAAAACATATAAAAATATATTTATATAATCTAATTATATAAATATATAATATACTCATTTTTTATTTTCTTAAATTTGGATTTCTAAATATCCAAATTAATTATACCCCTTTTTCATTTCTTATTTAATTTGGATCTCGTTATATCCAAATTAATTTCCTCTATGCAATTTTTCAAATCCATCATTTCCTCATCTATCAAAAATCCAATCTTATAAATAATTTCATTTATTTGCTTTAACTTATTTATTTCCATCCAAAAATTACATTTCTGGAAAAATTAATATCAAATTTTAGAAATTTGCGGTTGTCACACTGATTCTGAAGCAAAAATTCGAAAGGAGTTTTCTCTACGACTCGTTAGGGTTTTAGGGCTGAGTTAGAAAGAATGCTTTAAAGCACCTCATTTGTCCCTTTTCCTAACACTTAAGCTATAGAGAAGTCAAGGAAATTTATCAGAAAAGGAATTCATGCGTTCAGAAGTCAGATTCAAATCATTTTAATGCATCAAAAATTCACTTTGCAAGAATAAACCATGCAATTCTCATAAATCATTCAAAATTAGAACATATATATTATAGTTCAAATCAAAATCATAAATATATGTATCAAACCATTTCATATTTAAAAGTTCAGATATCAGAAATTCAGAAATCATATAAAATACAGGTAATTAATAGTAAGTGGAGACATGGCAACAACGTAGTGAAAATCATGTAGTCCAAATATCCCATAAGGGAGAATAATAATCAGATAGACATATGACCATTGCCCAAAGTGGTCCACAGTGATCACGGATCAAGTATCAACTGAGACTACGTAGACTGGATCAAGGTCACACAGCAGTTCAAATTTCAGAATTCAGATGTTAGATACAGATACTGCAAGATTATAGTTAGCCAGTGTCTCAAAACATAAAGTTTCATAATTCAGGATTCAAAATAGTATTCTCAAATCTTACAGATATTCATAGACAATTAAAATACAATGTCTTCAAAATCATGTAATATAAAACTCAAATTAAAATAAAAATTTTATAAATCTTCAAAATCATATAATTTAGTAGTTTCCAAAACTGAATTTCCTTAGGAAATCTCTATTCTTAAAGCATTTCTTAAATTACTAAAAGGCTTTTACAAAAATTCGGCAGCATAACGGTATAAATTTTCTAAAACCTCCTATAAAGCAAACACAGTTTATATACCTAAGGTAGTTGATTTTAAAATCATTCCATTATCTCCTACGTTCCTTATATATATTCCTTACCAATCAATCACAATGCAGCTTATCCAAATTAGCCCAGCAATTAAAATCCAGTAAATGGGCATATATATTCCTCCGCTCCAACTTATTTCCAAACTGTAGAAAATCATTAAAACAATTTAAATTCCAAAACTACCTTCACATAGTACTCATAAGTCTTAAAGATCTCTCAAATTTCCTAATACTATGACAATTTTTTCTATTTCCTACCGAACGCCAAAATTGCAAGTACTGCAAAAACACCTCCGTTTTCGAATCCGACTTCACCAACAATCTTATTTTAATTTATACATTATTCTAGGACCAATTTTTGTATCAAATTGAGCATGATTTCTTTTTGTCCTTCTCTTGGCCGAAAACTCTCTCTCATTGCACTCTTCATTTTGCAAATTTAACGCCATACTTATGTTCTTCACATTCTCTACATTAATATTCATCAAGAATTTAATCAAATCAAGCATGACACTATTAAAACCCCAACTGGCAGAAACCCAAAAGTAAGATCTTAATGGTTTTTCATCAATCTAAAGCTATACATAAGCTAAACACATCAAAAATACTAACATATATTTAAAGAAATTAAAACAAAAATTCCTATCTCATACATACCCTGTTGGCTAAATCCTAGAGGAGGAATTTCACCCACCAAATGGCCTCTCCTAAGCTTGATTCCAAGATATGTTGTAGAGCACTTGAAGATAAACAACTTTGCTTAAGGAAAGTTTTGGGTTTGATAGTGTTTTAGTAGGGTTTCTCTAGCTTTCTCTCACTAACTCAACACTTAGAAAATGAAATGGAAGATGACGAAAGAGTGGCCGGCCAAAGCTTGGAGATGATGGAAAAATATCTTTATTTTTTTATAATTTAAGTTATAATGTAGTGGGTAACTATAAACAAATAGTTACCTCCACTAATATGTTAAATACATGTTTTTTTTCATAATTTGTTATAATTTTAATTATTTTATTATTTTATTTATCATTTTCATCATATAATATATGAATTTGAGTCAAATTTTGAACTTTTAAAAAGATGTGGCGGGCCATGCTTGGGAATTTACCAAAATGCCCTTTATAATTTCATTAATTCCATTTATGTCTTAACCATTACAATATCATATAAACTATTTAATTAAATCACCATATATTTTATTTTCACAAAATATACTTATTTAATATAATATAACTCAAACTTTGACTTTTAATGGGGTTTGATCGGTCTAATAGTGAAATTACTAAAATATCCCTTAACAGTGCTTTTAAGCATTTTCGTGTGATTCTGTCAATAGTTTGGAGCTAAGTGAGACATCTTCACATGAGGGTTCAACTACAATATTTTGTAGGTTTAAAATCAATTCATGTTGACCTATATTTAAATTTACGTTTCTTCCAACCTAGGGACATAATAGTCATTTTTAAATTGCTTTGCACATTTCCTAAGACATGTACAAACGACAGAATTTTGAGATGCAAATTCTTATTATCTCAATATTTCACTCCAAATATTGATATTCTGAAGTTCGATGTCCATTCAAATGCTAGAATTCCTAGTAGGACCCACAACATACTTTCCTCCTATAAGACAAATCATAAGGAATTCATTTACTATCTTTAAATTCAATCATTGTAACTTCAAAATCAACTTATATAAAAGGAAAGAAATTAGGAATCTCACACCTAAGCATTCTCTTATTGTTTTTTCTTTCATATATTATATCTACTTTTTAAACATTTTATCAAAAATTTTATTAAATTAATATATATGTGTGTGTATGTATGTTTGTGAGTATGAAAGATGTTTTATCTATGATATCATAGTGTTTAAGCTGCATTTTTTTTTAATCATATAGCTAATTTTAGATATGCAAATACATTTTTATAAAAAAGTTTAGAAAATTTTTTTAAAAAAACAAATATACATGTTAATTTTTGTTTGAAAATTTTCATATTAATTTGTGTTTCAATAAAAATTTTAATAAATTAACTTAAAATATTTACCCCCACTAATCGTAAATCCTGGATCCATCCTTGATTGTTTCAACTGTGGTTGATCGAATAGAATATGCAAAAAAAATTCACTTTTTGCAAATATGCATACTATGCTATGGGGAATAAAGTTGGCGTTAGACAGAGGGATTGAACATATAGTGATTTAAAGTGACTCATTGCTGGAGGTTAACGAAATCAATAAAAGGAAGGAATTTCTATGGGATGGTGGGACTTAGTAATAGACCTGGCAATTCGTTTTCATAATTTGTTTTCGTGTCATGTAAAACCGTGTTCGTGTCGTGTAAAACACAAAAATTTCGTGTCAAAATTCGTGTTGACATGGAAAACTCAAAATGTTATTTTTAGCTTTTACCATATTCATATATTAATTTTACTTAATTTTAACCCCGTGTCATCTCGTGTCATCCCGTGTCATTTATTCGTATCGTGTTCATGTCGTGTAATCGTGTCGTGTCTGAGATTGCCAGGTCTACTTAGGAAGCAATATAAAAGATTTTGCTCTGAATTTTAGTGCTTGTGTTTTTATGTCATTTTATTATAGATGCAAATAAGCTTGCTTATGAGTTACAATAGTAGATTGTCCAGTAGGATTGCAACGGGTATGGTAGCGAATGCTATGTTATCTAGTTTAAAATAAATAAATAAATAAAATATTATAAAATAAGTCAATATTTCATGGATTGTTATCGAATACATTATCAGCGAAGTTTTTAAACTCTACGAGTAAATTTAAGATGATGACGCACATTTCATTTTATTTTTTAGTATTTACTGAAAATATATGTCACCATATTAACTTTACTTGTAGAGTCTAAAAACTCTAATAACAATATATTAGATAACAATTCGTATTTCAAATATATTATTTAATTTAGTTAATTTTATTTAATTAAATATATGATTTTATACTTTGATTAATTTATTTTTGAAATTATAAAATAACATAAAAAAATATTATATTTAAGCACAAAACGAAATAATTAAAACTAATTGATGCATTGCAGTGAGAACTCATTATTTTGTACTGCATATGTACATTATTCCTATTAATTATCAATAAAGGAATTATTGATAATATTTTTACAAAGTTTAAATATAAAATAAAGATGTCTCTCAGATGAAAATCATTAAGTTGGATGAAATCATAAGTATGAAAAATATTATACCTAGGATGGAATAAAATCGTCATGGAAAAATAGAGATTTAAAATGAAGTTATTTTCCTAAAATTAAATGTTGGTTAAATTGATTTAAAAAGGGATCAAATAATTAACCAAATACATTAAAATAAATATTATAGCTTACAAAATTCTAATGAGGGAATCAGAATTTTACATGGTGGCATGAAAAGGAAAAATTGAGTTAATAAAATAGTCTAAATAAATCTAATAATTATAGGAAAAATTATATTTAGTAAATTTAATGATGGCCAATGATAAGCAACCAACACACACGCCACTTTCATCTTTAATCCCAACTGCATCGTGGGATTCATTCTGGATTGTCATCACCGAAAGCCTCCTCTGTTTCACGTCGAACAGCTCTCTTCTCCACAACGAAACCTCTATCTCTTCAATAAACCACCCAAGCTTCTTGAGGGAAAATAGACCTTGTATATTAAGCTTCCAAAATCCTCAAAGAAGTCAACCAAAAACCTCAAACAGAAGCTGAATAACGTGGGTAGATTTCTGTTCTGTACAGTTTATAATTCGGTGAGATAGGAACCATATTGGTGCAACTTAAGGCATTGCTCTACAGTGTACTGAGGTAAGGGATGCATGTGTAGCACTGTAAGGATATTCAGTCTACATATTTTTAATTCTTAAATATTTTATGAAAATATCGTAATGATTGATCGGTTGAAAAAGTGTAATGATGTACTGGCTGGATTTATAAACTGTATTTTCGTGTAGGAGGCTAGTCAATCGGCAACCGTTATGCTACCGAAAATTTTTAGAAAATTACAGCAAATCATATTACATGATTTTATTTCCGAAAATCGATATTAAATCACAGAAAATGAGAAAATTATTATTTTTCATAAAAAATGAATATAATGAGATTTAATTTTAAAATATTCATGTTTTCGAGAATGGTGAAAATGAAATCACCGAAAATTCTCTTGACATGTATATTACACGAAATATGAAATACAAAATGAAAAGAAATAAAGTGAATATTTTTATAAATATTTTTTATAAATATTCACTAAATGATTTTTAACCTTTATGGTTTTAAATTATGAAATTATATATTTTTATAAATTCCATAAAGGTTATTTTATGATAAAAACACGGTTTTGAGACTAGTTGACCCTTCTATCATGCCGATATGTAATACGTGATATGTGATATGTAATATGTGATATGTTGTCCCGGCCGACACCTGATCAGTGATCTGTCGAGGACACTTATAGACTGTGGCCATAGATCTGGCATGATTATTTTATACCTTCGGGTATTATTGCATGATAGGACTCGGTGATTGCCACTGTCTTCATATATGATTTATGATATGTGAAATGAAAATGTTTTACGATATGTGACATATAAATGAATATTTTCATATGATTCATAAATATGATTTATAGATTTTATTAAATGCTCATTTTAGTACTGTTTTAGTACTACGAGATGATTTTCATATGACATGAAATATGAATATATAATATGTTTTCAAAAGGAAAGAGAAGGAAAATAAATCTAATATTCTTATTTTAATTTTTAAATTGAATATTAGATTTAAACAATATATATGTTATACAAAAAAGATTTAATAGCTTATTTTGCTATTTAAAGTACTGTACTAATTATGATTGTACAATAAACATGAAACGAGTTTTAAAGGGAAATGATGATGATTTAATTAATATTCTTTTCAAAGAATATATGAATGTTAATTACTTGATTTAAATGCTTTATTTCATAAAAGCATTATTTTGAAAAGAATATGAAAATGATATGGAATAAAAAAAAGGAAAAAGATTTAAATTTCAAACGAAAAGAAATTTATTATTCTCTACAGTTGCTTCTAGGTTTCGGGACAAGACAGGTATTTTAAAATACCTGCCTTACTCCATCTGGATCCTAACTGACTGTAGTATCCTTCCTACATGTGTGCCTAGAGCCCAATAGGAAAAATGAAAAAGTTTTTCAGCATATAGATAACTGAATATCAAGTAAGGCATATAATTCCCTTACTGAGCCGTGGTTTGCTCACCCCTTATTTTTAACATTTCAGGTTTTCGAGGATTGAGAGTCTGACAGCTAAAGGATATCGGCTGTGCATTTTGGGATGATGCGACAGCTTGATTTATTACATAAGGTAAGATCATTTATTTTCTGTATTTAGACTTATCTACGGTACTACTTCCTTATGAAGTAAGATAGGGGATGTAATTCATATTATAATTTAATATGAAATTGTATATATGTAAAAGAAAAGTAAAGTACCGCAGACAACCCAACCAAATAAGATGTATAGAATAAGGTGAAAATAGGGTCACGGGCTGTGACAGATTTAATGGTATCAGAGTAAGGTTGGCCTGATGTCTGTTGATATTTTTGGAAAGAAAATGTGTCCAAAAATGTTAACATCCCTTGCAGTACTGTACAGTCTGAATACCTAAAGGAAATAAATGATTGTAAAATGAATTAAATGTTTTAAAAGGGAGAGAGCATTATGAACTAAGGATGTCAAAGAGGAAAACGGCTTTAGAGATTATTTGAAATGGTGATCTTATAGTCTAAAAGAAGGTCGGTTCGGTAAGGAATAGAAATGGACTCGGTGAGGGCCCCACCAATACTTTTTTGTCCGGATCGAACTAAGACCTGAAAGTGATGATATAAAGGAAGGGAATGAAATATCATCATTAAATTGACCTTAAGTCATTGATTGAAGATATTTTGAAGAGACAAAATTTTAGCCAAAAATGACCAAAATACCCCTACCTCCAAAATTTTATCGGGAGTTAAAATAGACCAACAGAAGTTGGAATTGACTGATTTGACAGAGTAATTGATGATGTAAAGCTGCATTACATGCAAAATAACCTAATTATGGATCCCAATGGACTTCTCTGTCGAAATCAAACAAGATATTAAGCTGCTGATATTAGTATGAGAAGGGATACTATCAGCACATAGATATTAAGATCACTTATTTAAATGTATATGAGGACAAAGAAATAAATGTGAAAATGACGAAAATGCCCCTATGCTGGACTATGCTCCGAACAGTGACAAAACCAAGACGATATTAAATCTATTGATGGTAATGGAGTTATTAATGGCATAAAGGAAGTAATATGAATATAATGATCCCGATTATAAATTCCACCTACACTTAGATTGTTGATGTGACTTGAATGGTTAAAGAGAAATCGCAGGATGAGCGGCTCAGTTATTGATTCTTAAGGGTCTGAGTTTAGAGTGTATCAATGGGATATTATTACGGGATCGTTGGATATTATGAAAAGTAATATGATTACTGAAGGTGACTGAGGAAGTGATTAGTACATGTGATGAAATCCATAGCAGTACGGTTAATTATGGTTCTATACACTCATACTGTTTTTGAAGTATCAAACAAATATTTATAGAACCAGAATATTTTGAAATATGTTTTACAAAATGATGTACTGTGTGGAGAATATGCATAAGAATAGTAAGTGACGATAAGAGAAGATGAAGATGACAGATATGGTAGAGAGCAACATAAGAGAGCAGATCTTTTGGTATTTAGGTCTCAGAGGGGCGATCCACGAGATCGATTGCCGCAGCCCCACTATTACTGGTCTGCTTCTACATCGAGAGGTACCACGGCCAGATGTGATCGGTGTGGACGGTCACATGGTACCCGACCTTGCCACATGTCGACCAAGGCTTGTTTTAGATGTGGGTGGGCAGGACATTTGTGAGAGATTGCCCCATGCTCTGAAAGGTAGCTGTATCTACCACACCAGCCCCAGTACTTTCAACATTGATTCTGGCACCAGTAGCTCTGATAGAATCAGAGAGAGTAACACCCTCTCAGCCTAAGTGGGCGACAACAGTGGAGAAGAGTAAGAAGCCCATGACTTAGGGATGGGTGTACGTATTAGGTCAGGAGACTGCTGATGTGTCCGCAGACATCATTAAAGGGTTCTAGTAGAGCTAGAGCGGTTAGGGTATAAAATACATGTGAAGTTAGAGTGAACAGACGCTCTGAGCTGAAAGTATATAGCGAAGATGTCCTCTATAATGGTCAGGGAACATGAACTATTAGAGCAGTTCTTGAACCTCAACATTGTGTGGTATACTCTGAGAGTTATAGGTTTACTACTAACTTCAAAATCGAGCCCGACTTGAGAAGTCAAATCATGGAAGCTCAGAGGACAAGTGATTACTGTATGTCGGTTGCCAATCAGGTACAAGTGGGAATACAATCAGATTATAAGTGTGGCACCAACAGGATTTTGAGGTTCTAAGGTAAAATTTGTGTTCCTAATAATAAGCAAATCAGAGACTTGATTTTGATTGATGCCCATACCTCCATGTACACTCTGCATCCTGGCAGTATTAAAATGTACCAAAATCTACTGAGGATTTACTAGTGGCATATGATGAAGAGAGAGACATTGCGAGTTATGGCGAGATGTCTCACGTGTCAGCAGGTGAAAATCGAGCGTTAAAAACCTGCAAGATTATGACAGCCTCTACCAATTACTAATTGGAAATAGGAGCACACCACAACGGACTTCATCATGGGTTACCAAGGACCCAGAGACAGCATGATGCAATTTGGATAATAGTTGATAGATTGACGAAGTCTGCCCACTTCCTAGCTATCAGATCTACCAATCCTCTCAATGCCTTGTCGATCTTTATGTATGGGAACTAGTGAGGCTATATGAAGTTCCAGTGAGCATTACCTCGGATAAGGATTCCCGGTTTATATCCCATTTTTGTGAGAAATGTCAGGAGGCCATGGGATTCCGGTTGGAACTCAGCACCGCCCTTCATCCCCAGATTGATGAGCAGTCCGAGCAAGTGATACAAACGCTCGAGGATAGGATACGGGCGTGTGCGTTGGATTTTAAAGGCTCTTGGAACGACCAATCGCCATTAGCCGAGTTTACATAAAACAATAGTTATCAAACTAACATCGGCATCGCACTATACGAGGTGCTATATGATAGATGATGTAGATCTTTGATCGCATGGGAAGAAGTGGGAGATCGAAAGTTATCAACTCTCGAATTGGTGGAGTGAACCTCAAAGGAATTACAGTGGATATGTGAAAGACTCCGTACAGTACAGAGTCGGCAAAGGAGCTAAGCAGATATGAGATGCCGACCACTAGAGTTCTCACTAAGTGATTATGTATTCTGAAAGTTTCCCCATCTAAAAGCATTATGAGGTTTGATAGGAAAAGAAAACTAAGTCTTCGCCACATTGGAACATTCGAGAGCTTGGATCGCGTAAAGTTCGAAGAGATAAAAATGTTGCAATCTAAGACAATTCCTCTAATGAAAACGCTCTGGTAATATCACTCTAAAGAAGAGGTTACATGGAAATCGGAAAATGTAATGAGGGAAAACTATCCAAAGCTATTCTAATGAGTGGTTCGAATGTAAATTCGGAGGACTGAATTTCTTAAGGTGGGGAGAATGTGAGAACTCATTATTTTGTACTGTATATGTACATTATTCCTATTAATTATCAATAAGGAATTATTGATAATATTTTTACAAAGTTCAAATATAAAATAAAGATGTCTCTCACATGAAAATCATTGAGTTGGATGAAATCATAAGTATGAAAAATATTATACCTAGGATGGAATAAAATCGTCATGGAAAAATATAGATTTAAAATGAAGTTATTTTCCTAAAATTAAATGTTGGTTAAATTGATTTAAAAAAGGATTAAATAATTAACCAAATATATTAAAATAAATATTATAGCTTACAAAATTCTAATAAGGGAATCAGAATTTTACATGGTGGCATGAAAAGGAAAAATTGAGTAAATAAAATAGTCTAAATCAATCTAATAATTATAGGAAAAATTATATTAAGTAAATTTAATGATGGCCAATGATAAGCAACCAACACACACACCACTTTCATCTTTAATCCCAGCTGCACCGTGGGATTCATTTTGGATTGTCATCACCGAAAGCCTCCTCTGTTTCACGTCGAACAGCTCTCTTTTCCACAACGAAACCTCTATCTCTTCAATAAACCACCCAAGCTTCTTGAGGGAAAATAGACCTTGTATATTAGGCATCCAAAACCCTCAAAGAAGTCAACCAAAAACCTCAAATAGAAGCTGAATAACGTGGGTAGATTTCTGTTCTGTACAGTTTATAATTCGGTGAGATAGGAAGCATATTGGTGCAACTTAAGGCATTGCTCTACAATGTACTGAGGTTAGGGATGCATGTGCAGCACTGTGAGGATATTCAGTATGCATATTTTTAATTATTAAATATTTTATGAAAATATCGTGATGATTGATTGGTTGAAAAAGTGTGATGATGTACTGGCTGGATTTATAAACTGTATTTTCCATGCAGGAGGCTAGTCAATCGGCAGCCATTATGCTGTCGAAAATTTTTAGAAAATTACGGCAAATCATATTAAATGATTTTATTTCCGAAAATCGATATTAAATCACGAAAAACGAGAAAATTATTATTTTTCATAAAAGATGAATATAATGAGATTAAATTTTAAAATATTCATGTTTTCGAAAATGGTGAGAATGAAATCACCGAAAATTCTCTTGACATGTATATTACACGAAATATGAAATACAAAATGAAAAGAAATAAAGTGAATATTTTTATAAATATTTTTATAAATATTCACTAAATGATTTTTAACTTTTATGGTTTTAAATTATGAAATTATATATTTTTATAAATTCCATAAAGGTTATTTTATGATAAAAACACGGTTTTGAGACTAGTTGGCCCCTCTATCATGCCGATATGTAATACGTGATATGTGATATGAAGTCCCGGCCGACACCTGATCAGTGATCCGCCGAGGACACTTATAGACTATGGCCATAGATCTGACATGA
The DNA here is from genome assembly GCA_031772115.1 of Heritiera littoralis. Lineage (NCBI taxonomy): Eukaryota > Viridiplantae > Streptophyta > Magnoliopsida > Malvales > Malvaceae > Heritiera > Heritiera littoralis. The sequence goes on from JAPDPK010000022.1 coordinate 7,509,163, forward strand.
TTATTTTATACCTTCGGGTATTATTGCATGATAGGACTCGGTGATTGCCACTGTCTTCATATATGATTTTATGATATGTGAAATGAAAATGTTTTTACGATATGTGACATGTAAAATGAATATGTTTCATATGATATGAGAAGAAAATGAAATGATTTATAGCATTTTATAAAATGCTCATTTTAGTACTGTTTTAGTATTACGAGATGATTTTCATATGACATGAAATATGAATATGTAATATGTTTTCAAAAGGAAAGAGAAGGAAAATAAATCTAATATTCTTATTTTAATTTTTAAATTGAATATTAGATTTAAACGATATATATGTTATACGAAAAAGATTTAATAGCTTATTTTACTATTTAAAGTACTGTACTAATTATGATTTTACAGTAAACATGAAATGAGTTTTAAAGGGAAATGATGATGATTTAATTAATATTCTTTTCAAAGAATATATGAATGTTAATTACTTTATTTAAATACTTTATTTCATAAAAGCATTATTTTGAAAAGAATATGAAAATGATATGGAATAAAAAAAAAGGAAAAAGGATTTAAATTTCCAACGAAAAGAAATTTATTATTCTCTACAGTTGCTTCTAGGTTCCGGGACAAGATAGGTATTTTAAAATACCTGCCTTACTCCATCCGGATCCCTAATCGACTGTAGTATCCTTCCTACATGTGTGCCTAAAGCCCAATAGGAAAAATGAAAAAGTTTTTTAGCATATAGATAGGTGAATATCAAGTGAGGCATATCATTCCCTTACTAAGCCGTGGTTTGCTCACCCCTTAATTTTAACATTTCAAGTTTTCGAGGACTGAGAGTCGACAGCTAAAGGATATCGACTGTGCATTTGGAGACGATGCGACAGCTTGATTTATTACATAAAGTACGATCATTTATTTTCTATATTTAGACTTATCTACAGTACTACTTCCTTATGAAGTAAGATAGGAGATGTAATTCATATTATAATTTAATATGAAATTGTATATATGTAAAAGAAAAGTAAAGTATCACAGACAGCCCAACCAAATAAGATGTATAGAATAAGGTGAAAATAGGGTCACGGGCTATGACAATTGCACTAGTCATAACCTAGTTAGAAATAATTCAAAATCTTCCCATCAAAATAATTGGAAGTGAATCCTAGTCCATAATTGCTACCTATTGTCCCAAAACCTAAACTACATCAATAGCAGTAAAAAATTAGAAAAAAGTAGTGACTAAACGGAGGATGAAGTGGCAACGAATGAGAGTCAAGCGGGATCAGTAGGTGCCAGAGTGTAACTGAATTAAGTCAAAATGATTTATTATCAAGTTCGTGTTGGGTTCAATTTGAAAATTTAAGACTTGAAGCTCGATCCAAGCTTATTCAGTTTGATTTTTGAAACTCGAGTTCAACTTGATAAAATATTTGAGCCGTTTAAATTTAATTCAATAGGCTCAATCTATCAATTTTTAACTATCTATTTTGAGGATAAAATAGTAAAATAATAATAAAATATTAAAAATATTTATTAAAAAAACTCGATAAGGCTCTTGTGGCGTTCGACTTAAGTATTAATAAATTTAAATCCAGCTTGACTCGTTATTTGAGTAACTCGAGCTTGAGCTCAATATAAAAATAAACAAGTTAAACTCAAGTAACCATCGAATTGAACTCGAATAATAATCGGACTCGAATAGTTGATAAATAACTTAACTCATTTATACCCTTAAACAAGCACATTGAAATTTGTAATTTGTAACAAGAATCAGTGGAGAAGACTTGGCAATAGTGGATACTGTGCTACTGTTCAGGACACTAGCGTCCAGACCTAGGGGTGTAAAACGGGCCGAAGCCCGCGGGTCGATCCATCAAACCCGCGGGCTTTTAAAGGGCCGGACTTATTTTTTTAGGCCCGTTTCTAAACGGGCTGGCTCGCGGGTTGGCCCCATTTAGGCCCCATTTATTTTTTTTATATATTTTGTTTTTTAATTATATTATTAATGTATTTTTATTTCTTACAAAATAATACATACATGACATGATTTTATTATATTCTAGCAAAAAAATAAATTCATGTAATTTTACTTTGAATTCAAACCATGACATTATATGTATGATAGTAAAAAAAAAAAAAGAAGTTGGAAAAGTTTAATGTTTAATAGAAATTTATATTTTTTCAAGATTATAATTATTTATTTTAAAAATATTATAAGTGAATTGTAATTATATTTAGATTGTATTTATATATGAATTTTAATAATTTTTTAAATTTTATTTATTATTTTTATTTAAAAATATGTGACCCGCTGACCGGCCCGATCCGCATTAAAATCGGACCGAACATATCAAATTTAGCCCGTTTAAAAACGGACATAAACAAACTTGATCCATTTAAACTCGTATCTGTACGGCCCGCATCGCGGCCGCCCGTTTTACACCCCTATCCGGACCCCACTGCCTTGCCCTTGCGATTGATTCCTAGTTTACTTTCTTTTCTTGCATTTGTTTTAGCTACGTCCACCGTCCACGTGTACTGGTAAATTTCTTCCCCTTTCTAATCGTTTGCGTGAAGGATTGCCCTTCGACGTTTGGGATAAAAAAAAGTTGTCACTGCAGCTTTCTGCTTTCTTTCCCTCGTTCAGGTCGTTCTGGCCTTGCCCTTTCTAGTTTCTAGTTTCTAGTTTCTTTGCTTTACCCTTCTTCATTTTTTTCCCATTCTCTTGATTGCTTTGCGTTGCAGATTGCAGTGGTGATTTCGGCTTTTGTTCAAACTTTTGTAGTACGTTGTTTCAGCAAATCATGGGATGTCTTTTTTGCTTCTCCTTATGCTGTTTTGGCTTTTCTTTTCTTTCTTTTCTTCGGTAATTTCTTTTGTTTTCCTCCTTATTATACGCATATTAAATAAGAAACGTCGGGAGTAACCCTTGGCCTTGGGCGTCGACTTTTAAATTCGAAGCATAATTAGGGTCCAATATTAATTCTTTAATATCCTGCTAACAGAAACAGGAGAAATTATGCAAATATCCTAAGCAAACCCCAATACCAAAGACTCGTGAACTGTATACTTTATAAAAATGATCAAAATTTAATTTAATGGTTGTTACTTTTCTTTAAAAAAAATTAAATTCAAAATTTAAATCTTCATTCTCTTTTATTCTTTTTTTTAAAAAAAAAACTCTATACTATATAGAAAGAAGGTAACATTACAATATATAAAAAAACACAAAATACAAATATACTAGTGGAAACTTATACACGAGAAATTACTATACTATTCTTTGTTACTGTATCAGTTATAAACTTATATAAATCATGACATTACATTATAATAATTAAATATGTTCACATTAGATTAAATGTTCACCATTATTCATTAACCTATATAAATAGGTTAAATTTAATAATATAAGTAGGTATATTTGCTAAAACAATACAAGTTTGACCTTTATAATCGTGTCTGTTGTGTCATGCATATTGAAATTTTGATTTTTTTTAAGCAATAACATTTTTATTATTAATTAATCGATGTCAACTAATTCAAAACAAAATGAAAAATGAGTTGTCCACAAATCAAGGCTTGATCTAGCGATTGTTATTCCTCTTTAGGAGAGATTAGATTTAAGGTTCGAATATCCTATTGGAGTTGGTCTTAAAATTGTTGATGCTGGAAGCTAAAAAATAAAAAAAAATTGATTGTTATTGATTAAAGAGATCCATTGTGATCAGTTTCTTAATTGTAAATTTTTTTATTCCACTTGTAATTTTGTTACATATATTTTGATTTTTCATATATGATTCACGTAAGCATGACTCATGAAACATTCGGCTTGTAGCATTGGGAAGAGAAAGAAATTTATAAATGATGAATGAAGATTGAAAGAACACAACCAACAAATGGTTAGAAGAAATAGAAGTAGACTTTTTTTTATACATTTGGACAGAGTTTAAATCTTGGAGTCCGCATTGTTGTAAGGGTTTTATCATTTATCACTCCCAACTCGAACAAAATTAATCTCAGATCGTAAAACAAATAAAGATATCTGTACTTACACTAAAAAAAAAGAATGCAACACCAATCATTGATAAGCATGTGCTACGTGAAGCTAGTGGAGATCAAGGGACTTTGATAGGCTGAGCCATGTGGCAAAATCAACTATCGTGGATAAAAAACAACAAAGTTTATATAAATTTTTTGAAAAATTTTGAAGTTCAAAATGCCCTCCAAGAGTCTTATAATACAAAAAGTTTGTCAAGGAACACGTTACACACTTGGGAAGAATGCCTAGCATGGCTAATAGGATTGGCGAGCACAACAAAAGGCTTATAAATGTCTTTGGCAAGCAAACAACAGCAATCAAAATAGAAAATTTTTGCCTAGCACCAATCACTTTGAAATTGAAGATCTTCAAAGGCATTATGTTACTACCCAATATAATTGGGTCTTGAGAGTATAAGCCCAATAAGTCTCATAACTTAGATCCTAGACCGAAGATGATCAAAGATAGTCAAAGAAAGCCCTTAAATTCTCTAAATGATGAACGTGAGATAAGTGGATTCAAAACTACCTACTCACCCATTAAATAATACCACAACAGGAAGTGACCCTCATTGCAAATAACTGTCCACTCATGCATGCCTTGTGCATGAGGGATGCAGCATGTAAAGGAGAATTATCTCTTATAAAATTAAACATCACACAAAAACGAAGGTATCAACACTTTTGGCACTCTTGCCACTTTTAAACTCTCTTGATTTACATCCAGATTCTTTTATACACTCTCATTAACTTAGGCATGGAAGTAAGTCCCATAGGGAATAGTCCCAGTGAACTTTTTATTTTACAAATTGATCCAAGAAAAAAAAAATTGATCCACCAATAAACGAGCCCACAACCTTTTGGCATGAGCACTAGAGTTTAAATCTAAAATTTTTGTCATTGTGTATACATAGAGAGAGAGAGAGAGAGAGAGAGAGAGAGAGATCAAAGTTATGACTTTTAAACCTTTTATAATTTTGTGTACTATGGTACATATACAAACTTACTGTTAAATTTTACAATTTATTTGTACTTGTTATACATGTAAAGTTTCAAAACAATGAGATACTTCAATTATTTCGATTATGAATAATATATGTTTTATTGATAGCAATGATTAAGATTTTATTATAATAAAAAAATATTTAGATATTTTCAAATATTTAAAATTTAACATGCATAATCTATATGAATATATCATAAAATTCAACCATTGCATTAATAAAACATAAATCCTAGAAAAATGTATAAAGTTTATAAAGCCAATTCTTTACACCTTCAAGTACATGTTAGAGTTCTCTTGATTCAAGTTATCTAAAGCATTTTCAGTATCTTTAATATTATTTCTTCTGAATTTTCAATTACTTCTACTACATTGGTTAAAATATTAAAAAAATTCCTATACTTTTTTCAAAATTTTCAAATAAATTATTATTTTTTAATATATTTAATTGAATCCTTAAAAAAAAATTGAACCTTGAACCTAATATCTCCTAAAAAATGATAACAAACATTAGGTCAAGCTTTGACTGTTATCTAATTAAATTATTATTTTGCATGAAAATCACTAAAATTTGTTAGATAAATGAGGGTTTAATTAAACAAAAACTTTAAGAGTTTAATTAAAATAATAGTAATTTAAAGATTTAATTAGAGAAATTAATACTAAAAATTTAAATTAAGTACAGCAGAAAGATAAGAGTTTATCTGAAATATTATAAAGTAGAAAAACTCTTCTAGTATTGTAGCCTAATATCTAGGCGGCATGAAACCCGGAAAAACAAAATAAGATTACAGTTTATTGAGTTGAAATATTTCTAGCTATTTTTTTAATTCTTTTTTCTTACTCAAACGAGTTTAATTTCAACTTGACTGCATTTTGGTAAGATTCACCAACACCCATTATTATCAAAGAAAATGGAAGCTTTAACAGTTATCTGACATGCCACTAAACTTAGAAAAAAAAAATCATGGAAGCTAAGCAATGGCTAGGAATGGTTAATAGATAAAGCATTTTTATTACCAATTATTCAGTTGAATATAACCTTAGATTTGTCTGTAATTAACAAAAGTCTACACAGGACTCGAAATTGTTCAAGAAACAGAACAGGCATGTGAGAAATGAAGAGCAACAGATGACAAGGAAATGACCGTGCATCAAATAGAAAGGTCGGCCAAGTCAAAAGTTCTTGCAACAGCCTTGCACCAAGAATCCACCTTCTTCTTCCTTAGTTCCTCATTTAATGTGGGATGGAAAATAGTTGAAGTTTTAGCGTTCGGTCCAGCAGCAAAAATCTCTTCTTCTTTCCACACTCCTACAGCTAATCCAGCAGCATACGCAGCTCCAAGAGCTGTTGTTTCTATGTCTGCGGGTCTCACCACAGGGCTCCCCAGCAGGTCCGCCTAAACACAGGATCAAGTATGATTAGGGACGCAGAAAAAGAACCAACAGAATCATATTTTACCAAAGCATCTGTTGCATCATTAAACAAAAATTGGCTAAAGCTAATATGGTGAGATGTTAAACCAAAAGAATATCAAGCCATCGAGCACGTCCCATGCTTGTGGCCAGCTGCTAGCCAGATCTATATGAAATCACATGCCAAAATGGTAATAAAACTGTTTTGAAATCAATATACTTTGGATGCATACTATTAATCTTCAACGAAAAATCTTGCTGTGCTAAAAACCAAGCAAACCTCAGGATCTTACTGAATAGAAAAAGCAGCAGGTATATAATAGAACCATAACCTGAATTTGCATCAGGAGGTTGTTGACAGTGGCACCTCCATCCACTCTAAGCAAGAACTCTCCCTTTTCATTCTTAACCTCACCCTTCTCACCTGCATCTTTGTGCATTGAATCCAATACGTCTTTCACTTGAAAACACATGCTTTCAAGCACTGCACGAGCAATATGAGCCTTGCTTGTAAATCTTGTGATTCCGATGCAAACCCCACGAGCATCATCTCGCCACCATGGAGCAAACAATCCATTAAAAGCAGGAACAAAGTAAACCCCACCTGTGGAATCAACCTGTAATGCCAATTTTTCAATTTCACTTGCACTGCTAATTATCCCAAGACTGTCTCTTAGCCACTGAACTGCAGCTCCGGCAATAGCAATAGATCCCTCTAAAGCATAATTAGTCAGTGCTTTTGGACCAAGCTTGAATGCAAGAGTGCTTAGGAGCCCGTGATTTGACTTAACTATCTCAGTACCTGTGTTGAGAAGGATAAAGGCACCAGTTCCATAAGTGCTTTTGGCCTCACCCTTGAGGCAAGCTTGCCCAACCATTGCAGCATGTTGATCACCGAGGCATCCTGCAATGGGAATACCAGGAATAGGCCATCCTTTGCTAATTTTACCAATGACCTCAGAGTTGCTTACAATTTTGGGCAGAATTTCAGCTGGTATTCCTAGAGTTTGCAATGTGGTTTTATCCCAATCAAGAGTTTTGAGATTCATGAGCATTGTGCGTGATGCATTAGAGACATCAGTGACATGTAATCCACCGTTTACGCCTCCAGTTAAATTCCAGATTAACCATGTGTCTATAGTTCCAAACAAAGCATCCCCCTTTTTAATAGCAGCTTTAACAGCATCTACATTCTCCATCAACCATAGCAGCTTCACTGCACTAAAATAAGTGCTTATGGGCAAACCACATGATTCCACAAAATGCGTCCTACCTCCAGGCAATTCTTTTTCCAATTTCCTATAAAAGAATCAACTTAAACATCAAATATGGAATTCAAACTATCATAAATGAACAGAAATTTCTTACAAAAAGCAGTGAACTTCAGAACCTGGCAACTGACAGAAAAACTAAGGTTATCATTCCAACAACATAATCCTTAATTACAAAAAACCGAATAATATGCATCAACCCATATTTCTAGTTCAAGATTAAAGCTTCCCAAAGAAAGGGGAGGTTGATAATGGATAGAAACTTATCAAGAATCAAGAGTTCTACAGCCCAATTAAAAATAAACAACCAAACAAAAACTAGGCTCATTAAAATAAGGAAAAATTCAGATTAAAAAAAAAAACCATTATGTTTATTTATAGGAAAATAAAAGCAAAGAACTAACAAATAGGAATAGCATAGGCAATGGACAAAAATGAATACCTGCAAACAGAGCTGGTACGAGCATCCATCCAAACGATGGCGTTATAGAGAGGAAGACCAGTAGATTTGCTCCAAAGAAGAGTAGTCTCTCTTTGATTGGTCAACCCAATTGCTTTCAATCCATTGTCCACATTGTAGCCATCAGCTGTAGCCTTGTCTACTGCCTTTGCAATGCACAATCTCACACTCTCCAATATCTCCATTGGATCATGCTCCACCCATCTAACACCCACAAATTTCCAAACAATTTTATAAAAAAAAAAAACAATCAATAAACACAACAAAGTTTTAATTTTTATGTAATATCCATCACACCCAATTTTTATATCTACTGAAATAAAAAACATATATAAAATTTTGGAAAGTCTCCATTTTTAACCATGGTTGTCGCTTGGGGCAAACATAAAAAAAACATATATTAAAGGATCGTTAGATTCGAAGAAGTACCCGGCTTCAGGGTAGAACTGATTGAACTCGACCTGGTGGGATCCGATGGTGCGAGCAGATTTGTCATAGATGATGAACCGGGTGCTGGTGGTGCCTTGATCGACAGAGCCGATGAAAACTTCTTCCTTGGACATTTTTTTTCTCCGTGTTTTCTTCTGGGTTGGGTTGTTGCTCAACTTTGATGAGGAGATTAAACAGAGGAAAACAGAGTGAAGAGAGAGGGAATGAGTTTTATAAGGATGGCAGTTGCCAGTTGGTTTACTTTCCTAGGAAATTATTTGCTTTTCTTGGGAATGTAGACAGAGTTTATCCAAACATTCTTAAAATATGATAATTATCTTTATTGTGGATGAACTCGTTATGATTGTAACAATCATGGATGTTATAGAAATTTTATAATCTTCTATCGAATAAGGATAAACGAAATTTCAGATTTGTTGGCATAGATTTTGGCTTAAGGGATACTTTTTTTTTTTTAGAAATAGTCAACTTTTGCACATTCACGCCAGTATCCAATACATTATTTCTTCTGTATTTCTAGAATTATGTTAAATTTCTCCAAAAAAAACAAATTATTTGTTCGATTTTATCAAAATGAACCTAATGATTTTATTATGAAAAAAATAAGTGATCAAAAAGTAAAATATATTTATGAGAAATATATTATCAATATATATATTGTTACACTACATATTATATGATATTATATGGTATTTATATCTTTATTTTATATATTTACCGATTTAAATGAAATTTTGTTGTAATTTTCTAATTGAGTTTATATCACTGAAGTTTTTGAAACTCTAAAATTACTCTCAGTATAGCTTACCATGAACAGTCAAACTTTTTGTAAAATTTAAATAAAAAATTCAAGATAAATAACAAAAAAACAAAATTTAAAAACATTTCTTACCCGAGAGTTAAATAACTAAAACAAGATAATAATCCTTAAAATAATTAAAAGTACTTTTGGATGTATTTAAACATAATACAAAAATAAAACCATCATCCATGGATGAGTATGAAGCAGGATTAATGCTAATTTGAGTTTATCTTAAACATTATTTTCTTTGTTAAGGAAAAATTTTTTTTTTAAAAAAGTACGAAGTTACGATGTGTTTTTATTTTAATGCTAATTTTGGATGTGTTTTTAATAAAAATAATGGGCAGATAAAATAAATGAAAAAGAATTGGGCGGAAAGTACGAAGTTATGATGTCATCAATGATCAATCCGTAGTTGTTGGTGGGCAGATGGGAGGAAGACACGTGTCGGTTTTTACTTGCCTGAGAATTCGAGACGAGATCGTTGACTTCAAGGAAAGTTGCAGGCTCCTCCTGTGCACCATCACGCTTCATGTGATATCTCATATCGATAATCACATAGCACTTCATTCATCGTCTCCTGCCTCAAGGGTAAAAATGTAATTCTGCTTTCTTTATTTGATGTTTTCCTTTTTCTCTTGCTAGATTCTATTTCTCACCAATTTTTAGTAATTGTTTCTCTTTTTTTTTAATTTTCAATATTTCCTTTCTTTTCTTGTCCTTATTTTGAATTTTTTTAGTATTTAAGCTACTTATTTTTCATTTTTATTGTATTGATTTAATTGACAAATTGAATTAAATTATTTATTAATTTTCTTTCTTCGATAAAGAACAAAATAAAATAAATGAGTAAATGAAAATTTTAATTAAAATTAATTTACAATTTTCTCCTTTTTATCTTTTGTCAGTTTTCTAAAAATGAAATAAAAATTAATTTAAATGATGGAAAATGAAAAAAAAATTTCTCTTTTTTCTTTTATTTCCATCTGAAAATTAAGAAAAAAAGTAAAAAAAAAAAAAACCAATTGTGTTGGGAAGCTCCATCGAATTCCACTTACTATCCTATTGGGCATTCTTATCAAAACTTTAATATATTATCTGTTGTTGTCTAAAACAATAATGATGTAATAATAACATCAAATTGATAAGAAGGTGAAGGAGTTTTTCTCTACGTATGCACTCTGATATTTAAATCAAATAGGATTTTTGTAGGATTTCAATAAGAAAATAAAGATTAGAGAGTAAATATTATACATGTAAGCTATTTATAAGAGTTATTTTACGTGTAATTACCTTAAAGACCCATAACTTAAATATTCACTTAATGGATCTTTCATGGTCTTATTGAGTCCTCTTTCTGCTTAGTCTTAGTTTATCTTTAGATCTAATAATCTTCAGTTTGACTCATAACAATATCCAATAATCCTAAGTATGATTCTTATCATTATCTAATAAAATATAAAAACATCTCGTGATTTATATAAAAAAAACTTTCGAGAGCCACCAAAAAAACTTTAATATATTTTATATATTATATGTTTATCAATTTACTCGTCAATTATGTGTGTAATTTTTTTTTAGCTTTTAATCTACTAAATTTTATAATTCATAATCACGTAATTTTAATATACATTAAAAAATTAATAAACAAATCAAACTTACAATCAACAAAATAATATATTATTGGACAAAACCCACACTTATGCCTCCTCCTTCTTGTTGGAACAAAATTTCATTGGTTAAAAATTCTTATTGATCATAATTAGTCCGCTTTTTCTTTCATCAATTAAGTAAGATAAATATGGTCAATTGTACATATATACACAGACTTGCAGAGAAAAAAAATTCAATGTCTTCATGTAAAATACTATATAACCAATTGAATAAAAGAAGGGAGAGTGATTGGATTGACATTGTGATTGAAAAAAAAAAAGAAAAAGGTGGAATTGTGGAATACAATTACAATGTGAATGTGATAACGGCAACAAGAAAATTTCTTATTTAAATAAATGGATCAGTTTTTCACTCAAACTTCCAAGTCAAACTGTGATGAATACTACCATCTTGGAGGATTCAAATAATTCAATAGTTTTTTTTTTTCAAATAATTCAATAGTTTTAAGCATTAGTAAATTGCACCCACTCACCAGTCATCATAATTATGACTAGCCGATTTTATGGAATCGGTGGGTTCATCCTCCTCCTCCTGCATTTATTGCATTTTTTTTTAAACTAGGGAAGGATGGTTTAAAATGTAAATGCCTGTATACAAACGAGCATTAATTCGTATAATATGCATAGATATAGGAATGATCAAAACTCACCGATGTTTGTTAGGTCGGGTAAAAAAAGTTGATACTCCTTAAATATGAACTTGAGTTCGAGCTTTGTGAATGAAAAAAACAACATTGAGAGAGTTTTTCTTATATCGAGTTTGATCGTAACTTGACTCCAAATTAATTAGAGTCCAATGTAACCCTTGGATACCGAAAGTTTCAACAAAAAAAAAACAAAAATCGGTTCAAATCAGTTTAATTAATTGAATATGAACTTGAGTTCAAGCTTTGTGAATGGAAAAAACAACATTGAGAGAGTTTTTCTTATATCGAGTTTGACCGTAACTTGACTCCAAATTAATTAGAGTCCAATGTAACCCTTGGATACCGAAAGTTTCAACAAAAAAAAAAACAAAAATCGGTTCAAATCAGTTTAATTAATTGAAATCAATTAAATTTGATTAATTTAGTTTGATTAATTTAATTTTAATTAAAAAGTTGGTTTCAGAAATCGATTTAGTCAATTGAATCGATTAATTTTTGTGTTTAAAATTACCAATTGAATCGATTGAATTAATCAACCCACTATAATATATTTTTTAAAATATTATGTATAACATTAATAATTAAATTATATAAAAAATTATCATTTATTGTTGGATTTTTTTAATATAATTTATTGTTGGATTTGAATCAAAGGTATATGGAAATTTAAATATTACAAAACATATTTCTAACAGTATGGGTAAGAAAATAAAAATATGAAAATTCTGACTTTTAATTGAATTGACTTAAACCGATTTATGTCTGTTCGTTTTTTTTTTGGTTAATAGAATTAAGTTTGTCATAAAAATCATAGCATACATCGATGTAGATAATGATATTTAAGTTAAGAGTGGAACTTATTTTCTGTTCGAGGATGTTCTTAGGAAACCGGAAAAATAGATAAGAAAAGATGAAAAAAATGAAAAGAAATAAATTTTGGTCATGCCTGATAGGAGAAAAAAGGAAGAGGACATAAGTAAAAAAGATCATTACTCAAAAGTAATCTTTTAAATTGGAACAATAGGTGAAGAAAAAATGAAAAAGATACGATTTAAAGTGCATACTTACAATATTATCATTACTTTTTTTATATTTTATCATATCATTTTAACTTACAAAAGATATATGTAAAATTGACTTACAAAAGATATAAAGATATAGAAAATAAGGATAATTATCCTATATGCCGAAATTTTTTTGATTCCACAAACAGGATTAGAATAATAACACATATCTTATTTAATTTATTATTTATTTTTTTTAATATTTTTAAAAGACATGTGTCATCATTTTAATCCCGCTTGTGAAGTCAAAAACACTCTACTAACAGTACATAGAATAATTATCCTAAAAAAATATTTTTTGAGAATAACTTATATTAAAATGATATTAAAAATGGGAGTTTTAGGATTATCTTAAAAAATTTGAGAATAACTTATATTAAGATGATCTTAAAAATTGGAGTTTTAGGATGATCCTAAAAAGTCTTACATTTAATTCTAAAAAATATATACAAAAAGAAAAAGATCAATCGCATTCCATTCATTCCTTTATAAATGCACTTTTATATTTATGGCACCTTAGTTTATTCCATTAATTGTATTTCCTTAAATTCCAATGAAAGCGATCCTATCATAAATTTTTTTTGGTCGAAACCTTCCAGTATCCAAAAGTCACTTTAAGCCTCGACTACTCCGAATCGTATCATCAATTTCTTCTTCAAATTTATTGACTTATTAATGTCTTTATGGTTTATTCATAGCTCTATTTAAAAATTAAATAAAAGATCGAAAGGTACCAACCTACTTAGGCATCTAAGTTGGCAACAACCAAGAGCAAACCTTCGAAGATATATTAAATAATAGGAGTTACTTTCAAAGACTTATCAAGAATAAAAAAAGTTGGGTGATGGCTACACCAAATTCCAAGATAAACATTAGGGTAAATTTCAGTGAAGTTCTTAAAGTTTTATCATAATTCAATTTTAGTCTATTAATTTTGAGAATGGATATTTTGGTCCAAAATTAAAAATGGTTTAACATATATTAGTCAATCACTAAACTTGAATTAATAATATCACATTCTCAACTATCAACAATGAATTTTATTAATATTTATTATTTTTAAATAATTTTTAAAAAAATTATTTTATGTAATATTTTTATTACTAAGAAAGAGTATTATGGATATTTCATAAGTAAAAAATATTTAGGTGAATATATATTTTTTAATAGTAACTTATTAGAACAAATTTTTGTACCGTCAAATTTATAATTTTGGATCAAAGTGTCCATTTCTCAAACTAATGTACTAGAGTTGAATTATGATAAAACTATGGCTACTTCAGTAAAATTTACCCTAAATATTATGGGTTGTTCTTGAATCTTGAGTTTGTTGATTTGAAGAATTGTTATATATAAATATATATATATATATATATATATATATATATATATATATATATATATATATAATGTATGTTTTATAATAGTTGTTTATTTCGTCTCCATGTGTTTTTTAACTTGTTCGATACATGATTACTTGGGAAATTCAACCAAAGATCCTCTTGGTTTTTTAAATGCCGTGCGTCATCGACAATGGATGCTTCTTTTCTCCTTCTTTCCTGCACTACATTAATTGGTTTATTATGTAAGAATAATTTTAGGATCTTATGTCAAAATTAGAATACCAATCATCAATATAAACAATTAATAAGCATACTTTTTTCTGCAAACATGGTTGAAACAAGAGTTGAAGTCATGACTGGCAAGTCTTCTGGTAAGATTCACATATTCTTTCCATTCATATACACTGTTTTTGAAGTTAGAATGAATGAATTTAACAATGATGATAAATTGCTTTATGTCTTATAGTTAATTAGGGAAATGTGAGAGCCACTTATATTATTATTGTACATGATGTTAGTCAGTGGATCACTATTCAATTCCTTTATATTTTGCAGGTTATAAGTGAAATAGTGACGTGGGCCCCACTGGCTCTACAGTGCCCGATGGACGTGAGACTGTCAAAACAGTGTTCGGAGGATAGATAAGCCTAAGGTAAGAATTCCGAGCCTAAAATACTTTATTTATATTATTTTTGAGATGCGTGCCAATAATTTAAATAATGGCGATTAAGAACATAGTCTGGTGGCATTTTTGTAAATTGTGGTCAAACTAAAATGAATTTGGACCAAGTGAATATACCATGATATTCTACATAAAAATAAGTCTTAGGCTATGTCAAGAGATAGATCGAATCAGTGGTTAAATAAGAAATTTACACGATTTACCCGATAGGGGTAATTTCATAATTTTACCTTCACGGTAGGTCAAACTCAAACCAAAACACCTTTATTCATCAAAATATGTTTAATAATAATTTTTTATAACAGAATCTAAATTTTTGGAGTGTAATTACATAATTATAAAAATTACAAAAGCTTAAGGGCACTTTTGTCCAAAAATTTCATAATGGAGGGTATTTTTGTAATTTTGCCCCCATCTAGAATTTTCTAAATAATTCTCCTTAAACCTGCCGACCACTATTTATGCTTCTTCAACCTCCCTTACATGTCCTCCATAGCCAAGAAAGGAAGAAAAGAAAAACCCCACTTAAACACCATTAAAACCTCACCAAATTAAGAAAATTTCTTCTACAAAATTGCTCTACTCATCTTCCTCTCTTCACACATATCAAAATCTCATTGAATAAGTGACAAAATCAAGAGAAAAGGCAGCCCAAGGAATTTGGCCAAGGTACCCCTCTCTCATACTTTTTAGTTCCTTAAATTTTAATGATAGATTATGGCATATTTATGCTTCCTAAGCATGATTTAAGCATTAGTTGTAATTGAATCTCATTAAATCATGCTCAATGCACACCTTAGAGAAGAACATAAGGAAACCATGTTGTTTCTTGCATGAAAATGATGCCAAAATGAAGAACAAGCTTGAATATACATGAAAGAAAGGCTAAAGTGTTGAAAAACCCAAAATTCTCCATGAGTGTATATTCGGCCATGGCTATGGGGGAGGGTTTTGTGGCTGCATTTGATGAGTTTAGGATGGCATTGGACTTTAAAAATTATGAGGAGTCCACCGATGCAATCGGATTTAAAATTGACTTAAAACGGAGAAGTTATGTTTTAGCACCGGTAGAATTTATCTGGTTTAATATTTCCAAAGTATAATGTGGCTACAATTATTGAAGGAAATTAGTTTAAAAATTATATTGAGGTTAATAAATATTGTTGGTGAATTTCTTTGCTGTCCGAGAGAAGTGAATCAAGTGTGGTGCTATCGATGAATTCGTCGGAATTAGACAGGTAAAGGATGCGTGTGTAGACCGTAGGGATATTATGGATGCATGATTTCAATGTGAATAATTTTATGATAATATTTTGGTATTTAATTGGCCTGGAAATTATGTGAATTGTGCTTTTTGGCTGGATTGGAACTGTGTTTTACATACAGGGAGGCTAAGTCAATAGCAGCCGCTATACTGCTAAAATCTCTTAGAAAATTTTCAAAAATATCATGAAATATTTTAAGTGCATTATTGAGTGAATTCCTAGCCTTAGAAATAAAATATTTGATATTTTTCATAAAATGGTGTTTTACCGAAAAACAATATTTAAATATTCATGTTATCGAATATAATTAAAGTGAAGCTAATGATACATTCCTATAAGTGCTTTATAGTGTAACAGAAGGTTTATAAAATTTTTTTTTGAAGTATGAATATTTCATAAATTGTTTTCACTGTATTGTTCACTGTGTTATAAAATAACCTATATGGACTAACTAAAGATTTCATCTATTTTTATTAATTTCCATAAAGGTGATATCACTGTTTATACACTGTTTTGAGACTGTTAGATCCTGTATCATGCTCACGTGTTACTGTTATTGTTAGTTATTGTGCTATTGATGTTGATCTTATCTTCAGCGTCCCAGTGGTCACCTAATCAATACACACTGAGAACGCCAATAAACTATGGCCATATGTGTCACGTGTTACTGTTACTGTTCCATACAAGGATTATAGTATGATATATTCTGGGTGTTGCCCGATCTCCAATAGTATTACTATTTACTGTACTACTTTACTCGATCGTACTGTTACTGAAACTGTTTACTGTACTGTTCACTGAACTGTTATTATCATGACCTGTTTATCGTACTAACTGTCTATTGTACCGTTTACTGAAATTTACTAAATTGTGAAAGTGATGTTATAAGTGAAATTGAAATAATTTTTTTTTAAATGATTTATTGAATGGTTTTTATATACCATTTATGTGATTCATTATATATTGAGAATTTTAAATGATATTTATATCAAACTCCACTTTTACTCCCTATAGTCGCTTCTAGGTTCCAGGACACGACAGGTATTCTAAAATACCTCCCATACTCCATCCGGATCCGTAGCCGACTATAGTATCCTTCCTTACTGACTGTAATGTACTGTTAAGAAAATAAATGCTTTTATGCATATAGATTTCATAATATCATTTCTGCATACAACTCTCTTACTGAGCACATTTTGCTCACCCCTTTATTTTTCATCTCCACAAATTACTTACAGTAATTGCATGATATACCTATTCGAAGATTTCGGCTGCGCTTTTGGTTACCCCGAGGCAGCTTAGTGTGGATCCTGGAGGTATATTTATTTTCTTTATCTGTTCATACTAGTTTATACAGTACTATTGTGTTGTAATTATAAACAGTGGATGTAAACGTTAAACGAAATACTGTTACGTAAATATTGCTATTTATGTAAATTAAATTAAATTACCTTGGTAAAATGTTTACTCTTTAAAGAAAGTGTGAAATAAAGGCATCGCACATAGCCCAACCATTACTATGAATGTGAAAATATGTTAATCACTGTATATATGGACTATGACAAGAAATCGTTAGGCAAGCCCCATAGGATTTTCCTTAACTAGGATGGGAACAAAAGTAGCAAATTGTTAATTTTGAGATCAAAATAAAAAATTGGTAAGAAGACTACTTTTTGAAATTCCTTCATTTGGGCACACTTAGTTTGTATGCAACAAATTAAAAAATGACAGTTGTGTCCATAGCCTGAATAAACTTTTGTGAATAACGGTTAGCCTAATTTGACTTTTGACCCATAGACTTTCATAGTTGAACCCTTGTGTGAAGATGTCTCACACAGTTTCAACTGGTAGATTGAATCACACAAAAATGCTAAAAACAACACAAACGAGCCAAAAAGCCATTGTTTAGAGCTATTTTTGTAATTTCACAAGTAAAGCTAGTCAAACCCTACCCAAAAGTCAATATTTAACTAAATTATGATAAATAAATATGAATTTTTATCAATTATATTAAATAATATAATATTAGCTGGGATATAAGGGGTAGTGATGGAATTAAAGGGGCATCTTAGTAAATAGCCACTAAATGATATTTTAATTAAATAAATAAATAAAATAAGATATTTTTAATCATCTACTCTCCTTGGTCGGCCACACCACTCCACCATTTTCATTTTCTTCTCAAGCTAAGTGTAAGAAAGAGGAACCAAGAAAGCACTCCCCAAACCGATCACTAAAACCGATCCCTCCCTTAAGCAAAGTTGCTCATATCACCACCTTTTCTCACATATTTCCAAACTAGCCCTTGATAAGACAATTTGTTAGGTGTTTTGATCCTCTAAGAATTCAGCTATAAGGAAGGTGAGAGAGAAAGCTTACAATTTTTTATTTTAATGACTATTTGTGATGTGTTCTTGATATTTAAACATGTATATAGCTTTAAAATTAAAGTAAAAGTGATTGAATGATGCCATTAGGGTTTCAACCATTAGGGTTTGTTAATGCATGTTGCATGGCTTCAGGCGAAAATGAAGTAGAAGTGATGTAGAGACAATGAGGAAGATGAATATGGCCATAAATTTGCTAAATGCCATATGTAGGATTTAAGGGTGAATTCGATCAAGCTTAAACCTTAATGTCACCATGCACAATTCTCTATAAAATGGGTTATAGAATATTGTACATATGTATACAAAACTGTTAGTGAAGTCAAAATCTAAAAAGAAAGCGTTTTTACTGTAATTGCAGTTATAGGGTCTGGTAAGAAGTAGACCGGATTTGCTATTGTATTAGAAAATATGGAAGGTCTTGGAATATATAACATTTTTTGTAAGAGGAATATTAAATTTTGATTTTGTTTTGACATTGTTTTGTAGCTCAAAAGTGAGGAAGGTAAAGGAGTGATAGGCAAATCTGTGCTTGCCTATCTATTTTGGTGTTGTTAAGCTGCCATATTGTATTGAGCCATTAGTGGTAAGAAATGTATATAGAAGGCGTAAGTGATACTATGTTGCATTAGGGTTTATTGGCTAGTTGGTTGTGAGAATCCCATTTTTTCCATATCCAATATAAGTTAAAAGAGTGTAGAAATCGAAGAGCGAGAAATAATTGTTAAGATATGTGAATAAAAGGGTCCATTCATTAAAGATTGGGGAAGTACGCCTCATCAAAACTTTCTCTATCCAGATCCAAGTGAGACCCTAAAATGAAGATATTTGAGCTGAAATATGGATATAGCAAGAATCCGCATCTTAAAATGACCTTGTTTGAGCATATTTTGAAAAGCGTGAAACAATTTCAAAAATGACGATTAAAGACATAAGCCGAAATTTTTTTTTTAAATAACGGTCAAACTGAGTGGACTTTTGACCAACTGACAGAAGTGAGATAATTCTTGTATGAAGAAGTCCCATGCTATGCCAATAGGTAGATTGAATCACACAAAAAAGAGAAAAATTACTCGATTTTATGGTTAGGGGTATTTTCGTAATTTCATCCATTTGACTAGTCAAATGTCAACAAAAGCTCATCCAATCATAAGAACATGTTGTATAGATGTGTTTCATGACTAAATGAAATATTTTGAAGTTTAGATTGATTGTTTTCAACTAGTCAAATCGCTAAGGGCAAAATGGTCAAAATTTAATGTTTTAAGGGCATTTTGGTAATTTTAACATTAAGATATTATTTTAAATGAAATTTCCAGAAGCTTTCTTCCCCCAAGTCAGCAGCCATTTTTTTTCTCTTCCACCATTTTTGTAATTTTGAAGAGGGAGAAAGATTATGAAACTGTAGTCAAACGACCTCTAAAACGAAAACAGTTTTCTTCAACCCTATTTATTTTTCAGTGCTCTATCTTTTGACACCAAAATCAAGTCATAAAGTGGCCAAAGTCATGGTGAATCATTCCACATTAGATCTGATCATGAAGGATAGGTGAGAGAAAGTTTAGTTTTTCATGGTTTTATGGCTTTATACTATGTGATCTACATGTTTAACTATGTGTTTAAGCTTAAATTGAATTAAAACCATGAGAATCACTTCCCTTAGGTTTTGGTCACCATCCTTTAAGTATGAATGTGATGTTTTTTGATATGAAAGTGATGTAGAATTACTGTAGAATAATTATAGAACATGAATTCAAGCTTAAATTATTGAAAGGAGTTATGTAACCAAACATGGTATATTCGGCCTAGTGAAGGGGATACCGAAACCATGCTCAATTCAATGCATTTTGGGTCTTAGAATACTGTATAAATTAATATAAAACTGCTGGTAAAGTCAGAACCGAAAAAAGGAGTTGTTTTGACTGTACTTGTAGTGTTGGCATTCGGTAAGAAATAGACCGAATTTGCTATTGCACTAGGAAATATGAAAGATTTTAGAGACTAGAATATTCCTTATGAAAGGAATGTTGAAATTCGATTGTATTCTGGTATTGTTTTGTAGCTCCGAAGTAGTGAAGCAAAGGAAACGATAAGCGAATGTTCGATTGCTTATCTACAATCACTTGCTGGAGTGAAAGTGCGAATAAAATAGGTAAGGGATATATATATGTATGCATATAAGTTGTAGGAATACTGTGACTGCATTGATATGATTGAACGATTTATTGAAATTTCTACATTACTGAACTTTAAAATTGTTTTTGATCGATTGTGAGAGTCACATATTTCGGTACTGTTACATAGGTCAAACTTCTCACCACTGTTCAATTCCTGTGTATTTCGAGGTAATAAAGGAAACAATGTCGTGGGTCCCACAGGCCCTATAGTGCTCAGATTTATGTGAGACTGGATAGATACTGTACAGAGAGTCAAATAAGCCATGGTAAGAATTTGGAACTCAAAATCCTTTATTTAAGTTATTTTTGGAAAGTGTGCCAACAATTTTAAAAAATGACATTTAAGGACATAGCCCAGTTGAACTTTCGTAAATAATGATCAAACTAAATTGATTTTTGACCAACTAACTGAAATATGATAATCCACGTATAAATAAGTTCTAGGCTATGTCAGTAGATAGATTAAATCGGTGGTGAAATCAGAAACTTATGTGATTAGCCCGATAAGGGTATTTTCGTAATTTCACCCTTACGATTAGTCAGACCTTAATAAAACCCCATTCATTCATTAAATTATATTCAATAATAATATTTAGTGATGAAATAAAATATTTTGGAGTTAAATTAAATAATTAAAAAATTTATGGAAGTTTAAGGGCAAAATTGTCCAAAATTATTATAACCATGGGCATTTTGGTCATTTTACTATTAAGTGAAGATTCTAAATAATTATCCACACTTAAGGGGCTGGCCGCACCTCACCATCTTCAACCTCAAGTCTTCCTACATTAACAAGCTTAGTGAAGAAAAGAAAAAGCTTAAAAAACACCTAGTAAACTGCCTTAAATCACCGAACTTTCTTTTACAAAGTTGTTTCAAATTTGATTCTCTACAAGCCCATACTAATATCTTGTCCTAAAATTGACAAAATCAAGAGGAAAAGGATCCCACCATTTTCGACCACATTAATGTAAATCTATACTTTCATTTTCTTTAAATTCTAATGATAGAAAATGGTGAAACGAAGTGTGCTAAGCATGATTTTGGCATTGGATTGAATTAAATCATACTTAAATGTCCCCTTAGGGTTTCGGCCATGAGAAAGAACTTATGAACCATTGTGTTTTGATGCATGAAAATGGTGTAAGAGAAGTGGAAATTAATGGTTAAGCATGAATTAGTGGTTAAATTGTTGGAAAATGATGTAATTCCTACCATAGTGCATTCGGCCAAATGAAGGGTAGAGGGAATTGATGCTCAATTTGATGTATTCTAGGTTCCATGAGACTGTATAAATTAAAAGGAGACTACCGGTGAAATCGAAATTAAAATTGGAGTTGATTTAAGCATAGTTATGTTTTAGCACCGATATAAATTATATTAGTTTAATAATTTCCGTAGACAATGTGGTAGAATTTAATGGAGAAAAATTAGTTATAAATTAGAATGTGGAGAAATGATAGTGTTGGTATAATCTTTTGTATCTGGGAGTAAGGAATTGTCGTGTGGTATAGTTGGCAAATCAGTAGAAAACGATAGGTAAGGGATGAGTGTGGAAGCCGTATGTCACAGCTCGTGACCCTATTTTTCACCTTATTCTAAACATCTTGTTTGGTTGGGTTGTCTGCGATACTTTACTTTTCTTTTACATATAAACAATTTCATATAAAATTATAATATGAATTACATCTCCTATCTTAATTCATAAGGAAGTAGTACTGTAGATAAGTCTAAATACAGAAAATAAATGATCATACCTTATTAAATAAATCAAGCTGTCGCATCATCCTCAAATGCACAGCCGAAGTCCTTTAGATGTCAGACTCTTAGTCCTCGAAAACCTGAAATGTTAAAATTAAGGGGTGAGCAAACCACGGCTCAGTAAGGGAATTATATGCCTCACTTGATACTCAGTTATCTATATACTGAAAAACTTTTTCATTTTTCTTATGAGCTCTAAGCTTGCATGTAGGAAGGATACTACAGTCGGCTAGGGATCCGGATGGAGTAAGGTAGGTATTTTGAAATACCTATCTTGTCCCGAAACCTAGAAGCAACTGAAGAAAGTAATAAATTTCTTTTCGTTTGAAATTCAAATCCTTTTCCTTTTTATTCCATATCATTTTCATATTCTTTTCAAAATAATGCTTTTATGAAATAAAGCACTTAAATAAAATAACTAATATTCATATATTATTTGAAAAGAATATTAGTTAAATCATCATCATTCTCATTTAAAACTCATTTCATATTTTACTGTACAATCATAATTAGCACAGTACTTTAAATAGCAAAATAAGCTATTTATTCCTTTTTGTATAACATATAAATCATTTAAATCTAATATTCAATTTAAAAATTTAAAATAAGAATATTAGATTTATTTTCCTCCTTTTTCCTTTTTGAAAACATATTACATATTCATATCACATATCATATGAAAATCATTTCATAGTACTTAAATTAGTACCGTAAAAAGCATTATATAAAATGCTATAAATCACTTCCATTTAACTTGTCACATATCATGTAAAACATTTACATTTCACATATCACATATCATATAAAACATTTTCATATATGGAGACTAAGGCACGCCCAGCCCGTCCACTGAGTCGTTACTCATATCATGCTATAGACCCCGAAAGGTATAAAATCATCATGTCAGATCTATGACCATAGTCTATAATTGTCCTAGACGGATTACTGATCAGGTGTCGGCTGGGACTATATATCACATATCACATATCACATATCAGCATGATAGGATGCCAACTAGTCTCAAAACCGTATTTTTCATCATCAGTAAACCTTTATGGAATTTATAAAAATATATAATTTCTTAATTTGAAACCATAAAGGTTAGAAAACCATTTAGTGAATATTTATAAAAATATCTATAAAAAATATTCACTTTATTTCTTTTCATTTTTCATCTCGTATTTCGTGAAATTTACATATCAAGAGAAATTTCGATGATTTCATTATCACCATTCTCGAAAACATGAATATTTTAAAATCACTTCCTATTTATTCATGTTTTTATGAAAATATTCATTTTCTCGATTTTTGTGGTTGAAAATCATTTCTCGTGAAATAAAATCATTTATTATGATTTTATGAAATTTTCGGTAATTTTCGATAATTTTTTGGTAGTATAACGACTGCCGATTGGCTAGCCTCCTGCACGAAAAATACAATTTATAATTTCCAGCTAGTATATCATCACAAATTTCCAACCACAGAATCATCACAATATTTTCATAAAATATTTCATAATTAAAAATATGCAGACTGAATATCCTTACAGTGCTGCACATGCATCCCTTACTTGTCCCGAGTCGGCGACTGCCTCGTTCGTCGCGCCCGTGTTCACCTCGCCCGATTCCGTCGTCTCAGTCATCGAGGGAATTTTCTGGAAATTAAATTTTAAAATTTAGAATTTTTTCATAATTATTTAAATAAATAAACTTACCGATTCCCGTAATTCTCAGGTTTCCGAATTCTCGGGATTTCCTATAATTTTTGAAATTTTCCATTTTTTCTCTTTCTTTCTTCCTTTTTCTTCTTCTTTTTCTTCTCTTTTCTTTTCCTTTTTCTTTTTCTTTTTCCTTTTTCTGGTCTAAACCGGTTTAAATCGGTTCGGTCCCCTCCCGTCGGTTAGATCACCGGCGGCCACCATTTTCGTCGGTTCATGCTTCCCACAGCTGGCCGAGGTGGCAAGATTTGGGCTCGATTTTTCCCCCTCGCCGGTGACAGTGACGGATCTGGGTTGGTGTCTCTCGGCTCCTTTCTCCTCTGTTTCTTCCTTCCTTCGCCGTTGTCCTTCGCCGTTGGCCGTCCCCATCACTTCCTCTTACCTCCGACGAGGTCGAGGATATAGCGGTGGTGGCTGAATCGGCCGGCACCGCCGTGTCTCCCTTCCTTTTTCCTTTCGGCTTGCGTCCTCTGTTTCGCACGCTTAACTTCCGATTTTCCTTCCTTCTTTTCCTTTCCCGTCGCCGGACGTCCCTCTCTCTTCCTCTCTTACCGGCGATGGCTCCCCCCTTTTCTTTCCTCTTTTCGCCGTCTGTGGCAGTTTTCCTTCTCTGTTTTGTAACAGAGAAGGAAACAGGGATTGGGTTATATCCCGATCCCGTTTCTTTCTTTTTTTCTTTTTTTTTTATATATATAATATATATATTATCATATGTATATAATTATACATATACTTGTAAAATATATTTATACAATATATGTATAAATATACTATTATTACTATATGTATATAAATACATATATTTGTATTTTATAATGATATATATATATTTTACATTAACAATATATATATAAATATTTATGTACAATAGGATTTATATTTCATGTATATACATGTATTTATGTCTATCGAAACTTTATAATAGTATATATGTTACTTATTTAGTGACTTAAAATAGTATACATCACTAAATAATAATATATACATATATTTCATATATGTAGATACGTATTTATATTTAAATATATTTATATAACTATATAATAGTACATATGTATTTATGTAACCATATATTTATATAATATAATTATATTAATATCTCATTATATTCATTTTTCCGTTTTTCTTATTTTACTTGGATTTTTTTTATCCAAATAATTTTCCATTTTCCTTTTCTTATTTAATTTGGATTCTAATTTATCCAAATTAATTTCTTCCATATAATTAATCAATTCCTTAACTTCATTATTTACGGAATTTCCAACAATATTCCATCTTGTAAATAATTCCTTTATTTACTTTAATTTATCTTTCGCATTTAAAAATTAAATTTTCGAATAAGTAATATAAAAATTCAGAAATTTACGGTTATCACATTCTCCCCATCTTAAGAAATTCGGTCTTCCGAATTTGACTTTGGTTAAAGGTGGCACTGTTTCGTATACTCATCATTCTTGTCCTCTCAATCATCTTTTAATTAATACTACCAGTATGCCATTAACCTCAGAATCACTTTTATACCACTATATATCATTTCTCATCATATTTTTATACTCCCTGTGAATTACTTATCAATTGGGAGTTATCCATTTCCACTCCTTTTCATATCACATATTATTCATACTATTCATCATCTATTTTCTTAATTAGTGCCAAGTCGATATATTTCGATAATTATCATGTACCGATTTTAAATTAAAAGTATGTAATTGTCCCAGTAGCTTTCACATCTCATGCATCCGCTCTCTAAACATATCTTTGAGCGTTTCCATCCTACGCTCAGATATTTACATCATAACGAAGCAGTGCTATCTATGAATTTGGAATCTCAAAGTCTTTTGCTATTTCCTATAACATATAGCTACTCAGAGATTCCTATCACATATAGAGCTCACTGGAACTTCACATACATTCTTATTATTTTATAATCATATTTCGACTATGGCACTAAAGAATCTA
This sequence comes from Heritiera littoralis, assembly GCA_031772115.1. Taxonomy (NCBI): domain Eukaryota; kingdom Viridiplantae; phylum Streptophyta; class Magnoliopsida; order Malvales; family Malvaceae; genus Heritiera; species Heritiera littoralis. The sequence continues at coordinate 7,535,278 of JAPDPK010000022.1, forward strand.
AGAGTTTTATAATGGAGAAGTGATTTCATTAGACTATTAATCTATAATCACTTCTATATTATCATATCTCTTTTAGATTCTTCATTATTATCCCCAATACTCTTTTCTTATTTATTTCATCAAATGCGCAGCTCATTTGCAGACTTTACTATTACTCCTCATTTTCTCTCTATATCTTTTTTTAGGTAATCTCATCATTACATCTCTTATTCTTTTGGTATACTCGATATCACTTTAGTTTCTGAATATACTTGAGCATGAAATCTTTTCTTAATTTAGATTCCATAGGTGACTAATAAAATCATCAATTTTGTCACCCTGTTATCCATACAATTTTACCATTCCAAGGTGTGTATATATATTTCATTTTTCCATTTACATAACTGGCATAATCAGATTATAATTTAATCTTTTCATTATTTAACTTCATCGTTGAATCTATAATTATCAATTTAATCATCTCATTATCCATATAAATCCATTATTTCCATCATTTCGAGGTGATATATATATATATATATCCTTTTTCCCATTTATATGACAGGCAGTAAAGTGTAAATCATTTCTTTACTCCTTTGAGTATAATTACTTTTCTTCTATCGAGTTTGGTTCGATCTTACATATAGCCATAATTATGTGATAACCACAAAATCACTTTTTGCTTTAAATTCGGGAACTATTTCACATTCATGTTCCCTCATCATCATATACTTATCCTCTTATTACATATTCATCTTTTCCTTCATCATCATTTCGGTCACTTTTCCTCAGTGGTAAAATATTCCACTATTAAACTCTTTTAACCATTTGTATACCATCTTTACATTTATTCATTCATCGATTTAAGCTTATTTACTTATCAGTTACATCTGTAGAGCAGCTAACCCAATAACTCTTCCATAAACTGGCAATAGTATCTAGTTAGACCCAGTACATTTCGTATCTCAATCATTATCTCTTCATTGTAGACAGATCCACATCGCTCTGTCATTCGAGATCATATATCTGAGAAAGAGATACTGTCTAGCCACATCTCTTATTTGCCAATCTTAACATATAGATCACAATCTTTGAGAGTCTGTAGGGTCATACCACTATGCTGCTTATTTTCCATTGATGTCTTAGTCTATAGCAATATCTCATCACTTATCCTTATATGGATGCCTCATTCATTAGGCTTATATACCTCATAAGGAATTTCATTAACCTTGTAAACCTCAATAGGAACTCGTGATAATTTTTTTTTCGAGTTCAAATCATTATCATCTTATGACCATTAGCCTTCAACTTTTCATCTATGATGCCTTTTACAAAGATTGGTCTTATAGACTCCTCATATATCTCTGATTAAATTAAATAAGGCAACAATTTCATACAGATGATTATTTGTTCTTAATAAGAACTCATAAATTACTAGGAATTTAATATTTCATTTAATTCATCCTCAAATCATATCATCTGTATTTCCATCAATTATCCTTATATAAGTGAATTTCATTATTCACTAATTTTTCAGAGTTATTTTCTTAAGCTTTTCAGATTGTTCTGTGTTCTCCAATATAAGCTTAAAATTAGATTCCATATCACCAATCGAGTCAATGTTAGCTCGATTTCTTCGATCAATACAACTCTGAAAGTTTTTCGGGAATCACCTCCGATTTTTCTTTAATCATTTATCTCGTACCTCTTGGACATTTCATTACTATGCCTTATCATTTCACTGCATAACCTCAAGGCAGAGACATTTGATATTCAAATCATTTTAACATCTACTCCGCTTTGATTCACTTATTTCCTCATATTTCATAACACATCGATCATCTTAATTTGTATGTTGTATCTAGTGTAACTATTTAATTAACACTTTTCACAGCTAACTGATTTATTATTACTGTAATTCATTTTAAAATCATTATCATTTAATAACTTCAGGTTAGCTGTCATCTTCCTCGTCTCTTATCATCACTCACTGTTCTTGTGCATATTCTCTAATTTCATATACTCCATATTGTACATCATTTCGTAAAACATATTTCAAATTATTCCGTTCTATAAATGTCCATTTAATACTTTGAAAACTGTATGAATGTATAGAACTAGAATTAACTGTACTGCTATGGATTTCGTCCTTATACTGATCTCTTTCTCATTCATCATCAGTAATCATATTACTTTTCATCATATCCCACGATCGCGTAATCAACATCTCATCAATACACTTTTAACTCCGACCCGTAAGAATCAATAACTGAGTCACTCATCTTGCGACTTTCCTATAACCATTCGGGTCACATCAACAATATAAATGTAGGTGGGAGTTTATAATCGGGGTCGTTATACTCATATTACATCCTTTATGCCATCAATAACTCCATTACCATCAATGGATTCAAGATTGTCACAGCCCGTGACCCTATTTTTCACCTTATTCTATACATCTTATTTGGTTGGGCTGTCTGCGATACTTTATTTTTCTTTTACATATAAACAATTTCATATTAAATTATAATATGAATTACATCCCCTATTTTAATTCATAAGGAAGTAGTACTGTCAATAAGTCTAAATACAGAAAATAAATGATCATACCTTATTAAATAAATCAAGCTGTCGCATCGTCCCCAAATGCGCAGCGAAAATCCTTTAGATGTCAAGCTCTTTGTCCTCGAAAACCTGAAATGTTAATATTAAGGGGTGAGCAAACCACGGCTCAGTAAGAGAATTATATGCCTCACTTGATACTCAGCTATCTATATGCTGAAAAACTTTTTCATTTTTCCTATGGGCTCTAGGCTCGCATGTAAGAAGGATACTACAGTCGGCTAGGGATCCGGATGGAGTAAGGTAGGTATTTTGAAATACCTATCATGTCCCGGAACTTAGAAACAACTGTAGAGAGTAATATTCTTTCTTGTTTTGAAATTCAAATCCTTTCCTTTTTATTTCGTAACATTTTCATATTCTTTTTCAAAATAATGCTTTTATGAAATAAAACATTTAAATAAAATAACTAATATTCATATTTTCTTTGAAAAGAATATTAGTTAAATCATCTTCCTTTTCTTTTAAAACTCATTTCATGTTTTACTGTACTCTCATAATTAGTACAGTACTTTAAATAGCGAAATAAGCTATTTAATTCTTTTTCGTAAAATATATAAATCATTTAAATCTAATATTCAATTTAAAAATTTAAATAAAAATATTAGATTTAAATTCCTCCTTTTTCCTTTTGAAACCATGTCACATGTTCATATTACATATCATTTGAAAATCATCTCGTAGTACTAAAATCAGTACTGAAATAAGCGTTTTATAAAAATGCTATAAATCATTTCATTTCACGTATCACATATCGTGTAAAACATTTACATTTCACATATCACATATCACGTAAAACATTTTCATTTAAAACATACCATATGTGGAGACTTAGGCACACACGCCCAGCCCGTCCACTGGGTCGTTACTCGTATCATGCTATAGACCCCGAAGGGTATGAATAATCATGTTAGATCTATGGCCATCGTCTATAATTGTCCTCGGCGGATCACTGGTCAGGTGTCGACCGGGACTACATATCACATATCACATATTACATATCACATGTTACATATCACATATCAGCATGATAGGATGCCAACTAGTCTCAAAACCGTATTTTTCATCATCAATAAACCTTTATGGAATTTATAAAAATATATATAATTTCATAATTTAAAACCATAAAGGTTATAAAATCATTTAGTGAATATTTAAGAAATATTTATAAAAATATTCACTTTATTTCTTTTCATTTTCCATCTCGTATTACGTGTAATTTACATATCAGGAGAATTTTCGGTGATTTCATTATCACCATTCTCGAAAACATGAATATTTTAAAATCACTTTCATTTTATTCATGTTTTTATGGAAAATATTCATTTTCTCGATTTTCGTGGTTGAAAACCATTTCTCATGAAATAAAATCATTTATTATGATTTTATGAAATTTTCTAGAAATATTCGATAATTTTCGATAATTTTTCGGCAGTATAACGGCTGCCGATTGGCTAGCCTCCTGCACGAAAAATACAATTTATAATTTTCAGCCAGTACTTCATTCCAAATTCCAACCAATCAATCATCATAATAATTCCATAAAATATTTCCATCAAATATTTCGTAATTAAAACATGCAGACTGAATATCCCTACAGTGCTGCACATGCATCCCTTACCTGTGTGTCGAGATCACGTTATTTCGTGCACCACCTGAATATCGAGCTTTTGACTGCAATGCAATTCACCCGATTATTAGCTAAGTTTCCTTGAAATGTTAAACTATGACATATATATATATATATATATATGTAAAAATAATTTTTACTGATATAATTAAAATCCCATTACTAGAAATGGCTACTTGTTATGCCATTTTTCTCTTCTTTTTTTTTCTATGGCCGAATGGTCTTTATATGGTTATATTTATTGTTTCATTTCTTAGTCAACGCCTTAAATATACAAGCTGCCACTTTATTTGCATTTTTTCACCATTAAGAAAAAAATGCAATATTTTATTTTCTTCCTTCTCTCTATAACCGGCAGCCCATATTGTGACTATCCATGTATTTTAGTTTCTTATATTTTATGGTTACATTTTCTCATCACTAGCCCTTATCATTGACCATTTTTCTTTTGGTCCTTTCTCATTAATTCAGTCCATGTTTTTCTCTTTTCATGGCAGCAACATATTCTCATTAACTATACTTGCATCATGTGGTTTTATTTTTCATCTTGACCATTCATCACAATTTCAGCTTTTGCTCCTCTTTTATCCACGCCAAAATCAGCCCCTTCTATTGACTTTTTCATGTAGACAATTCCAGCCTATTTTCCTCTTCATTTCCATGTACAATCAGCCATTTTTCTTTCTTGTTTCACGTCTCATAGCCCTCTTATGACTTTCCTGCCATCTCCATTAAAATCAGTCAACAATAATTCATCAACCTAATTTTTTTTATTTAATTTCCAGCTTACATGTCCTATTCGGTCAACACTACATCACTTTCTCATTTTCTGTTTCGGTTCAGCCAGCATTTGTTCTATTTATTTATTTATCTATTTTTTTTCCTCGGTTTAGTAAGCCCTCAAGTCTTTTCGGTTTAGCCATTTAAACATCATTTTCTGTTCCATGTTCACTCTTATTTTTCACATGTCAGCCACGCCACACAGCAACTACAAAGCAGAATTTGCTCAGCCATTAACGCCACAAATCATCAAGCAACTTAGCCCTACTAAATTCCTACATGTTTTTATTCCATACTACATGCATATACATCATCAATCTAACCTACACCACCATAAATAAATGACTCAAGAGCAGGAAACGTGGGCTGGAATTATTTTACCTGCATAGACGCCACTGTCCAGCTGCAGGGGAGCCTCCTTTTGGTGGTTTTTGGCTGAGGTTTTTAAGGAATATTAAAGCCATGGTGGTGAGAATGAAGTTTTGTGAAGAAGTCTTACTGATTTGGTAATGGAAGGATGGTGATTTCCGAATTGAAGCATGAAATCGGTGGAGAAGAAAACAGAACCGTGAGCTGAAACTAGAAAATGTTGAGGCGGTGCAACAATCTGAAGGAATTTAATGGAGTTGGCCCTTGTCGTATTATTTTGATTGGTCATTATTTAATTTTATTTAATAACATTTATTTAAAGTCAAAAAGACCCACTAAAGTCACCTTAATTTACTAATGTTGCCACTGCCCATTTTCTTTTCTATCCAGCCCATATTTTGATTTAATTCTTCATTTATTTTTAATTATTTCTTAAGCTAAATTATGGCTTATTTGGTCTACTTTGACCACTCCTTGAGAAAAGTCAAATTTACTCTTGTACAACTTCGAAATTTCTAATCTATTTCACCTTAATTTCGATACTTAGATGTGATAACCACAAATTTTCTCTTTTTGAAATTAATATTAAAGAAAATAGACGAGGAAATAAATAAATTAAAGTAAATAAATAAAATTTACTTACGAGATAGGAATATCGTTGAAATTCCCGAAATTGATGAAGTGAAGAAGTGGAGAAATTTATTTTGGATAAATGGAAATCCAAATTAAATAAGAAATAAAAAGGAAAATTAAATTGGAAATAAGAAATGAAGGAGAAAATTTAATTTGGATAAATGGAAATCCAAATTAAATAAGAAAAGGAGAAAAGAATATAAAATATATTTATATAAATATATATTATATAAATGTATTTTTATACAAATACATATGTATTGAAATACTATATGGTATATATTAATATACATTAGTATATACATGTATATATACTATTTAGTACATTTAAATAATACATATGTATATAAATATGATCTTTTATGTATATATATAAATATATACATATATAAGAAAAGTAAATATTATTTTTATTAAAATTTATATATATATATTGTAATACAATATATATCTATAAATACATATATTTATGAAATATATATTAATTCAAATTAAAATTATATATATATGTATTTTGTGTAAAATATATATATGTGTGTTATATTATGTTGGTATATATAATATAATATAAAAAAAAGAAAAAAAAAAGAAAAAAATAACAGAAACGGGAAACACCCGTTCCCGTTTTTGTGTTAATATCACAGAAATGGAAGCCGACCCCGTCGGCGACGCCGGAGGAGAAAGAGAGAGAAGGGAGGCCATCGTCGGCCGGCGAGCCAAGGAGGAAGCTGACGCCGGCGAAGGGAAAGGAAAACAGAAGTGAAGCGAAGCGGAGAGGAACCCAAGAGAAAGAGAAAAGTGGAACGGCGGTGCCGGCCCGTTCAGGCACTGCCACCGCTACCAACACCACCGCCGAAGGGAGATGAAGGCGAGAGGAGCCACCGGTGGTGAAGGAAACAGCGGAGGAGGGAAGAAATAGGGAAGAAAGGAGCCAAAACCCACCCTCCTAGGTCCGGCACCGTCGCCGGTGATGGGAAGAAACCGAGGCTAGATCCGGCGTCCCCGCCACTCCGGCAAGCTATGGGAGGCACGAACCGGCGGTGATGAGGCGGACCGGGTTGAACCGGTCTGAATCGGTCTGAACCGGTTTAGACCAGAAAAGAGGAAAAGGAGGAGAAAAAGAAAAGAAAAAGAAAAGAAAAGAAAAAGAAAGAAAGAGAAAAAGAAAAAGGAAGAAAGAAAAAGGAAAAAAAAAGAGACAGAAAAAGGAGAATTTTGGAAATTATGGGAAATCTCGAGAATTCGGAAACTCGGGAATTACGGGAATCGGTAAGAAATCCCGGAAAGTGATAAATTATTTAAATAATTATTTATTTAAATAATTATGAAAAAATTCTAAATTTAGAATTTAATTTCCAGAAAATTTCCTCGATGACCGAGCCGATGGAATCGGGCAAGGTGAACACGGGCACGACGGATGAGGCGATCGTCGACCCGAAACAGGTAAGGGATGCATATGCAGTACTATAGGGATATTCAATCTGCATGATTTTAATTATGAAATATTTTATGAAAATATTTATGAAAATATTGCGATGAATGATTGGTTGGAAAATTGTGGTGAAGTACTGGCTGGAATTATAAACTGTATTTTTAGTGCAGGAGGCTAGCCAATCGGCAGCCGTTATACTGCTGAAAAATTATCGAAAATTACCAAAAAATTTCTAGAAAATTTATAAATCGTAATAAATAATTTTATTTCATGAGAAACAATTTCCAATCACGAAAATCGAGAAAATGATTATTTTTCATAAAACATGAATATAACGAAATTCATTTTAAAATATTCATGTTTTCGAAATTGGTGATAATGAGATCACCGAAAATTCTCTCGATATATAAATTATATGTGATATGAAATGGAAAATGAAAAAGGGATAAAGAGAATATTTTATAAAGTTTTCTAAATATTCTCTCGATATATGAATTATACATGATATGAAATAAAAGATGAAAAAGGGATAAAGTGAATATTTTATAAATATTTTCTTAAATATTCACTTGATTTATTATATAACCTTTATGGTTTTAATTATGAAATTATATATTTTTATAAATTCCATAAAGGTTTTCTGATGATGAAAAATACGGTTTTGAGACTAGTTGGCATCCTATCATGCTGATATGTGATATGTGATATGTGACATGTAATATGTGATATGTGATATGCAGTCCCGGCCGACACCTGATCAGTGATCCGCCGAGGACAATTATAGACTATGGCCATAGATCTGACATGATTATTCATACCCTTCGGGGTCTATAGCATGATATGAGTAACGGCCCAGTGGACGGGCTGGGCGTGTGTGCCTAAGTCTCCATATATAAAAAATGTTTTATATGATATGTTATATGTTAAATGTAAATGTTTTACATGATATGTGATAAGTTAAATGAAAGTGATTTACAGCATTTTATATAATGCTTATTTCGGTACTGATTTTAGTACTACGAGATGATTTTCATATGACATGTGATATGAACATGTAATATGTTTTCAAAAGGAAAAAGAGTTTATAAGTCTAATATTCTTACTATGATTTTTAAATTGAATATTAGACTATATGTGACATGAATATGTAATATGTTTTCCAAAAAGGAAAGTGGAGGAAAATAAATCTAATATTCTTATTTTAATTTTTAAATTGAATATTAGATTTAAATGATATATATGTTATACGAAAAGGATTTAATAGCTGATTTTGCTATTTAAAGTACTGTACTAATTATGGTTGTACAGTAAAACATGAAATGAGTTTTAAATGAGAATGATGAGAATTTAACTAATATTCTTTTCAAAGAAAATATGAATATTAGTTACTTCATTTAAATGCTTTATTTTATAAAAGCATTATTTTGAAAAGAATATGAGAATATTATGGAATAAAAAGGTAATAAGGATTAAAATTTCAAATGAAAAGGAAATTATTCTCTACAGTTGCTTCTAGGCTCCGGGACAAGCTAGGTATTTCAAAATACCTACCTTACTCCATCCGGATCCCTAGCCGACTGTAGTATCCTTCCTACATGCGAGCCTAGAGCCCATAGGAAAAATGAAAAAGTTTTTCAGCATATAGATAGCCGAGTATCAAGTGAGGCATATAATTCCCTTACTGAGCCGTGGTTTGCTCACCCCTTAATTTTAACATTTCAGGTTTTCGAAGACTGAGAGTCTAGCACTTAAAGGATTTTCGACTGCGCATTTGGGGACGATGCGACAGGTCGATTTATTTAATAAGGTATGATCATTTATTTTCTGTATTTAGACTTATCGACAGTGCTACTTTCTTATGAAGTAGAAATCGAGGATGTAATTCATATTATAATTTAATATGAAATTGTTAATATGTAAAAGAAAAGTAAAGTATCGCAGACAGCCCAACCAAATAAGATGTATAGAAAAAGGTGAAAATAGGGTCACGGGCTGTGACAGATTTAATGGTATCAGAGCAGGGTTGGCCAAATGTCTGTCGATACTTTTTGAAAGAAAATGTGTTGAAAAGGTTAACATCCCTATAATACTGTGTAGTCTGAATACATAGAGAAAATAAATGATTACAAATTTAATTAAGTGTTTAGAAGGGAGTGAGCAATTATGAAATAAGGAATGCCAAAAAGGAAAACGGCTCAGGAATGTTACATGAAAGGGGTGATCTTATGATCTAAGTGAAAGTCGGTTCGGTAAAGAACAGAAATGGACTCGGTGAGGGCCTCACCAGTAAAAGTGATGATATAAAGGAGGGGAATGAGATATCATCATTAAATAGACCTTAAGATCACCGACTGAAGGTATTTTGAGGAAAGAGAAAATTTTTGGCAAAAAATGACCAAAATACCCCTACCATCAAAATTTTACCGGGAGTCAAAATAGATCACCAGAAGTTGGAATTGACCGATCTGATAGAGAAATTGATGATGTAAAGCTGCATTTCAGGCAAAATAAGCCAATTATGGATTCTATTGGATTTCTCTATCGAAATCAAAAAAGATTTTAAACTGCTGATATTGGTATGAGAAAGGGGTACTATAGCAAATAGATAATAAGATCATTGATTTAAATGTATAGTGAGGAGAAAGAAATAAATCTAAAAATGACGAAAATGCCCCTATGTGGGATTATGGTTTGAATAGTGATAAAACCAAGATGATTTGATTCCACTGATAGTACTGGAGTTATTAATGGCATAAAGGAATGTAATATGAGTATAACGACCCCGATTATAAGTTTCATGTACATTTAGAGTTCTGATGTGACCCAAATGGTTATAGGGAAGTCGCAGGATGAGCGACTTAGTATTGATTTTATGGGTCTAAATTAAAAGTGTATTGATGAGATATTATTACGGGATCGTTGAATATGATGAAAAAAAAAATCGAACTAACGTTGACTCGATTTAAAATATGAAATTTATTCTTAAGCTTATATTGGAGAATATAGAAGAATCCGAAAAGCTTAAGAAATAACTTTGAAAAATTTGTGGATAATGAAATTCGCTTGTATAAAAAGGAATTGATGGAAATACAAATGATGTGATTGAAGATGAATTAAATGATGTAAAGGATGGAAATATGGATGAGGTAAATTGAGGATGAAATATAAATGGGGAATTAAATTCCTATTTTATAATAAAGTTCTTATGAAGAACAAATAATCGGCTATGTAAAGTGATGCCTTATTTGATTTAATCGGAGATGTACAAGGACCTTATAAGATCAATCTCTGTACAAGGCATCACTAGATGGAAAGTTGGAAATTGATGGTCGTAAGACGATAATGATTAGAACTCGAGATAATGTTTACGAGTTCTATAGAGGTTTACAAGGTAAATGAAATACCTTACTGAGGTACATAAGACTAATGAATAAGACAATTATATAAGGATAAAGTGATAGTATACCATACAGCCTAAGGCACAAATGGAAAATGAGCAGCATAGTGGTATAACCCCACAGACTCTCAAAGACAATAGACTATATGTAAGAAGGGCAAATAGAAGATTTAGCTAGACAATATCTCTTTCTAAGATATACGATCTCGAATGACAGAGCGATGTGGATCTGTCAATGATGAAGAGAAAATGATTGGGATACATAATGAACTGGGTCTAGCTAAATACTATTGCCAGTCTATGGATGAGTTATTGGGTTAGCTGCTCTACTGACATGATTAATAAGTAAAAGGTTAAAGCCAGGGGATAAATAAATGTAAAGACGGTATATAAACGATTAGAAGAGGTAATAGTGGAATATGTTATCACTAAAGAAAAGTGAATGAAATGATGATGAAGGAAAAGATGAATATGTCATAAGAAGAAAGTACATGATGAAGAGGGAACACGAATATGAGGTAGTTCCCGAATTTGAAATTAAAAGTGATTTTGTGGTTATCACATGATTATGGCTAGATGTAGGAATGAGCCAAACTCGATAAAGGAAAAGTAATCATACTCAAAGTAGTAAAGAAATGAATTACATTTCACTGCCAGTAATGTAAATGGAAAATGATATATATATACTACCACCTCGAAATGATGGAAATAATGGATTTGTATGGATAATGAGGTGATTAAATTGATAATTATAGATTTAATGATGAAGTTAAATAATGAGAAGATCAAATTATAATTTGATTATGTCGTTATGGAATCTAAATTATCAAAAGAGTATAATTTCAGGTATATTCTAAGATTAAAGTGATAATGAATATACCATAAGAATAAAAGAGGTAATAAGAATATTACATGGAAGTAGATATGGAGAGAAAATGGTTGTCTCCTGATTCAATTATGGTAAAAGATGGTAAATAGTAAAGTCTACAAATGAGCTGCAGCATGTGATGAAACAAATATGAAAAGAGTATTGAGGATAATAATGAAGAATCTAAAAGAGATATGATAATATGGAAGTGATTATAGACTGATAGTCTAATGAAATCACTTCTCCATTATCAAACTCTTAGATTCTTTAGTGCCATAGTCGAAATATGATTATGAAATGATGAGAATGTATGTGATGTTCCAATAAGCTCTATATGTGATGGGAATCTCTGAGTAGCTATATGTTATGGGAAATAGCAAAAGGCTCTGAGATTTCAAATTTATAGACAGCACCGCTCCATACATGATGTAAAAATGTTTGAGCGTACTACGGAAACGCTCGATGCTATGTTGAGTGAGCGGATGCACAAGATGTGAAAGCTACTGGACCATTACATACTATTGATTTAAATCGGTAAATGATATCGAAATGTATCGACTTGGCACCAAATAAGGAAGATGGATGATGAATAATATGAATCATATGTGATATGAAAAGGAGTGGAAATGGATAACTCCCAAGTGATAAGAAATTTAAGGGAGTATAAGTATATGATGAGTAATGATATATAGTGGTGTTAAAGGCGATTATGATCTTAAAGGTATACTGGCAGTATAATATGGAAGATGATCAAAAGGTCAAAAATGATAAGTATACAAGACGATACCACCTTTAAATTAAGTTAAATTCGGAGGACGTAATTTCTTAAGGTGGGGAGAATGTGATAACCTCAAATTTTCTATTTTGGGAAATTAATATTAAAGAAAATAGACGAGGAAATAAATAAATTAAAGTAAATAAATAAAATTTACTTACGAGATGGGAATATCGTTGAAATTCCCGAAATTGATGAAGTGAAGAAGTGGAGAAAATTAATTTGGATAAAATTAAGGAAATTTAATTTGGATAAATGGAAATCCAAATTAAATAAGAAATAAAAAGGAAAATTAAATTGGAAATAAGAAATGAAGGAGGAAATTTAATTTGGATAAATGAAAAATCCAAATTAAATAAGAAAAGGAGAAAAGAATATAAAATATATTTATATAAATATATATTATATAAATGTTTTTTACAAATACATATGTATTGAAATACTATATGGTATATATTAATATACATTAGTATATACATGTATATATACTATTTAGTACATTTAAATAATACATATGTATATAAATATGATCTTTTATGTATATTATAAATATATCATATATAAGAAAAGTAAATATTATTTTTATTAAAATTTTTATATTATATATATTATTGTAATACAATATATATCTATAAATACATATATATATATGAAATATATATTAATTCAAATTAAAATTATATATATGTATTTTGTGTAATATATATATATGTGTGTGTTATATTATGTTGGTATATATAATATAATATAAAAAAAAAAGAAGAAAAAAAAAGAAAAAAATAACAGAAACGAGAAACACCCGTTCCCGTTTCTGTGTTAATATCACAGAAATGGAAGCCGACCCCGTCGGCGACGCCGGAGGAGAAAGAGAGAGAAGGGAGGCCATCATCGGCCGGCGAGCCAAGGAGGAAGCTGACGCCGGCGAAGGGAAAGGAAAACAGAAGTGAAGCGAAGCGGAGAGGAACCCGAGAGAAAGAGAAAAGTGGAACGGCGGTGCCGGCCCGTTTAGGCATCGCCACCGCTACCAGCACCACCGGCGAAGGGAGATGAAGGCGAGAGGAGCCACCGGTGGTGAAGGAAACGGCGGAGGAGGGAAGAAGTAGGGAAGAAAGGAGCCAAAACCCACCCTTCTAGGTCCGGCACCGTCGCCGGTGATGGGAAGAAACCGAGGCCAGATCCGGCTTCCCCGCCACTCCGGCAAGCTATGGGAGGCACGAACCGGCGGTGATGCCAGCAGGATGAAGCTGAACCGGCGGTGATGAGGCAGACCGGGTTGAACCGGTCTGAATTGGTCCGAACCGGTTCAGACCAGAAAAGAGGAAAAAGAGGAGAAAAAGAAAAGAAAAAGAAAAGAAAAGAAAAAGAAAGAAAAAGAAAAAGAAAAAGGAAGAAAGAAAAAGGAAAAAAAAAGAGAGAGAAAAAGGAGAATTTTGGAAATTATGGGAAATCTCGAGAATTCAGAAACCCGGGAATTACGGGAATCGGTAAGAAATCCCGGAAAGTGATAAATTATTTAAATAATTATTTATTTAAATAATTATGGAAAAATTCTAAATTTAGAATTTAATTTCCAAAAAATTTCCTCGATGACCGAGCCGATGGAATCGGGCAAGGTGAACACGGGCGCGACGGACGAGGCGATCGTCGACCCGAAACAAGTAAGGGATGCATATGCAGTACTGTAGGGATATTCAGTCAGCATGATTTTAATTATGAAATATTTTATGAAAATATTTATGAAAATATTGCGATGAATGATTGGTTGGAAAATTGTGGTGAAGTACTGGCTGGAATTATAAACTGTATTTTTAGTGCAGGAGGCTAGCCAATCGGCAGCCGTTATACTGCCGAAAAATTATCGAAAATTACCAAAAAATTTCTAGAAAATTTATAAATCATAATAAATGATTTTATTTCATGAGAAACGATTTCCAATCACGAAAATCGAGAAAATGATTATTTTTCATAAAACATGAATATAACGAAATTCATTTTAAAATATTCATGTTTTCGAAATTGGTGATAATGAGATCACCGAAAATTCTCTCGATATATAAATTATATGTGATATGAAATGGAAAATGAAAAAGGGATAAAGAGAATATTTTGTAAAGTTTTCTAAATATTCTCTTGATATATGAATTATACATGATATGAAATGAAAGATGAAAAAGGGATAAAGTGAATATTTTATAAATATTTTCTTAAATATTCACTTGATTTATTATATAACCTTTATGGTTTTAATTATGAAATTATATATTTTTATAAATTCCATAAAGGTTTTCTGATGATGAAAAATACAGTTTTGAGACTAGTTGGCATCCTATCATGCTGATATGTGATATGTGATATGTGACATGTAATATGTGATATGTGATATGTGACATGTAATATGTGATATGTGATATGCAGTCCCGGCCGACACCTGATCAGTGATCCGCCGAGGACAATTATAGACTATGGCCATAGATCTGACATGATTATTCATACCCTTCGGGGTCTATAGCATGATATGAGTAACGACCCAGTGGACGGGCTGGGCGTGTGTGCCTAAGTCTCCATATATGAAAAATGTTTTATATGATATGTTATATGTTAAATGTAAATGTTTTACATGATATGTGATAAGTTAAATGAAAGTGATTTACAGCATTTTATATAATGCTTATTTCGGTACTGATTTTAGTACTACGAGATGATTTTCATATGACATGTGATATGAACATGTAATATGTTTTCAAAAGGAAAAAGAGTTTATAAGTCTAATATTCTTACTATGATTTTTAAATTGAATATTAGACTATATGTGACATGAATATGTAATATGTTTTCCAAAAAGGAAAGTGGAGGAAAATAAATCTAATATTCTTATTTTAATTTTTAAATTGAATATTAGACTTAAATGATATATATGTTATACGAAAAGGATTTAATAGCTGATTTTGCTATTTAAAGTACTGTACTAATTATGGTTGTATAGTAAAACATGAAATGAGTTTTAAATGAGAATGATGAGAATTTAACTAATATTCTTTTCAAAGAAGATATGAATATTAGTTACTTCATTTAAATGCTTTATTTATAATTATTTTATAAAAGCATTATTTTGAAAAGAATATGAGATTATTATGGAATAAAAAGGTAAAAAGGATTAAAATTTCAAATGAAAAGGAAATTATTCTCTACAGTTGTTTCTAGGCTCCGGGACAAGCTAGGTATTTCAAAATACCTACCTTACTCCATCCGGATCCGTAGCCGACTGTAGTATCCTTCCTACATGCGAGCCTAGAGCCCATAGGAAAAATGAAAAAGTTTTTCAGCATATAGATAGCTGAGTATCAAGTGAGGCATATTATTCCCTTACTGAGCCGTGGTTTGCTCACCCCTTAATTTTAACATTTCAGGTTTTCGAAGACTGAGAGTCTAGCACTTAAAGGATTTTCGACTGCGCATTTTGGGACGATGCGACAGGTCGATTTATTTAATAAGGTATGATCATTTATTTTCTGTATTTAGACTTATCGACAGTGCTACTTTCTTATGAAGTAGAAATCGGGGATGTAATTCATATTATAATTTAATATGAAATTGTTAATATGTAAAAGAAAAGTAAAGTATCGCAGACAGCCCAACCAAATAAGATGTATAGAAAAAGGTGAAAATAGGGTCACGGGCTGTGACATTAGAAAATAACAATATTTTATTTATTTATTTATTTAAAATATTTTTATTATATTGTATATGTACAGTACAAAATAACGAGTTCTCACATTCTCCCCACCTTAAGAAATTCGGTTCTCCGAATTTAACTTAATTTAAAAGTGGTATCATCTTGTATACTTATCATTTTGACCTTTTGATCATCTTCCATATTATACTGCCAGTATACCTTTAAGATCATAATCGCCTTTTATACCTCTATATATCATTTCTAATCATATACTTATACTCCCTTAAATTTCTTATCAATTAGGAGTTATCCATTTCCACTCCTTTTCATATCACATATGATTCATATTATTCATCATCCATCTTCCTTATTTGGTGCCAAGTCGATACATTTCGATAATTATCATTTACCGATTTAAATCAATAGTATGTAGTGGTCCAGTAGCTTTCACATCTCGTGCATCCGCTCACTCAACATATCATCGAGCGTTTCCGTGTTACGCTCAAACATTTTTACATCATGTACGGAGCGGTGCTGTCTATAAATTTTGGAATCTCAGAGCCTTTTGCTATTTCCCCTAACATATAGCTACTCAGAGATTCCCATCACATATAGTGCTCACTGGAACTTCACATACATTCTCATCATCTTTTAATCATATTTCGACTATGGCACTAAAGAATCTAAGAGTTTGATAATGGAGAAGTGATTTCATTAGACTATCAGTCTATAATCACTTCCATATTATCATATCTCTTTTAGATTCTTTATTATTATCCCTAATACTCTTTTCATATTTATTTCATCAAATGCGGCAGTTCATTTGCAGACTTTACTATTTACCATCTTTTACCCTAATTAAATCAGGAGACAATCATTTTCTCTCCATATCATCTTTTCATGTAATCTCATCATTACATCTTTTATTCTTATGGTATACTCTATATCATTTAGGTTTTAGAATATACCTGAAATCATACTCTTCTGATAATTTAGATTCCATAATGGCATAATCAAATTATAATTTAATCTCCTCATTATTTAAATTCATCATTGAATTTATAATTATCAATTTAATCCTCTCATTATCCATATAAATCCACTATTTCCATCATTTCGAAGTGTGTGTATATATATCATTTTTCCATTTATATGACTAGAAGTAAAATGTAAATCATTGCTTTACTCCTTTGAGTATGATTACTTTTCCTTTATCGAGTTTGGCTCGATCTTACATCTAGCCATAATCATGTGATAACCATAAAATCACTTTTAGCTTTAAAATTGGGAACTACTTCATATTCGTGTTCCCTAACCATCATGTACTTATCCTCTTATTACATATTCTTGTTTTTCCTTCATCATCATTTCGGTCATTTTTCCTCAGTGGTAAAAGATTCCACTATTACCTCTTTTAACCTTTTACATACCCTCTTTATACTTATTCATTCATCGACTTAAGCTTATTTACTTATCAGTCACATCTGTAGAGCAGCTAACCCAATAACTCTTCCCTAAACTGGCAATATTATCTTGCTAGACTCAGTACATTTCGTATCTCAATCATTATCTCTTCCTCATAGACAGATCCACGTCGCTCTGTCATTAGAGGTCATATATCTTAGACAGAGATACTGTCTAGCCCATCTTCTACTTGCCAATCTTAACATATAGATTTCAGTCTTTGAGAGTCTGTGGGGTTATACCACTATGCTGCTCATTTTCCATTTGTGCCTTAGACGTATCAATATCTCATCACTTTTATTCATATATGGTTGCCTCATTCATTAGGCTTATATATCTCATAAGGAATTTCATTAACCTTGTAAACCTTGATATGAACTCGTGAAAATTATATCGAGTTCAAATCATTATCATCTTATGATCACCAATTTCCAACTTTCCATTTAGTGATGCCTTTTTACAGAGATTTGTCTTATGAACTCTTTATACATCTCCGATTAAATCAATTTAAGGCATCAATTTCATAAAAATGATTCTTTGTTCTTCATAAGAACTTTATTTCATAATAGGAATTAAATTCACCATTTAATTCATCCTCAATCGCATCATTTGTATTTCCATCAATTCCTTTTATACAAATGAATTTCATTATCCACAAATTTTTTTTTCAGAGTTATTTTCTTACGCTTTTCGGATTCTTCTATGTTCTCTGATATACGCTTAAAATAAATTTCATATTAACAATCGAGTCAATGTTAGCTCGATTTCTCCCATCTATATAACTCTGAAAATTTATCGGGAATCTTATCTGATGCTTTCTTTAATCATTCATCTCTCTTATCATTTTGGACATTCATCTTTGTGTCCTATCATTTCCATTGTACATCCTTAAGGCAGAGACATTTAATATTCAATTCATTTTAACATTTACTCCGCCCTGATTCACTTATTTCCTCATATTTCACAGCATATCAATCCTCTGAATTTGCAATGCTGCATTAAGTATAATTATTTTATTAACACCTTTCACAGCTAACTGATTTATTACTGTAATTCACTTTTACAATCATTCTCCATCTCATAATTCAGGTTAGCTGTTATCATCCTCATCTCTTATCTTCACTTACTATCCTTGTACATATTCTCCAATTTCATATACTCCATACAGTATATTATTCTGTAAAACATATTTCAAAATATCCTGGTTCTATAATTATCTGTTTGATACCTCAAAACAGTAGATATGCCTAAAACCAAAATTAAAAGTACTGATATGGATTTCATCAATCAAACCGATCACTTTCTTATTTATCTTCAGTAATCATTTCACTTTTTCATCACATCCATTGATCCCGTATTAATATCCCATTAATACACTTTTTAATTTAGATCCTTAAGAATCAGTAACTGAGTCGCTCATCTTGCGACTTCCTTATAACCATTCGGGTCACATCAGTAACTTAAGTGTAGTGAAATTTATAATCGGGATCGTTATACCCATACTATGTCCTTTATGCCATCAATAACTCCATTTCTCTCAACAGAGTAAAAATCAACTTGGTTTATCACTATTCTAACCATAATCCCACATAGGGGCATTTTCATCATTTTCACATTTATTTCTTTCTCCTCACTATACATTTAAATCAATAATCTTATTATTTATGTGCTGATAGTATCCTTTCTTATACCACTATCAGTAGTTTAAAATCTTTTTCGATTTTGACAGAGAAATCCAATAGAATCCATAATTGGATTATTTGGCATGAATTATAGCTTTACATCATCAATAACTCTGTCAAATCGGTCAATTCCAACTTCTGGTGATCTATTTTGACTCCCGGTAAAATTTTGAGGGTAGGGGTATTTTGGTCATTTTTGACCAAAAATTTTCTCTCTCCTCAAAATACCTTTAATCGATGATCTTAATGTCTATTTAGTGATTATACTTCATTCCCCTCCTTTATATCATCACTTTCAGGTCTCAGTTCGATCCGTACAGAAAAGTACCGGTGGGGCCCTCACCGAGTCCATTTCTGTTCCTTACCGAACCGACCTTCATTTAGATCATAAGATCACCATTTCAGGTAACATTCCTGAGCCGTTTTCCCTTTTTAGCATTCCTTATTTCATAATTGCTCACTCCCTTCTAAACACTTAATTCAATTCGCAATCATTTATTTTCTTTATGTATTTAGACTACACAGTACTACAGGGGATGTTAACCTTTTCAACACAATTTCTTTCCAAAAGTATCGACAGACATCAGGCCAACCATGCTCTGATACCATTAAATCTGTCACAGCCCGTGACCCTATTTTTCACCTTATTCTATACATCTTATTTGGTTGGGCTGTTTGCGATACTTTATTTTTCTTTTACATATAAACAATTTCATATTAAATTATAATATGAATTACATCCCCTATTTTAATTCATAATGTAACATCCAGAATTTTGAAATTCAGACGAACTTTTTCTTTTTAATTACTATCTTTCCCATTCAATTAGTCAGTATTGATCGGTTTGCATTCGGTGTCAATGTAAGTTCATTTTACAATTTTCATTACAATTCATGAACATGCTTTAACTTAACATCACACTATTTACATCCCATCGCAAACACATCTGCTGTACATTTATAAATCCGAATATAAATATAAAATTCTAGACATATACCTGTTCACTTGATACCTTAAACTTCTAATGCATTCTTCAACTAACCCGGAGGCAGCAGATATCATGTACACTGATGGGCTATCTGGGATGGTGAGTAAGGGGGTGAGCTTTGGGAAAAGCCCAGTAAGAAACATATATAAAAGCGCGTATAAAATGCAGTTAAATAAAAAAAATCACTTATTTTACTAATTAAGAGAAAAGCATATTAAATATATGCTTAACGTTTTATGCAATGCAATTTCAATTCATTAATAAATCTAAAACAATTAATAATTCATATGATACTATTTCAAATCAATAATCAGTATAAAACATTTTATAATTTATGCGATGCACTTTGAAATCATTACTCAATATATAAGTTATTTATGTAAGCGATGCTATAAAACAAATTTCAGTATGCAACTTCAGTAACAAGTTTAAATGTCAATATAAGCAAGATTTTCGTCTTATACAGTAAAGCAAATCATTTAAGTTTATCACCTTCGATCATTTGATTTCAAACCTTTCTCTCTTTCTGTCAGATCAGTAAATCAGTATTCAAATCATTCGGTATTCAAATCATTCGGTATTCAAAGTATTTGATATTCAAATCGTTTAGAAATCAATTCATTCAGTATTTAAAGTATTTGGTATTTATTGTGAGGGCCCGAAGTACCTTACGGGTCATTCATCACCTCACTCAATTCGGTATTCAAATCATTCAAATACAATTCAGTGGAGACAGTCACATCTAATAGAATCATGCATAAAACAATATCGGTATCCCCGAAGGGACGATCGGTAACGAATGGCCATCGTCGGTCGGTCACAGTTCGCACTGGTCAGGTGCTAGCTGTGTAAATCTGTGGGTTTGACCATAATAATCCCACAGCCGGTAATCAATATGTCAGTAACCTGCGGACTTGATCAAGGTCTCGCAATCGGTAACAGTATGCATGATCACTAAGGAACGACCGTCTCAAAACATTTCCTTAAATCATCTAATTCAATAGTAGAAATCATTTTAAATAGCACTTGTCTTCAATCAGTTCAAAATCATATAAAGAGTAATTATTGTAATTGAATAATAATAAAATTCATTTAAAAGTCAATGCAAAACTTTAATTACACAGTAACATATCTAAACATAAATGGTAAATCATGAGAAATTACATTTTATGTAATTTGAAACCTTTCATGTAAATCAATTCATATAATGCTATTCATATAAATCATTTCATGCAATTAAATCCATGTATATCGTTTCTTGTAATGCGATTCATGAAAATCATTTCATGTAAAGCAATATTTAAATTGTAAGTATTTAAGATAAATTTCTATCTTTCATTTGGGAGGATTAAGCGAATAAACGATTATGATTTGGTATCCGAAAATTTCAAAATACAAGTAAAGATTATTTTATGCAACTCCTATACATGTTCCTTACCTCTACTTCTGCGTAGTATAAATCTAGTAGAGCCATTTATGCCTCTTTATCTCTCGTACATCACACTGCACAATAATTCTAAGTTATATTTAAAATTCTATATTATGATTCTACTAAATTAACAAAATATAATTTCAATTAAATCCCACTCTTCTATAAATTCTATGTCACCAAAAATTCCAATTTATATTTAAAACCCCGTATATAACTATAATAGGTATTCTATAAATCCCCATATTCCATTTTGTCAATCTCAATAATTTATTCTTTTAATTTCTTACAAAATACCACAATATAAATACACCTTGTCACGACTCGTGACCACATTTTTCATCTTCTTATACACATCTTAACCGGTTGGGCTGTCTGTGATACTTCACTTGTACTGACTGTTAAACAATTTTATAATGTATTGTTTATATTATACACATCCCCTATCGTAATTTATCAGATAAGTAGTACTGTTGACATGTCTAAATACAGAGAATAAATGATCATACCTCAAATAAACAGTCGGTCTGGCACACTGTCCTTCGTGTACAGTGTCACATCCCGAAAACGCGGAAGTTTTGGGCTAAATTTTTTTTTATTATACATTTAATCTTAATTTCTTACTTGGGTTGCATTCCTGCCAGTATCTCATCATACTTTTCCAACCACAGAAACATCACAATATTTTTATAAAATATTTCATTCACATTATATTGACTTATTTCTCCAGGTAATGCTTACATTCATACGATATCGATTACATCCCAAAAGTATTATTACATACAAATATCTGTGCCATACAGGACGTCTGGTATCAAAATATGAGTATACCTTACGTGAGTACAAAAATGGCCGGAGGAGAGACGTATCCCTCAGCCTACGTCATATGCGCAACAGGCTAGGAGATGATCACTGCAAATAATCTGGTAGAGTAGGGGGTGAGCTTTTTGGAAAGCCCCGTAAGAAATGCATTTAAAATAGTTATAGCATCCATATATATGCAGAAAACAATGCCATAATAATGCATTTCATACTTTCAAACATTGTATGAATTCTTTAATACATATATATATATATGTCAAAATTCATACTTGATCAAACATACATCTTACTTTAAAAATTTAAATTCAAAATTAATAAAACATATCATACAGTTCATGGAGACTAGGCAGAATCATATAGCCAGTATGCGGTCATGACACTTACTTCTTCCTCCGAAGAGGGAATGGAATACTTATGGCCATGGTATGGGCTGTAGACCTGATCAGAGTCGTACAGCGAACATGCACCACGAAGGACCAACATACCCACAAAGGATGAAAACATACACAATGTGGGCGAGAACATGCACGACGTGGGCTAAACATATGCCACAAGGGACGGAAACATGCACAATGTGGCAAGCATGACAGGCAATAACATAAACTATAGGAAAGCCTTAGTCTCAAAACTTACTTACATACCATCGATATAAAATAGTAAGGACCGGACGTGCCAGGGTGTAAGTTAGCCTGGGGTTTGCCACTCCGATACCTTTTTCGGAAAAACATATTTATTTCATGTCATACTTAAAACATTATGAAAAATATGCATAGAATTTATAAAATTAATTTAACAATTTAAAAGATCATAAAAATTAACTTTGGAATAAAATTCATACTTCAGGCATTTCTTTAAAATTTGCAATGAAAGTAAGGGATACCATCACAACTTTAAATTACATCCCTTACAATCGAACCCTAGGTTTAGATTATAAATGTTTTTCAATCCAAACCAAAGCTATAAACAATATATTCTTGATCAGTACTGCCATAAGTAAGGAATAAAAAGCTTAAAACTGAAGTTGGACATTACCTGTACAAGGAGCAGATCTGTCCACCTAAATCAGTTTCTGTTTTGAGGTTTCAGTTAAACTCCTTAGTGGTTCTTTGAAGCTCATAAATCCAGGTTTATTTTGCCTCAAGAACTTAGGTTAATTGTTGAAGAAAAGAAGGCTCTGTTAGGGAGAGGGAAAGCTGTCCGACATGCTTAAACAGAAGAGAATATTTTCGGTGATGATGTTGGCTGGAGATTAAGGTCACGATGGAAGAATATAAAGCACAAGAAAATTTATTATTTGGACTTTTTGCCAGCTTCATTAAAAGCCCTCTTCATTTCCTATTTCTTTCCTTTTGTTTTATATTCCTTATCCTCTAAGCCGAGACTAACTTCTTGTTTCTGTTAAAATTTTTCTTCATGCAGCCCACGTTTTCTGACTTTCCCATCTTTTCCTTGCTTTAGTTCTTTTCTTGTCTATTTGTATTGATCTTCGGTGATGAAGATTGAAGATGAAGATGACTACGGGAAGAAAAATAAAGCAAAAAGTTATTTTAAGTAGACTTTAACAGTCTTCATTTAAAAGCCTTCTTAATTGCCTACTTCTTTTTTTTTTCTTTTCTTGTCTTGTCCGGTGGAGCAAAAGAAAATGAACAAGGAAGTCAATACTATAGTTTCTGCCAACCTAAGAAAACAAGGAGAAGACTTTCTCTTGTCTTCTTTTATTTATTTTGTCTTTTCTTTTCTCTTGTTTATTTACTACTCAATTCTCCAATCGAGACTCCACCTAGATAGCCAACCAAATTTTTTTTTCTATCTTTTCTTTGTTATCTGTTGACCAAGCCGTGAGCCCTCTTTCTTTTCTGTTTCCTACGTTGGCTTCCATTTGGTCTTTACATTATGATCATATCTATTATATCTTAGATTGCCAAAAGTCTAGTGTTCACATGTATAAAGTCAAGAAAATTAACCTTTATTTCTCTCATTTGATTCTCCAAGTCAAGCTATTTAATCTTCTTTGTTTCTTCATGCTGCACCATTTTTTTTGATTTATCCAAATCAGAATTTTCCAACATTCATTTAATTATTTATTTCATCCTTTATGTAATAATTTCCATACTTATATATATTTTATCTAGGATTAAAATTTTTCTATGTGAGAAACACTATTCTTATATATTTAATTCCTCAAAATATTATCAATAATTTCTTTATTGATAATTTGTTCATATAAATGTACAACTATAATAAGAAAATGAGATCTCACATTCTCCTCACCTTATAAGAATTTGGTCCTCCAAATTCAAGCTGGTCCGTTAAACAAATGCGGGTACTTTTCTCTCATGAGACTCTCTAGCTCCCACGTAGCTTCCTCTGTTGTGTGGTGCTGCCAGAGAATCTTAACCAATGGAATAGTTTTAGATCGAAGTACCCTTTCCTTTCTATCAAGGATCCGGATTGGCTGCTCAACATAGCTCATATCTCCCTGAATATCTAATGGTTGGTATTCAATAACATGGGAGGGATCCGGATGATACTTCCTCAACATAGAGACATGGAAGACGTTATGTATACCAGAAAGCTGTAGTGGTAAAGCTAACCGGTAAGCAACATCCCCAACTCTTTCCAATATCTCAAATGGACCAATGAAACGAGGACTTAATTTTCCTTTCTTTCCGAAGCGCATGACACCCTTGCTCGGAGATACTTTTACAAATACAGAGTCCCCAACTTGAAATTCAAGTGGCCGTCTACGTACATCAGCATAACTTTTCTGTCTACTTTGGGCAACCTTGAGTCTATCACAAATAGTCCGAACACCCTTAGCTGCCTCTTCAACGAGATCAGGGGCTAAAATCTTACGGTCACCCACTTCTTCCCAAGCCACTGGGGATCTACATCTCCTGCCATATAGAGCCTCGTATGGTGCCATTTCGATGCTGGCATGATAACTATTATTATAGGCAAACTCTGCGAGAGGCAAGTGGTCATCCCATGAACCCTTAAAATCTAGTGCACACGCCCTCAACATGTCCTCTAAGGTCTGAATAGTCCGTTCGGACTGACCGTCTGTCTGAGGATGGTAGGCGGTGCTCAAATGTAATTGAGATCCCATGGCTTCCTGAAAATGAGTCCAAAATCGAGAGGTGAACCTAGAATCTCTATCAGAAGTGATGCTCACGGGAGACCCATGTAAACGAGCAATCTCGCTAACATACAAGTCTGCCAATGTACTCAGTGAATCTATGCTCTTAATGGCAAGAAAATGGGCACTCTTAGTCAATCTATCCACAATAACCCATATCGCATCATGACCTCTCCGGGTTCTCGGTAAGCCCATAATAAAATCCATCGTAATGTGTTCCCATTTCCAGGTAGGCACCGGTAAAGACTTAAGTAGTCCTGCTGGCTTCTGGTGCTCAGCCTTTATCTGCTGACAGGTCAAACATTTGGCCACAAACTCTGCTATATCTCGTTTCATTCCAATCCACCAATACACCTTACGCAAATCATGGTACATCTTAGTGCTGCCTGGGTGCATAGTGTAACGAGAACAATGGGACTCTTTCAAAATCCTTTGTCTTAGGGTATCATCGTTCGGAACACATATACGGCCCTTAAATCTCAATAACCCATCATCACTGACCGTAAAATCTGACTGCAAATCTTGCTCTGCTTGGCTAACCATGTCCAATAGCCTTTGATCATTTCTTTGCCTTGACCGGATCAGATCTAAGATACTTGGCTCAATTTGAAGGCTAGCCATAAACCCGACATCTACTGTTTCAACACTAACATTGAGCTCGGCAAACTGCTCCAGCAATTCCCATTCTCTAACCATCATAACAGAAACCATACTCTTTCTGCTTAGAGCATCTGCAACTACGTTCGCCTTGCCCGGATGGTACAAAATCTCGCAGTCATAATCCTTAAGAAGCTCTATCCAACGTCTCTGCCTCATATTAAGTTCCTTTTGATCGAATAGATACTTCAAACTCTTATGGTCAGTGAAGATTTGGAACTTCTCACCATACAGATAATGCCGCCATATCTTTGAGCAAAAACGACTGCGGCCAACTCTAAATCATGCGTAGGGTAGTTGCGCTCATGGTCTTTAAGCTGGCGTGAACCATACGCGACTACTCTACCATGTTGCATTAGCACACAACCTAGACCCTGACTGGAAGCATCACTGAATACAACGAAGCCTCCAGATCCACTCGGAATGGTTAGGATTGGTGCTGTAGTTAATCTTTGCTTAAGCTCTTGAAAACACTGCTCACACTGACTTGACCATTCAAACGGAACTCCTTTGCGTGTAAGCTTAGTCAAAGGAGCTGCAATCCGAGAAAAACTTTCCACAAACCTCTGATAGTACCCTGCCAATCCCAAGAAACTCCGAATCTCAGTCACTGTCTTCGGTCTCTCCCATTGGAGTACTGCCTCAACCTTGGACGGATCAACTGACACCCCGTCCTTAGATACTATGTGGCCAAGAAAAGCTATCCGATCCAACCAAAATTCACACTTACTAAGCTTTCCATAAAGCTGCTTATCTCTGAGAGTCTGGAGCACAATCCTCAGATGCTGCTCGTGCTCCTCCCGGGACTTAGAATATATTAGAATATCATCTATAAAAACAATCACAAATTTATCCAGATACTCCCGAAACACATCATTCATCAAATTCATAAATGCGGCAGGGGCATTAGTCAAACCGAAAGGCATCACCAGAAATTCGAAATGGCCATATCTGGTTCTAAAGGCCGTCTTCGGTACATCTTCCTTCCTAATTCTCAACTGATGATAGCCTGATCTCAAATCAATCTTAGAAAACACCGAAGCCCCTTTCAGTTGATCAAACAAATCATCTATTCTTGGCAGGGGGTACTTATTCTTAATTGTAGCCTTGTTTAGTAACCTATAGTCGATGCATAACCGGAGACTACCATCTTTCTTTCTCACAAACAATACCGGAGCACCCCAGGAGACACACTTGGTCTAATAAAACCCTTGTCAAGCAATTCTTGCAACTGCTTCTTTAATTCTTCTAATTCAACTAGTGCCATATGGTAAGGAGATTTAGAGATAGGCTGGGTATCCGACACTAAATCAATAGTGAACTCCAGCTCTCTCTAATGGTAATCCTGGTAACTCATCCGGAAACACATCTGAAAACTCACATACCACTGGTATATCTGATATATGTGGAGATTCCCGACTCGTATCGGAGATAAAGGCAATATAACCTTCACACGAATAAATTTATTTGAAATTTCAAACATATAAACATTATACAACTTCATTGAACATAACATCATATACTTTATTTCTTAACAGTAAAACATACATCAAATTTATCAGGTAAAGAGAAGGTTATGGTCTTAGTGTAGCAATCTAGACTTGCACGATTGATTTCTAACCAATCCATGCCTAAGATTACATCGAAACTATGCATGTTTAACAAAACTAGATCTGCTAACATTTCTCTATCTCCAACCTTAATTTCACAATTCCTACACACCATATCTGTCATTTGGGAATCATTCATGGGTGTGCAAATATGCAATATATGACTTAAAGGCTCAGTTTCTAAATGAAGATTGTGTGCAAACTGTGGTGATATAAATGAGTGCGTGGACCCTGGGTCAAATAAAACATGTGCCTCATGCTTACAGACAAGAAGATTACCTCTAATAGTCGCGGAGGAATTATCGGCAGTCTCCTTGTCTAAAGCAAATACACGCCCCTGAGTAACAGGCTTCTTACCCTTCTCAGCTACTGTAACTCGTTTCTGTGGGGCCTGTCTCTGTGGAGCCCGTGTCTCTGGTTGCTGTCGTAATGGATCCTGAGACTGTGGGGTCTTTTCTTGCATTTGTGGACAATCCCTGATCAAATGACCTTTTTCCCCACACTTAAAACAATTTCCTGTGACCCAATGGCATGGCCCACCATGTGGCTTACCACAATCTTTGCACCGTTTTGAAACCTTCTGGGAGTCTCTAATGATCTCTACTGTATTAGTAGGAGTCTTGGGCTTGCCAGTCTTTGCTCGAGACTCATCTGTCCTCGACCTCTTAAATAAACTCCACCTTTGCTCTAATCGGGAACTATCTGTCCTCTTATCTTTACCCTTACTCTTACTTCTGAACCCATACTGTGCTTGCGTAACATCGAGACCCCTCTCTATATCCTGAGCCCGTCCGAGAGCATCCTCAAACTCAGTAATACGAAACCCTAATAATCGGTCTCGGATGGCTGGCCTCAATCCAGACAAAAATCTCTCAGTACGACGCTCCTGATCTCTGACTGTCTCGAGGTCATATCTCATCAGCATCGTAAATTGATTCTCATACTCATCAACCGACATACTGCCTTGTACTAAATTCAGAAAATCTGTCTGCATTTTCTTCTGGGCAGTACGGGGGACATATTGGGTCCTAAGACTGACTGAAAAGTATCCCAACTAATCACTGTATGTTGGGTAGTCAATTGTCTCTTAGTGGCTCTCCACCAATGTCCTGCCTGACCTTTTAACATATAAGAACCCATACTGACTTTCTCAACATCTGTGCACCCCAAGTAATCAAAAGCTAGTTCCAATTCTAATAACCACTCCTCGGCCTTAACTGGATCCTTAATCCCCTTAAATTCTGGGGATTCATCTTAAGAAAGTCCCGTAATCTGCCTGTATCTCTGTCATCTCTAGGCGGTGGGACTGAAGGTTGAGGAGCAGAGGGTGCCGGAGGAACCTGTGGAGGAGGAGGTGGTGAAGTAGGTGTGGGCACTGTGGCACCTATAGCTGAGGTGTTTGCCCCAAGATGTTGAGCAAACATAGCAGCAATGCTGTCAAACCCCTCTTTCATAGTGTGTTCGAGCCTGTTTATTCTAGCATTTGGGCTCTCTGGTTGGGGAGTAGGTGGTAGAGGTGGCTGAGCCTGCCTCCGGGAGCGACCTCGTCTCCCACTCATAGTGCGTGATCAAATACCTGCGCATAACCCTATGTTTTAATCAAAACTTTAGCAGATATACTCAATTTTATAACCAAACAAGCACAGATACTTGGGATGTAATCTCATCCTAACTATCGACACTGACAGTACTAGACAACCCTTGCTCTGATACCAAGAAAGACTGTCACATCCCGAAAACGCGGAAGTTTTGGGCTAAATTTTTTTTATTATACATTTAATCTTAATTTCTTACTTGGGTTGCATTCCTGCCAGTATCTCATCATACTTTTCCAACCACAGAAACATCACAATATTTTTATAAAATATTTCATTCACATTATATTGACTTATTTCTCCAGGTAATGCTTACATTCATACGATATCGATTACATCCCAAAAGTATTATTACATACAAATATCTGTGCCATACAGGACGTCTGGTATCAAAATATGAGTATACCTTACGTGAGTACAAAAATGGCCGGAGGAGAGACGTATCCCTCAGCCTACGTCATATGCGCAACAGGCTAGGAGATGATCACTGCAAATAATCTGGAAGAGTAGGGGGGTGAGCTTTTTGGAAAGCCCCGTAAGAAATGCATTTAAAATAGTTATAGCATCTATATATATGCAGAAAACAATGCCATAATAATGCATTTCATACTTTCAAACATTGTATGAATTCTTTAATACATATATATATATGTCAAAATTCATACTTGATCAAACATACATCTTACTTTAAAAATTTAAATTCAAAATTAATAAAACATATCATACAGTTCATGGAGACTAGGCAGAATCATATAGCCAGTATGCGGTCATGACACTTACTTCTTCCTCCGAAGAGGGAACGGAATACCTATGGCCATGGTATGGGCTGTAGACCTGATCAGAGTCGTACAGCGAACATGCACCACGAAGGACCAACATACCCACAAAGGATGAAAACATACACAATGTGGGTGAGAACATGCACGACGTGGGCTAAACATATGCCACAAGGGACGGAAACATGCACAATGTGGCAAGCATGACAGGCAATAACATAAACTATAGGAAAGCCTTAGTCTCAAAACTTACTTACATACCATCGATATAAAATAGTAAGGACCGGACGTGCCAGGGTCTAAGTTAGCCTGGGGTTTGCCACTCCGATACCTTTTTCGGAAAAACATATTTATTTCATGTCATACTTAAAACATTATGAAAAATATGCATAGAATTTATAAAATTAATTTAACAATTTAAAAGATCATAAAAATTAACTTTGGAATAAAATTCATACTTCAGGCATTTCTTTAAAATTTGCAATGAAAGTAAGGGATACCATCACAACTTTAAATTACATCCCTTACAATCGAACCCTAGGTTTAGATTATAAATGTTTTTCAATCCAAACCAAAGCTATAAACAATATATTCTTGATCAGTACTGCCATAAGTAAGGAATAAAAAGCTTAAAACTGAAGTTGGACATTACCTGTACAAGGAGCAGATTTGTCCACCTAAATCAGTTTCTGTTTTGAGGTTTCGGTTAAACTCCTTAGTGGTTCTTTGAAGCTCATAAATCCAGGTTTATTTTGCCTCAAGAACTTAGGTTAATTGTTGAAGAAAAGAAGGCTCTGTTAGGGAGAGGGAAAGCTGTCCGGCATGCTTAAACAGAAGAGAATATATTTCGTGATGATGTTGGCTGGAGATGGTCCGATGGAAGAATATAAAGCACAAGAAAATTTATTATTTGGACTTTTTGCCAGCTTCATTAAAAGCCCTCTTCATTTCCTATTTCTTTCCTTTTGTTTTATATTCCTTATCCTCTAAGCCGAGACTACCTTCTTGTTTCTGTTAAAATTTTTCTTCATGCAGCCCACGTTTTCTGACTTTCCCATCTTTTCCTTGCTTTAGTTCTTTTCTTGTCTATTTGTATTGATCTTCAGTGATGAAGATTGAAGATGAAGATGACTACGGGAAGAAAAATAAAGCAAAAGAGTTATTTTAAGTAGACTTTAACAGCCTTCATTTAAAAGCCTTCTTAATTGCCTACTTCTTTTTTTTTTCTTTTCTTGTCTTGTTCGGTGGAGCAAAAGAAAATGAACAAGGAAGTCAATACTATAGATTCTGCCAACCTAAGAAAACAAGGAGAAGACTTTCTCTTGTCTTCTTTTATTTATTTTGTCTTTTCTTTTCTCTTGTTTATTTACTACTCAATTCTCCAACCGAGACTCCACCTAGATAGCCAACCAAATTTTTTTTTCTATCTTTTCTTTGTTATCTGTTGACCAAGCCGTGAGCCCTCTTTCTTTTCTGTTTCCTACGTTGGCTTCCATTTGGTCTTTACATTATGATCATATCTATTATATCTTAGATTGCCAAAAGTCTAGTGTTCACATGTATAAAGTCAAGAAAATTAACCTTTATTTCTCTCATTTGATTCTCCAAGTCAAGCTATTTAATCTTCTTTGTTTCTTCATGCCGCACCTTTTTTTTCTGATTTATCCAAATCAGAATTTTCCAACATTCATTTAATTATTTATTTCATCCTTTATGTAATAATTTCCATACTTATATATATTTTATCTAGGATTAAAATTTTTCTATGTGAGAAACACTATTCTTATATATTTAATTCTTCAAAATATTATCAATAATTTCTTTATTGATAATTTGTTCATATAAATGTACAACTATAGTATAAGAAAATGAGATCTCACATACAGCCAGGATCCACAATCCACTGAACTCACATTCATCAAAACCTGAAATGTTGAAAATTAAGGGGTGAGCAAAACCACGGCTCAGTAAGAGAATTATATGCCTCACTTGATACTCAGCTTCCTATATGCTAAAAAATCTTTTTCATTTTTTCTATGGGCTCTAAGCTCGCATGTAGGAAGGATACTACAGTCGGCTAGGGATCCGAATGGAGTAAGGTAGGTATTTTAGAATACCATACTTGTTACGGAACCTAGAAGCAACTGTAGAGAGAAATTTTCATTTTGTTTTGAATTAATAAATCCTTTTTCCTTTTTAATCTTTCATAACCTTTTTCATATTCTTTTCAAATTAATGCTTCTACAAAATAAAGCATTTCTATAAAATAATTAATATTCGTATATTCCTTGAAAAGAATGTTAGTTAAATCATCATTTTATTTCTTTAAAATTCATTTCATGTTTTAATGTACTCTCTTAATTAGTACCGTCCTTTAAAAACAAAATAAGCTATTAAAATCTATTCCATTCTTAAGTTCACAAGGCATCATTCTTTTTATCAGTATGATTAAGTGTGAACGAGACGAGCATTCAAGTAGCACATATTTGAGTGGCATATATAAACAAAATCCGTTATATCACACACATCATATGTCATGTGCACAAGATCTATTTCATCCTTCGACATTTGTCGCATCCCCATCAGAACTTAGACCTTTACTAACACATCAGAACACGTGCAGCACTTAGTTCCCAAAGGATTCTAGAGGTGGCTCACACGGTAAAGTCATCGAGTCTCTGCTCGGTTTGGCCTTTACTAACACATCAGAACACGTGCAGCACTTAGTTCCCGAAGGATTCTAGAGGTGGCTCACACGGTAAAGTCATCGAGTCTCTGCTCGGTTTGGCCTTTACTAACACATCAGAACACGAGCAGCACTTAGTTCCCGAAGGATTCTAGAGGTGGCTCACACGGTAAAGTCATCGAGTCTCTGCTCGGTTTGGCCTTTACGCCATATGTACTTTCCACTGTCTTATCAGATCTCATGTAGTACTTATGATCTCATATTCCATTTAAGACCATAGAAAGAATATTAGAATTATCATTTCTTCATTTTTGAAAACATATTACATGTTTGTATCTCATGTCTTATGAGAATCATCTCACGGTACTATAATTAGTACCTAAATGAGCATTTTGTAAAAATTGCTATAATTCAATTGATTCTCTTATCATATTATATAAAACATGTTCTTTTCACATGTCACCCATCATGTATCACATTTTCCGGTTGGCATATTCCATCTCATGTAAAATACTTTCCTTTTTAACATATCACCAATCATTTATGGAGTCTAAGATAGACATCAATCTTATCATACTATAAACCTCGGAGGGTAAGGGAATACGCCGGTCAAATCTATACCCATAACCTATATTGTCCTCGGTGGATCACTGATTTAGGCGTCGACCGGGACTAAACAGGTCACATATCATGCATCAGCATGATAGGAATGCCAACCAGTCTCAAAACCGTATTTTCATCATAAAATAAACTTATAAGGAATTTATATAAATATAAAATTCCATAATTTAAAACCATAAGGGTTAAAATCCTTTACTGAATATTTATAAAAATATTCATAAAAATATTCACTATATTTTACTTCATCTTTCGTCTCGTATTTCGTGTAATTTATCTATTTCGAGAATTTTTGGTGATTTCGTTGTTACCATTCTCGAATACATGAATATTTTAAAATTCCGTCTCATTATATTCATGTTTTATGAAATTTAGTAATTTCCTCATGTTTCATGATTTACTATCGAAATTCGGAAATAAAATCATTTAATATGATTTTATAAAGTTTTTCTAAAATTTTCGGTAGCATAACGGCTGCCGATTTACTAACCTCCTGCACGGAAAATACAGTTTTAAATCTTTCAGCCAGTACTTCTTCCCAAATTATTTTCAGCAAATCATGCATCATAATAATTTTCATAAAATATTTGCATAAATATTTCAATTTAAAATATGCAGACTGAGTATCCTTACAGTGCTGCACATGCATCCCTTACCTTTTTCCGGGTCGGCGACTTCCGCTTATCGATCGCGCCCGCACTCCATTTCTCCCGATTCCTTATCCCGATTGCTGAAAATAATTTCTAGAATTAAAATTGTAATTTTTAGAATTTTTTTCATAATTTATTTAATTTTTCTGAATTTAAATTTCCGGAGAATTTCTTACCGAATTTTCGTAAATGTCCGGGTTGTCGAATTTCCGGGAATTTTTCGAATTCCCGAAATTCTCTTTTTTCCTCTTTTTCTTCCTTTTTCCTCTTTTTCTTTTCTTTCTTTCTTTTCTTTTTCTTTTTCTTTTTCTTTTTTTTTTTCTTTTTCTTTTCTTTTTCTTTTCTTTTTCCTTTCTTTTTTCTTCTTCCTTTCCCGGTCAGACCGGTTCAGACCGGTCCAGCTCCTTTCCTCGTCGGTTCCTCGCCGGCGGCCGGTTCTCCGGCGGTTCAGGCGTCCCTTAGCTGGCCGGCTGCACGACGAACTTGCCGGTGCCCTCCGTTTGCCCTGGATCGGTGGCACGGCGGCGGATCGAGGTGGTTTTGCCTCGGTTCTTCTTCCTCTTCGCCGGCGTTCCTCTGCCGTCCATTGCGTCTCCGGTGGCCTCCATCAGCTTCCTCTTCCTCCAGTGAAGCTTTGGTGGTGGTGGCAGCCACCGATTCAGCCGGCACCGCCGTCGGCATTTTCCTTTTCCTTCCCGATTTTCCTTCGTTTCTTCCTCTGTTTCCTTCTTTTCTTCCGCCGCCGACAGCTTCCTCCCTCTCTTCCTTTGCCGGCGACGTCGTCTGCACCTTTTTCTCTCGCCGGTAGTGGCATCTCCGCCACCGATGGTTGCGGCTGGGAGGGTCGGGATTCCTCCCCCCGATCCTTCTTTTCTTTTCTGTTTTAGTTTTATTTCCTCTTTTGGTTTTTGTCTTCTTTCCATTTTTAGTATACTATATACTATATATTATACCATATATTTTATACATATAATATATATTATATGTTATACATACATTATTTCATACATAATGTTATACAATATTTATTATATATAAAATATATCTTGTACATTACAAAATACATGTCTAGTATATATATATATGCATATTCATATACTTAAATAACATTTATATATACAAATTACATAAATGCTATAATAAAATATTTATACATATAAACTTTAATACAAAATAACATTTACTTTTCTTATATATTCATATACTTTTATTTAAAATAATATATATATATATATCTGTACATATATATTTATAATTATATAACTACATTTATAATATACACATGTCTTTATTTAAGACAAAATAATATATATTTTATTTCATAATATATACTAATATTCATATACATACCTATGTATTTATATAAAAACATGTGTAAATATATTTATATAATTTAATTATATAAATATATAATATACGCATTTTTATTTTATTAATTTTGGATTTCCATTAATCCAATTTAAATTCCTCCTTTTCTTATTTTCAATAACTCCGACTTTATTATTATTATTATTTTATTTTATTTTTTTTTTCATTTAATTTCCTCACTTTTCTTAATTTCGGGAATTTCAACTATATTCCCATCTCGTAAATAAATTTTATTTATTTACTTTAATTTATTTATTTCCTCTTATCTATTTTCTTTAATATTTATTTTCAATATTTCTTATTTCCAATAATTGAAAAATTTACGGTTATCACATCCTTCCCACCTTAAGAAATTCGGTCCTCCGAATTTAACTTAAGTCCAAAGGTGGTACATGCCGTATACTTATGGCTTTTGACCTTTAGTTCATCCTCCAAATAATACTGCCAGTACACTCTCAATATCGATAGTACTTTAGACCACTACATGCTGTCTTTCATTATATATGTCTATGCTCATGTAATTTCATTTGCGCAAATCCAGAGTTATTCACTTTACTCTTTTCATATAAGAGCCATACATAATAATTTTAACATTACAGCTGATTTATGCTGTTCAACATCCATTCTTCTCACTTAGTGCTTAGTTGACATCATTTGGTACTATCATGTACTCATATCGATCAATTATATGTAAGTGTCCCAGTAGCTTTCACATCTCATGCACACGCTCTCTCAATAACATGGAGCGTTTACATCTCACGCTCATATATATAAATATATATATCAGTATGGAGCGGTGCTATCAATACACTTGGGATCTCAAAGCCTTTTGCTATCTCTCGTTAGCATATGGCAACACAGAGACTCCCATCACATGTAAGGCTCACTGGAAACTGTACATACGCATTCACACCGTTTAACACTTATACTTCGACTAAGGCACTAGAGAATCTAAAAGTCTGATAATGGAAAATGATTCTATTTAGATCATCAGTCTTTAATCACTTCCATATCATAATTTCTCTTTTGGATTCATTGTCCAAAATGTTCATTTTCACACTTATTCCATCAAGGCTGTATATCATTGCAATTTTTACTGTTAATTATCTCTTACAGTAATAAATCATGAGACAATCATTTTCTCTCCATATCTCTTTTCATGTAGTATGGTCATTACATCTCTTACGCTTATGGTATATTCAATATCATTTAAATTTTAGAATATACACAGGAATATACGCTTTCCATAATTTAGATTCTGTGATTGAATCCTCGAATTATCCATTTAAGCACCACATTATCTATACAATTCCACCATCTCTATCATTTCGAGGTGGCTATATATTCAAACATTTCTCTTTATATACTGGCAGTGAACATATCAATTATCTTACTCCTTGGGGTATCATTACTTTCACTTATCAGTTCTGGCTTTGATTTTACATCTTGCCACAGTTATGTGATAACCAACACCATTCACTTTCAGTCTTAACTGCGGGAACTGTTTCATATTAATGTTCCCTTCTCGTCATGCAAATTTATTTCCTTATCTCACTTTCATTTTCGTTTTCATATTTTTACTCTTATTCCTTTTTTTGTCGGTTTTCTCGATTGGTATGGTACTATACAGCTAAGATCTTTTAAAATCTCGCATACCATCTATTCTTTACACTTATCCATCTGCCGACTTTAATTTCTTTAATTAGATCTCGTCTATAGGGCAGCCAGTCTCATCACTCTTTTATAAGCTGGCAATAGTATTTAGCTAGACTCATTACTTTCGTATCTCAATCATTATTTTATATCATAGACAAGTTCACTGTCATCCTGTCGTTTCGAGATCTTATCTCTCAAGAGGAGATGCTGTCTAGCCAAATTTCTTAGTTGTTAATCTTAGCACAATTCCACAGCCTTTAAGAGTTTAAGGATTATATCACAATGCTGCTCATGTTCCATTTATACTTTAGACTCTATCAGTATTTTAGCAATTTTCTCTTGTAAGGATGCCTCATTCTTTAGGCTTATATACTTTACAAGGCAACTCATTACCCTTGTAACTTCAATAGGAACTTGTAAACTTCACTCCGAGTTCAAATCATCATCTTATGGATACAAATCTTCAATCTTTTATCTAATGACGCTTTATACTGAGGCTAGTCTTATTAGTTCCTCACATATCTCAAATCAGATCAAGAAAGCGTCTATTTTCATGTAGATGAATACTTGTTCTTCACCAGAACTTTATCAATGGTAGGAAATTAATACATCATTTTTAATTCATCTACATCTCAATATCATTTGTATTTCTCTCATTTACACTTATACAGATAATTCCATTATTCTCAATTTGTCATTATCTGTATTTTCGTCATTCAGACCTTTATACGTGAATTTCATTATTCACACTATTTTCAGAGTTATTTTCTTAAACTTTTCGGATTCTTTCTACATCCTCCGATATAAGCTTAGAATTTAACTTCATATTCAAAATCGAGTCAATGTTATATCGATTCCTCTAATTTATATAACTCTGGAAGTTTTATCGGAAATCAAATCTGATATTTTCTTTAATCATACATTTCTTATCATCTTGTGAACATCGTTCTTCAACTTTTTATCTGATTATGCCTTTTACAAAGATTGTTCTTATAAGCTTCTTATACGTCTCCGATTAAATCATATTTAAGGCATCACTTCCATATAATATTTATTTGTTCTTCATAAGAATTTTAGTGTATAGCCAAAAATTTTAATACATCATTTAATTCATCCTCAAATCATATCATTTGTATTTCCTTCCTTTACATCGATACTTGTGAATTTCATCATCCATAATATTTTCCAAAGATTATTTTCTTGAGCTTGTTGGATTTCTTCTATATTCTTCGATACAAGCTTAAGAATAAATTTCATATCCACAATCGAGTCAACATTCACCTGATTTCTCAATCTATGTTACTCTGGAATTTATCGGGATTCTGATCCGATAGTTTCTTTAACCACACTTCTTTTATCATTTTGGACCTTCATCATTGTGTCCCATCATTTCACAGTGTATTCTCAAGGCAGAGACATTCAATGTTCAAATCATTTTGATACATACTCTACCTTGATTTCATTACTTAGTCATACTTTACAGCGTTACGAATCTCATTCTGGTAAGCTGTATCAAGTACAATGTTTATCAACACACTTTACAGCTACTCGTTTCAATTCAGTTATTCACTTTAAAACCATTTCCATTTACTAAATTCAGGCTTTGTTCCCTCGAGTATATTCTCCACAAGGTTTGAACCTTGGCACCCTTACGTACCTAGTTCCTTACACTCGTGTTATCACTAAGCTTCTTGTAAGAGTCCCGCCTGTTCGAATCGACCGTTGGCGAGCATTCCCTAGACGATTCCTTTCGCCCAGGTTTACCCTTACTAGTGAGTCGGCGATGACATAGTTCGCCTATATCTCATAACACATGATCCACTACGGGTCGCCCATCATTGAGTCGCCCATCACAGTTCTGTCTCAAGGGTCCTGAAGAATTTAGGTTACATGTCATCTTCTTTTTATCACTTCACTATTCTTATAATTATTCTCTAACTTACAGTACTCCACACAGTACTTCATTCTGTAGCACATATTTCAAGATATGTCGGTTCTATATACGATTATCAGTTTGATACCTCAAAATAATAAAACGTATAGAACCATAAGTAACCACACCAGTATGTATTTCATTATCGATACTGTTCACCTCATCAGTCAATTCCTGTAATCATCTCACTCTTCATAGTATTCAACGATCCCGTTCAGCACACTCTTAATTTTTTTTTTGACCCTTACAACCAATAACCGGGTCAATCATCTGATGACATTCCACTACACTCTTTGGACCGCATCATATAAGGCCCCGGCCCGTCCGCCGTTCGCCTATACACATTTTATTGTGATGCCTCGGATTTGCCGGTCTCAAGCCGGAGGGGCCCGAGCCGTACCACTCATCCGTACTCGTTTTATTGTAAGAACCGGGAGTGCCTGGATCTCCGTTAACCAGGGATTTACCACCCCAGTATCTTACTCATACGTACTGTCCGCTCTGGGTTCTAGAGGTGGCCTCCGTCACACAGACGTGGCACTTAGTCCTTCACGGATTGTTTTATTGTAAAGCCTAGGATTTACCACTATGGCCCAAAGTCCACTCGTGGAGAGGCCCTGGCCGCCTCACTCAATCGTACGGTTATCCCCTATGGCCCATAGTCCACTCGGGGTTTTTCTTTTGCGTCCGTAATCTAAGTGTTAGTGGAATCAGTAACAGGGATCGTTAGATTCATATGACATCTTCTATGCCATTAATAATTCCATTACTATCAATGGATTCCAATTCAGCTTGGAATTCCATTACTATCAATGGATTCCAATTCAGCTCTGTTTTATCACTATTCCGACATCGCCCAATATAAGGGCATTTTCGTCATTTCGACATTTATTTCTATCTCCTCAATATACATTCAAATCAATGAACTGATCATCTATGTGTTGATAGTATCCTTTCTGATACTTATAACAGCAAGTTAGATCTCATTCGATTTTCGACAGAGAAGTTCACTAAAATCCACAATAGGATTAATTTACTTGTAATTCAGCTTTATAACATTAATTTCTTTGTCAAATCGATTAATTCCAACTTCTAGTGATCTATTTCGACTCCCAGTAAAATTTTGGGGGTAGGGGTATTTTGGTCATTTTTGGCTAAAAATTTTCTCTCTCTTAAAATTACCCTCAATCGGTGATCTTAAAGTCTATTTAATGATGATATTTTATTCCCCTATTTTATACCATCACTTTCAGGTCTCAGTTCGGTTCAGACAGAAAGGTACTAGTGGGGCCCTCACCGAGTCCATTTCTGTTCCTTACCGAACAGGCCTTCATTTAGACTAGAAAAATCACCAATAATTCGGTAATTTCTGAGCCTATTTTCTTCTTTAACATTCTCAGTTTATACTTTCTCACTCCCTTTAAATCATTTTACTATATTTACAATCATTTATCTTCTCTATGTATTCAGACGACACAGTACTACCAGGGATGTTTAACTCTTTTCCTTCTAAAAGTATCCACAGACATCAGGCCAACCATTGCTCTGATACCACTAAATCTGTCACGACCCATGACCACATTTTTCATCTTCTTATACACATATTAACCGGTTGGGCTGTCTGTGATACTTCACTTGTACTCACTGTTAAAGAATTTTACAATGTATTGTTTATATTATACACATCCCCTATCGTAATTTATCAGATAAGTAGTACTGTTGACATGTCTAAATACAGAGAATAAATGATCATACCTCAAATAAACAGTCGGTCTGGCACATTGTCCTTCGTGTACAGCCAGGATCCACAATCCACTGAACTCACATTCATCAAAACCTGAAATGTTGAAAATTAAGGGGTGAGCAAAACCACGGCTCAGTAAGAGAATTATATGCCTCACTTGATACTCAGCTTCCTATATGCTAAAAAATCTTTTTCATTTTCCTATGGGCTCTAAGCTCGCATGTAGGAAGGATACTACAGTCGGCTAGGGATCCGAATGGAGTAAGGTAGGTATTTTAGAATACCATACTTGTTACGGAACCTAGAAGCAACTGTAGAGAGAAATTTTCATTTTGTTTTGAATTAATAAATCCTTTTTCCTTTTCAATCTTTCATAACCTTTTTCATATTCTTTTCAAATTAATGCTTCTACAAAATAAAGCATTTCTATAAAATAATTAATATTCGTATATTCCTTGAAAAGAATGTTAGTTAAATCATCATTTTATTTCTTTAAAATTCATTTCATGTTTTAATGTACTCTCTTAATTAGTACCGTCCTTTAAAAACAAAATAAGCTATTAAAATCTATTCCATTCTTAAGTTCACAAGGCATCATTCTTTTTATCAGTATGATTAAGTGTGAACGAGACGAGTATTCAAGTAGCACATATTTGAGTGGCATATATAAACAAAATCCGTTATATCACCACATCATATGTCATGTGCACAAGATCTATTTCATCCTTCGACATTTGTCGCATCCCCATCAGAACTTAGACCTTTACTAACACATCAGAACACGTGCAGCACTTAGTTCCCAAAGGATTCTAGAGGTGGCTCACACGGTAAAGTCATCGAGTCTCTGCTCGGTTTGGCCTTTACTAACACATCAGAACACGTGCAGCACTTAGTTCCCGAAGGATTCTAGAGGTGGCTCACACGGTAAAGTCATCGAGTCTCTGCTCGGTTTGGCCTTTACTAACACATCAGAACACGTGCAGCACTTAGTTCCCGAAGGATTCTAGAGGTGGCTCACACGGTAAAGTCATCGAGTCTCTGCTCGGTTTGGCCTTTACGCCATATGTACTTTCCACTGTCTTATCAGATCTCATGTAGTACTTATGATCTCATATTCCATTTAAGACCATAGAAAGAATATTAGAATTATCATTTCTTCATTTTTAAAACATATTACATGTTTGTATCTCATGTCTTATGAGAATCATCTCACGGTACTATAATTAGTACCTAAATGAGCATTTTGTAAAAATTGCTATAATTCAATTGATTCTCTTATCATATTATATAAAACATGTTCTTTTCACATGTCACCCATCATGTATCACATTTTCCGGTTGGCATATTCCATCTCATGTAAAATACTTTCCTTTTTAACATATCACCAATCATTTATGGAGTCTAAGATAGACATCAATCTTATCATACTATAAACCTCGGAGGGTAAGGGAATACGCCGGTCAAATCTATACCCATAACCTATATTGTCCTCGGTGGATCACTGATTTAGGCGTCGACCGGGACTAAACAGGTCACATATCATGCATCAGCATGATAAGAATGCCAACCAGTCTCAAAACCGTATTTTCATCATAAAATAAACTTATATGGAATTTATATAAATATAAAATTCCATAATTTAAAACCATAAGGGTTAAAATCCTTTACTGAATATTTATAAAAATATTCATAAAAATATTCACTATATTTTACTTCATCTTTCGTCTCGTATTTCGTGTAATTTATCTATTTCGAGAATTTTTGGTGATTTCGTTGTTACCATTCTCGAATACATGAATATTTTAAAATTCCGTCTCATTATATTCATGTTTTATGAAATTTAGTAATTTCCTCATGTTTCATGATTTACTATCGAAATTCGGAAATAAAATCATTTAATATGATTTTATAAAGTTTTTCTAAAATTTTCGGCAGCATAACGGCTGCCGATTTACTAACCTCCTGCACGGAAAATACAGTTTTAAATCTTTCAGCCAGTACTTCTTCCCAAATTATTTTCAGCAAATCATGCATCATAATAATTTTCATAAAATATTTGCATAAATATTTCAATTTAAAATATGCAGACTGAGTATCCTTA
Organism: Heritiera littoralis; assembly: GCA_031772115.1. NCBI lineage: Eukaryota > Viridiplantae > Streptophyta > Magnoliopsida > Malvales > Malvaceae > Heritiera > Heritiera littoralis. The sequence continues at coordinate 7,578,354 of JAPDPK010000022.1, forward strand.
CAGTGCTGCACATGCATCCCTTACCTTTTTCCGGGTCGGCGACTTCCGCTTATCGATCGCGCCCGCACTCCATTTCTCCCGATTCCTTATCCCGATTGCTGAAAATAATTTCTAGAATTAAAATTCTAATTTTTAGAATTTTTTTCATAATTTATTTAATTTTTCTGAATTTAAATTTCCGGAGAATTTCTTACCGAATTTTCGTAAATGTCCGGGTTGTCGAATTTCCGGGAATTTTCCGAATTCCCGAAATTCTCTTTTTTCCTCTTTTTCTTCCTTTTTCTTCCTTTTTCCTCTTTTTCTTTTCTTTCTTTCTTTTCTTTTCTTTCTTTCTTTTCTTTTTCTTTTTCTTTTTCTTTTTTCTTTTTCTTTTCTTTTTCTTTTCTTTTTCCTTTCTTTTTTCTTCTTCCTTTCCCGGTCAGACCGGTTCAGACCGGTCCAGCTCCTTTCCTCGTCGGTTCCTCGCCGGCGGCCGGTTCTCCGGCGGTTCAGGCGTCCCTTAGCTGGCCGGCTGCACGACGAACTTGCCGGTGCCCTCCGTTTGCCCTGGATCGGTGGCACGGCGGCGGATCGAGGTGGTTTTGCCTCGGTTCTTCTTCCTCTTCGCCGGCGTTCCTCCGCCGTCCATTGCGTCTCCGGTGGCCTCCATCAGCTTCCTCTTCCTCCAGTGAAGCTTTGGTGGTGGTGGCAGCCACCGATTCGGCCGGCACCGCCGTCGGCATTTTCCTTTTCCTTCCCGATTTTCCTTCGTTTCTTCCTCTGTTTCCTTCTTTTCTTCCGCCGCCGACAGCTTCCTCCCTCTCTTCCTTTGCCGGCGACGTCGTCTGCACCTTTTTCTCTCGCCGGTAGTGGCATCTCCGCCACCGATGGTTGCGGCTGGGAGGGTCGGGATTCCTCCCCCCGATCCTTCCTTTCTTTTCTGTTTTAGTTTTATTTCCTCTTTTGGTTTTTGTCTTCTTTCCATTTTTAGTATACTATATACTATATATTATACCATATATTTTATACATATAATATATATTATATGTTATACATACATTATTTCATACATAATGTTATACAATATTTATTATATATAAAATATATCTTGTACATTACAAAATACATGTCTAGTATATATATATGTATATTCATATACTTAAATAACATTTATATATACAAATTACATAAATGCTATAATAAAATATTTATACATATAAACTTTAATACAAAATAACATTTACTTTTCTTATATATTCATATACTTTTATTTAAAATAATATATATATATTTCATATATATATATGTATATATATATATCTGTACATATATATTTATAATTATATAACTACATTTTATAATATACACATGTCTTTATTTAAGACAAAATAGTATATATTTTATTTCATAATATATACTAATATTCATATACATACCTATGTATTTATATAAAAACATGTGTAAATATATTTATATAATTTAATTATATAAATATATAATATACGCATTTTTATTTTATTAATTTTGGATTTCCATTAATCCAATTTAAATTCCTCCTTTTCTTATTTTCAATAACTCCGACTTTATTATTATTATTATTATTTTATTTTATTTTTTTTTCATTTAATTTCCTCACTTTTCTTAATTTCGGGAATTTCAACTATATTCCCATCTCGTAAATAAATTTTATTTATTTACTTTAATTTATTTATTTCCTCTTATCTATTTTCTTTAATATTTATTTTCAATATTTATTATTTCCAATAATTGAAAAATTTACGGTTATCACATCCTTCCCACCTTAAGAATTCGGTCCTCCGAATTTAACTTAAGTCCAAAGGTGGTACATGCCGTATACTTATGGCTTCTGACCTTTAGTTCATCCTCCAAATAATACTGCCAGTACACTCTCAATATCGATAGTACTTTAGACCACTACATGCTGTCTTTCATTATATATGTCTATGCTCATGTAATTTCATTTGCGCAAATCCAGAGTTATTCACTTTACTCTTTTCATATAAGAGCCATACATAATAATTTTAACATTACAGCTGATTTATGCTGTTCAACATCCATTCTTCTCACTTAGTGCTTAGTTGACATCATTTGGTACTATCATGTACTCATATCGATCAATTATATGTAAGTGTCCCAGTAGCTTTCACATCTCATGCACACGCTCTCTCAATAACATGGAGCGTTTACATCTCACGCTCATATATATAAATATATATATCAGTATGGAGCGGTGCTATCAATACACTTGGGATCTCAAAGCCTTTTGCTATCTCTCGCTAGCATATGGCAACACAGAGACTCCCATCACATGTAAGGCTCACTGGAAACTGTACATACGCATTCACACCGTTTAACACTTATACTTCGACTAAGGCACTAGAGAATCTAAAAGTCTGATAATGGAAAATGATTCTATTTAGATCATCAGTCTTTAATCACTTCCATATCATAATTTCTCTTTTGGATTCATTGTCCAAAATGTTCATTTTCACACTTATTCCATCAAGGCTGTATATCATTGCAATTTTTACTGTTAATTATCTCTTACAGTAATAAATCATGAGACAATCATTTTCTCTCCATATCTCTTTTCATGTAGTATGGTCATTACATCTTACGCTTATGGTATATTCAATATCATTTAAATTTTAGAATATACACAGGAATATACGCTTTCCATAATTTAGATTCTGTGATTGAATCCTCGAATTATCCATTTAAGCACCACATTATCTATACAATTCCACCATCTCTATCATTTTCGAGGTGGCTATATATTCAAACATTTCTCTTTATATACTGGCAGTGAACATATCAATTATCTTACTCCTTGGGGTATCATTACTTTCACTTATCAGTTCTGGCTTTGATTTTACATCTTGCCACAGTTATGTGATAACCAACACCATTCACTTTCAGTCTTAACTGCGGGAACTGTTTCATATTAATGTTCCCTTCTCGTCATGCAAATTTATTTCCTATCTCACTTTCATTTTCGTTTTCATATTTTTACTCTTATTCCTTTTTTGTCGGTTTTCTCGATTGGTATGGTACTATACAGCTAAGATCTTTTAAAATCTCGCATACCATCTATTCTTTACACTTATCCATCTGCCGACTTTAATTTCTTTAATTAGATCTCGTCTATAGGGCAGCCAGTCTCATCACTCTTTTATAAGCTGGCAATAGTATTTAGCTAGACTCATTACTTTCGTATCTCAATCATTATTTTATATCATAGACAAGTTCACTGTCATCCTGTCGTTTCGAGATCTTATCTCTCAAGAGGAGATGCTGTCTAGCCAAATTTCTTAGTTGTTAATCTTAGCACAATTCCACAGCCTTTAAGAGTTTAAGGATTATATCACAATGCTGCTCATGTTCCATTTATACTTTAGACTCTATCAGTATTTTAGCAATTTTCTCTTGTAAGATGCCTCATTCTTTAGGCTTATATACTTTACAAGGCAACTCATTACCCTTGTAACTTCAATAGGAACTTGTAAAATTCACTCCGAGTTCAAATCATCATCTTATGGATACAAATCTTCAATCTTTTATCTAATGACGCTTTATAACTGAGGCTAGTCTTATTAGTTCCTCACATATCTCAAATCAGATCAAGAAAGCGTCTATTTTCATGTAGATGAATACTTGTTCTTCACCAGAACTTTATCAATGGTAGGAAATTAATACATCATTTTTTAATTCATCTACATCTCAATATCATTTGTATTTCTCTCATTTACACTTATACAGATAATTCCATTATTCTCAATTTGTCATTATCTGTATTTTCGTCATTCAGACCTTTATACGTGAATTTCATTATTCACACTATTTTCAGAGTTATTTTCTTAAACTTTTCGGATTCTTTCTACATCCTCCGATATAAGCTTAGAATTTAACTTCATATTCAAAATCGAGTCAATGTTATATCGATTCCTCTAATTTATATAACTCTGGAAGTTTTATCGGAAATCAAATCTGATATTTTCTATATTCATACATTTCTTATCATCTTGTGAACATCGTTCTTCAACTTTTTATCTGATTATGCCTTTTACAAAGATTGTTCTTATAAGCTTCTTTCTTATACGTCTCCGATTAAATCATATTTAAGGCATCACTTCCATATAATATTTATTTGTTCTTCATAAGAATTTTAGTGTATAGCCAAAAATTTTAATACATCATTTAATTCCTCAAATCATATCATTTGTATTTCCTTCCTTTACATCGATACTTGTGAATTTCATCATCCATAATATTTTCCAAAGATTATTTTCTTGAGCTTGTTGGATTTCTTCTATATTCTTCGATACAAGCTTAAGAATAAATTTCATATCCACAATCGAGTCAACATTCACCTGATTTCTCAATCTATGTTACTCTGAAATTTATCGGGATTCTGATCCGATAGTTTCTTTAAACCACACTTCTTTTATCATTTTGGACCTTCATCATTGTGTCCCATCATTTCACAGTGTATATCTCAAGCAGAGACATTCAATGTTCAAATCATTTTGATACATACTTTACCTTGATTTCATTACTTAGTCATACTTTACAGCGTTACGAATCTCATTCTGGTAAGCTGTATCAAGTACAATGTTTCTCAACACACTTTACAGCTACTACTCGTTTCAATTCAGTTATTCACTTTAAAACCATTTCCATTTACTAAATTCAGGCTTTGTTCCCTCGAGTATATTCTCCACAAGGTTTGAACCTTGGCACCCTTACGTACCTAGTTCCTTACACTCGTGTTATCACTAAGCTTCTTGTAAGAGTCCCGCCTGTTCGAATCGACCGTTGGCGAGCATTCCCTAGACGATTCCTTTCGCCCAGGTTTACCCTTACTAATGAGTCGGCGATGACATAGTTCGCCTATATCTCATAACACATGATCCACTACGGGTCGCCCATCATTGAGTCGCCCATCACAGTTCTGTCTCAAGGGTCCTGAAGAATTTAGGTTACATGTCATCTTCTTTTTATCACTTCACTATTCTTATAATTATTCTCTAACTTACAGTACTTCATTCTGTAGCACATATTTCAAGATATGTCGGTTCTATATACGATTATCAGTTTGATACCTCAAAATAATAAAACGTATAGAACCATAAGTAACCACACCAGTATGTATTTCATTATCGATACTGTTCACCTCATCAGTCAATTCCTGTAATCATCTCACTCTTCATAGTATTCAACGATCCCGTTCAGCACACTCTTAATTTTTTTTTTGACCCTTACAACCAATAACCGGGTCAATCATCTGATGACATTCCACTACACTCTTTGGATCGCATCATATAAGGCCCCGGCCCGTCCGCCGTTCGCCTATACACGTTTTATTGTGATGCCTCGGATTTGCCGGTCTCAAGCCGGGGGGGCCCGAGCCGTACCACTCATCCGTACTCGTTTTATTGTAAGGACCGGGAGTGCCTGGATCTCCGTTAACCAGGGATTTACCACCCCAGTATCTTACTCATACGTACTGTCCGCTCTGGGTTCTAGAGGTGGCCTCCGTCACACAGACGGGCACTTAGTCCTTCACGGATTGTTTTATTGTAAAGCCTAGGATTTACCACTATGGCCCAAAGTCCACTATGGAGAGGCCCTGGCCACCTCACTCAATCGTGTTATCCCCTATGGCCCATAGTCCACTCGGGGTTTTTCTTTCGCGTCCGTAATCTAAGTGGTTAGTGGAATCAGTAACAGGGATCGTTAGATTCATGTGACATCTTCTATGCCATTAATAATTCCATTACTATCAATGGATTCCAATTCAGCTCGGAATTCCATTACTATCAATGGATTCCAATTCAGCTCTGTTTTATCACTATTCCGACATCGCCCAATATAAGGGCATTTTCGTCATTTCGACATTTATTTCTATCTCCTCAATATACATTCAAATCAATGAACTGATCATCTATGTGTTGATAGTATCCTTTCTGATACTTATAACAGCAAGTTAGATCTCATTCGATTTTCGACAGAGAAGTTCACTAAAATCCACAATAGGATTAATTTACTTGTAATCAGCTTTATACATTAATTTCTTTGTCAAATCGATTAATTCCAATCTAGTGATCTATTTCGACTCCCAGTAAAATTTTGGGGTAGGGGTATTTTGGTCATTTTTGGCTAAAAATTTTCTCTCTCTTAAAATTACCCTCAATCGGTGATCTTAAAGTCTATTAATGAATGATATTTTATTCCCCTATTTTTACCATCACTTTCAGGTCTCAGTTCGGTTCAGACAGAAAGGTACTAGTGGGGCCCTCACCGAGTCCATTTCTGTTCCTTACCGAACAGGCTTCATTTAGACTAGAAAATCACCAATAATTCGGTAATTTCTGAGCCTATTTTCTTCTTTAACATTCTCAGTTTATACTTTCTCACTCCCTTTAAATCATTTTACTATATTTACAATCATTTATCTTCTCTATGTATTCAGACGACACAGTACTACCAGGGATGTTTAACTCTTTTCCTTCTAAAAGTATCCACAGACATCAGGCCAACCATTGCTTGATACACTAAATCTGTCACGACCATGACCACATTTTTCATCTTCTATACACATATTAACGTTGGGCTGTCTGTGATACTTCACTTGTACTCACTGTTTAAAGAATTTTACAATGTATTGTTTTATATTATACAATTCCCCTATCGTAATTTATCAGATAAGTAGTACTGTTGACATGTCTAAATACAGAGAATAAATGATCATACTCAAATAAACAGTCGGTCTGGCACATTGTCCTTCGTGTACAGCCAGGAATCCACAATCCACTGAAACTCACATTCATCAAAACTGAAATGTTGAAAATTAAGGGGTGAGCAAAACCACGGCTCAGTAAGAGAATTATATGCCTCACTTGATACTCAGCTTCCTATATGCTAAAAAATCTTTTTCATTTTTCCTATGGGCTCTAAGCTCGCATGTAGGAAGGATACTACAGTCGGCTAGGGATCCGAATGGAGTAAGGTAGGTATTTTAGAATACCATACTTGTTACGGAACCTAGAAGCAACTGTAGAGAGAAATTTTCATTTTGTTTTGAATTAATAAATCCTTTTTCCTTTTCAATCTTTCATAACCTTTTTCATATTCTTTTCAAATTAATGCTTCTACAAAATAAAGCATTTCTATAAAATAATTAATATTCGTATATTCCTTGAAAAGAATGTTAGTTAAATCATCATTTTATTTCTTTAAAATTCATTTCATGTTTTAATGTACTCTCTTAATTAGTACCGTCCTTTAAAAACAAAATAAGCTATTAAAATCTATTCCATTCTTAAGTTCACAAGGCATCATTCTTTTTATCAGTATGATTAAGTGTGAACGAGACGAGCATTCAAGTAGCACATATTTGAGTGGCATATATAAACAAAATCCGTTATATCACACACATCATATGTCATGTGCACAAGATCTATTTCATCCTTCGACATTTGTCGCATCCCCATCAGAACTTAGACCTTTACTAACACATCAGAACACGTGCAGCACTTAGTTCCCAAAGGATTCTAGAGGTGGCTCACACGGTAAAGTCATCGAGTCTCTGCTCGGTTTGGCCTTTACTAACACATCAGAACACGTGCAGCACTTAGTTCCCGAAGGATTCTAGAGGTGGCTCACACGGTAAAGTCATCGAGTCTCTGCTCGGTTTGGCCTTTACTAACACATCAGAACACGTGCAACACTTAGTTCCCGAAGGATTCTAGAGGTGGCTCACACGGTAAAGTCATCGAGTCTCTACTCGGTTTGGCCTTTACGCCATATGTACTTTCCACTGTCTTATCAAATCTCATGTAGTACTTATGATCTCATATTCCATTTAAGACCATAGAAAGAATATTAGAATTATCATTTCTTCCTTTTTGAAAACATATTACATGTTTGTATCTCATGTCTTATGAGAATCATCTCACAGTACTATAATCAGTACCTAAATGAGCATTTTGTAAAAATTGCTATAATTCAATTGATTCTCTTATCATATTATATAAAACATGTTCTTTTCACATGTCACCCATCATGTATCACATTTTTCGGTTGGCATATTCCATCTGATGTAAAATACTTTCCTTTTTAACATATCACCAATCATTTATGGAGTCTAAGATAGACATCAATCTTATCATACTATAAACCTCGGAGGGTAAGGGAATACGCCGGTCAAATCTATACCCATAACTATATTGTCCTCGGTGGATCACTGATTTAGGCATCGACCGGGACTAAACAGGTCACATATCATGCATCAGCATGATAGGAATGCCAACTAGTCTCAAAACCGTATTTTCATCATAAAATAAACTTATATGGAATTTATATAAATATAAAATTCCATAATTTAAAACCATAAGGGTTAAAATCCTTTAGTGAATATTTATAAAAATATTCATAAAAATATTCACTATATTTCACTTCATCTTTCGTCTCGTATTTCGTGTAATTTATCTATTTCGAGAATTTTCGGTGATTTCGTTGTTACCATTCTCGAATACATGAATATTTTAAAATTCCATCTCATTATATTCATGTTTTATGAAATTTAGTAATTTCCTCATGTTTCATGATTTACTATCGAAATTCGGAAATAAAATCATTTAATATGATTTTATAAAGTTTTTCTAAAATTTTCGGCAGCATAACGGCTGCCGATTTACTAACCTCCTGCACGGAAAATAAAGTTTTAAATCTTTCAGCCAGTACTTCTTCCCAAATTATTTTCAGCAAATCATGCATCATAATAATTTTCATAAAATATTTGCATAAATATTTCAATTTAAAATATGCAGACTGAGTATCCTTACAGTGCTGCACATGCATCCCTTACCTTTTTCCGGGTCGGCGACTTCCGCTTATCGATCGCGCCCGCACTCCATTTCTCCCGATTCCTTATCCCGATTGCTGAAAATAATTTCTAGAATTAAAATTCTAATTTTTAGAATTTTTTTCATAATTTATTTAATTTTTCTGAATTTAAATTTTCGGGGAATTTCTTATCGAATTTTCGTAAATGTCCGGGTTGTCGAATTTCCGGGAATTTTTCGAATTCCCGAAATTCTCCTTTTTCCTCTTTTTCTTCCTTTTTCTTCCTTTTTCCTCTTTTTCTTTTCTTTCTTTCTTTTCTTTTTCTTTTTCTTTTTCTTTTTCTTTTTCTTTTTCTTTTTCTTTTTCTTTTCTTTTTCCTTTCTTTTTTCTTCTTCCTTTCCCGGTCAGACCGGTTCAGACCGGTCCAGCTCCTTTCCTCGCCGGTTCCTCGCCGGCGGCCGGTTCTCCGGCGGTTCAGGCGTCCCTCAGCTGGCCGGCTGCACGACGAACTGGCCGGTGCCCTCCGTTCGCCCTGGATCGGTGGCACGGCGGCGGATCGAGGCGGTTTTGCCTCGGTTCTTCTTCCTCTTCGCCGGCGTTCCTCCGCCGTCCATTGCGTCTCCGGTGGCCTCCATCAGCTTCCTCTTCCTCTGGTGAAGCTTTGGTGGTGGTGGCAGCCACCGATTCGGCCGGCACCGCTGTCGGCATTTTCCTTTTCCTTCCCAATTTTCCTTCGTTTCTTCCTCTGTTTCCTTCTTTTCTTCCGCCGCCGACAGCTTCCCTCTCTTCCTTTGCTGGCGACGTCGTCTGCACCTTTTTCTCTCGCCGGCGGTGGCATCTCCGCCATCGATGGTTGCGGCTGGGAGGGTCGGGATTCCTCCCCCCGATCCTTCCTTTCTTTTCTGTTTTAGTTTTATTTCCTCTTTTGGTTTTTGTCTTCTTTCCATTTTTCGTATACTATATACTATATATTATACCATATATTTTATACATATAATATATAATATATGTTATACATACATTATTTCATACATAATGTTATACAATATTTATTATATATAAAATATATCTTGTACATTACAAAATACATGTCTAGTATATATATATATATATGTATATTCATATACTTAAATAACATTTATATATACAAATTACATAAATGCTATAATAAAATATTTATACATATAAACTTTAATACAAAATAACATTTACTTTTCTTATATATTCATATACTTTTATTTAAAATAATAATATATATATTTCATATATATATATATCTGTACATATATATTTATAATTATATAACTACATTTTATGATATACACATGTCTTTATTTAAGACAAAATAGTATATATTTTATTTCATAATATATACTAATATTCATATACATACCTATGTATTTATATAAAAACATGTGTAAATATATTTATATAATTTAATTATATAAATATATAATATACGCATTTTTATTTTATTAATTTTGGATTTCCATTAATCCAATTTAAATTCCTCCTTTTCTTATTTTCAATAACTCCGACTTTATTATTATTATTATTTTATTTATTTATTTTTTTTCATTTAATTTCCTCACTTTTCTTAATTTCGGGAATTTCAACTATATTCCCATCTCATAAATAAATTTTATTTATTTACTTTAATTTATTTATTTCCTCTTATCTATTTTCTTTAATATTTATTTTCAATATTTATTATTTCCAATAATTGAAAAATTTACGGTTATCACACACCTAAATTCACCATTCCTTTCAAATCCAATTTTAAAAATAACCACATAAATCTCATTTTATTAATTCCAACGAAATACCAAAATAAAATCATAATTAAATCATTTTCTTTTTGCAACTCCAATAATATCAACGATTTCATTATCCTTATTTACAAGCTTTGCCGTGAGCTTCCTATGATCTTATTCTTATGATTTTCTTTCTCTCAATTAACTCTAATTAGTAAGTTTCTTCTACTCACCTAATAAATTTATTATGTATTCATTTTACATTTAAAAATGACATTAATTTCCTTTCCAAACAGCCTTGGCCGGAAGTCCCAAAATTCCATATATTCATGTTTTGTTTCCATTCTTTATTCTAATTCTAGCCTTATAACCATTCTCTACTCATTCAAGAAATTCATCAAACAACTTAAATCACCAAAATATCATCATTAACGTCAGCCCCTATTTTGGCCAAGAATCCCCCAAATTCACGCCACTTCTAGTTCTTGGCAATTTATCATCACAAACCATAATCCAACCGAGGTCTATTCCTCATCTACCACCAAATTCTTTCCAACATATATCAAGATCACTAAAATTTCTTTGTTTTCTTTCCATAACCGAAGCAACCAATTTTGTTCACTATCAATTTTTTTCTTCAATTCAACACTATAAGCAAGTTCTATTAACTCCATACAATCATAATTAACAAGCAAGATGAATTAAAACGATTTATTCCCTTACCTCCCATGAAAGTCGAACTGTACAGCAGTTACAATAGCCTACGTTCCTTCAATTTTGGGTCTTCAATTTTCTGGTTTTGGCATGTTCTTGAGTGCAAGACAGGTTTTATAGAAGGTCTTTGGTGTTTTAATGGAGACAAGTACTGACTTGATTAGAAAAACATGAAGAAACATGAAGCTAGATGGTGAGGAGAAGAAGAAAACGGTGAGAAAGTCGGTGCAGCAGAAAACAGAGCAAGGAGTCGGTGATGAAATGGTTGATAGAGCTTGGAAAAATCCATTTTGCTTTCTTTATTAACATTCTATCCAATAGGATTTCAGCACATGGTCCACTATCTTGTCTCTACTTTTTCCTTTCCTTTCGTTCTTTCTTTTCAGTTTCTTTCTTTCTTCTTTTTTTATTATTATTTTTTTTATACAAGTCTGCTTTGCAGACTTAAATGTCTCGGCAAGCTTCCATTATTATTATTATTATTTTATTTATTTATTTATATATATGTTGTACATATATATATACACACTTGTATATTAAATATATATATAATATACATACATATATATTTTATATAAATAACTATTATATATAAAATCCTTACAATATATATTTTAGTATTTATATATTGTTCTAATTTTTATTATCTTTATTATATATGTGTGTGTATATACATACACACATATTTCTTTAATTTTAAATACTCCATTTTTAATTTGATTACGTTCTAAAACTTATTTTTTTTAATTGAATTAATTCTCACAACTCTTAAATATTCCATGTTAATTATAAGAGTCTACATAAATAGACTTACCAAATTTGAAAAATCGCAGTCATCACACATAAGGAAGTAGTACTGTCAATAAGTCTAAATACAGAAAATAAATGATCATACCTTATTAAATAAATCAAGCTGTCGCATCGTCCCCAAATGCGCAGCGGAAATCCTTTAGATGTCAAGCTCTTTGTCCTCGAAAACCTGAAATGTTAATATTAAGGGGTGAGCAAACCACGGCTCAGTAAGAGAATTATATGCCTCACTTGATACTCAGCTATCTATATGCTGAAAAACTTTTTCATTTTTCCTATGGGCTCTAGGCTCGCATGTAAGAAGGATACTACAGTCGGCTAGGGATCCGGATGGAGTAAGGTAGGTATTTTGAAATACCTATCTTGTCCCGGAACTTAGAAACAACTGTAGAGAGTAATATTCTTTCTTGTTTTGAAATTCAAATCCTTTCCTTTTTATTTCGTAACATTTTCATATTCTTTTTCAAAATAATGCTTTTATGAAATAAAGCATTTAAATAAAATAACTAATATTCATATTTTCTTTGAAAAGAATATTAGTTAAATCATCTTCCTTTTCTTTTAAAACTCATTTCATGTTTTACTGTACTCTCATAATTAGTACAGTACTTTAAATAGCGAAATAAGCTATTTAATTCTTTTTCGTAAAATATATAAATCATTTAAATCTAATATTCAATTTAAAAATTTAAATAAAAATATTAGATTTAATTTCCTCCTTTTTCCTTTTGAAAACATGTCACATGTTCATATTACATATCATTTGAAAATCATCTCGTAGTACTAAAATCAGTACTGAAATAAGCATTTTATAAAAATGCTATAAATCATTTCATTTCACGTATCACATATCGTGTAAAACATTTACATTTCACATATCACATATCATGTAAAACATTTTCATTTAAAACATATCATATGTGGAGACTTAGGCACACATGCCCAGCCCGTCCACTGGGTCGTTACTCATATCATGCTATAGACCCCGAAGGGTATGAATAATCATGTCAGATCTATGGCCATAGTCTATAATTGTCCTCGGCGGATCACTGATCAAGTGTCGACCGAGACTACATATCACATATCACATGTTACATATCACATATCAGCATGATAGGATGCCAACTAGTCTCAAAACCATATTTTTCATCATCAATAAACCTTTATGGAATTTATAAAAATATATATAATTTCATAATTTAAAACCATAAAGGTTATAAAATCATTTAGTGAATATTTAAGAAATATATATAAAAATATTCACTTTATTTCTTTTCATTTTCCATCTTGTATTACGTGTAATTTACATATCAAGAGAATTTTCGGTGATTTCATTATCACCATTCTCGAAAACATGAATATTTTAAAATCACTTTCATTTTATTCATGTTTTTATGAAAAATATTCATTTTCTCGATTTTCGTGGTTGAAAACCATTTTTCGTGAAATAAAATCATTTATTATGATTTTATGAAATTTTCTAGAAATATTCAATAATTTTCGATAATTTTTCGGTAGTATAACGGCTGCCGATTGGCTAGCCTCCTGCACGAAAAATACAATTTATAATTTCCAGCTAGTACTTCATTCCAAATTCCAACCAATCAATCATCATAATAATTCCATAAAATATTTCCATAAAATATTTCGTAATTAAAACATGCAGACTGAATATCCTTACAGTGCTGCACATGCATCCCTTACCTGTGTGTCGAGATCACGTTATTTCGTGCACCACCTGAATATCGAGCTTTTGACTGCAATGCAATTCACCCGATTATTAGCTAAGTTTCCTTGAAATGTTAAACTATGACATATATATATATATATATATATATATATATGTAAAAATAATTTTTACTAATATAATTAAAATCCCATTACTAGAAATGGCTACTTGTTATGCCATTTTTCTCTTCTTTTTTTTTTCTATGGCCGAATGGTCTTTATATGGTTATATTTATTGTTTCATTTCTTAGTCAATGCCTTAAATATACAAGCTGCCACTTTATTTGCATTTTTTCACCATTAAGACAAAAATGCAATATTTTATTTTCTTCCTTCTCTCTATAACCGGCAGCCCATATTGTGACTATCCATGTATTTTAATTTCTTATATTTTATGGTTACATTTTCTCATCACTAGCCTTTATCATTGACCATTTTTCTTTTGGTCCTTTCTCATTAATTCAGTCCATGTTTTTCTCTTTTCATGGCAGCAACATATTCTCATTAACTATACTTGCATCATGTGGTTTTATTTTTCATCTTGACCATTCATCACAATTTCAGCTTTTGCTCCTCTTTTATCCACGCCAAAATCAGCCCCTTCTATTGACTTTTTCATGTAGACAATTCCAGCCTATTTTCCTCTTCATTTCCATGTACAATCAGCCATTTTTCTTTCTTGTTTCATGTCTCATAGCCCTCTTATGACTTTCCTGCTATCTCTATTAAAATCAGTCAACAATAATTCATCAACCTAATTTTTTTTATTTAATTTCCAGCTTACATGTCCTATTCGATCAACACTACATCACTTTCTCATTTTCTGTTTCGGTTCAGCCAGCATTTGTTCTATTTATTTATTTATCTATTTTTTTTCCTCGGTTTAGTAAGCCCTCAAGTCTTTTCGGTTTAGCCATTTAAACATCATTTTCTGTTCCATGTTCACTCTTATTTTTCACATGTCAGCCACGCCACACAGCAACTACAAAGCAGAATTTGCTCAGCCATTAACGCCACAAATCATCAAGCAACTTAGCCCTACTAAATTCCTACATGTTTTTATTCCATACTACATGCATATACATCATCAATCTAACCTACACCACCATAAATAAATGACTCAAGAGCAGGAAACGTGGGCTGGAATTATTTTACCTGCATAGACGCCACTGTCCAGCTGCAGGGGAGCCTCCTTTTGGTGGTTTTTGGCTGAGGTTTTTAAGGAATATTAAAGCCATGGTGGTGAGAATGAAGTTTTGTGAAGAAGTCTTACTGATTTGGTAATGGAAGGATGGTGATTTCCGAACTGAAGCATGAAATCGGTGGAGAAGAAAACAGAACCGTGAGCTGAAACTAGAAAATGTTGAGGCGGTGCAACAATCTGAAGGAATTTAATGGAGTTGGCCCTTGTTGTATTATTTTGATTGGCCATTATTTAATTTTATTTAATAAAATTCTAATATCATTTATTTAAAGTCAAAAAGACCCACTAAAGTCACCTTAATTTACTAATGTTGCCACTGCCCATTTTCTTTTCTATCCAGCGCATATTTTGATTTAATTCTTCATTTATTTTTAATTATTTCTTAAGCCAAATTATGGCTTATTTGGTCTACTTTGACCACTCCTTGAGAAAAGTCAAATTTACTCTTGTACAACTTCGAAATTTCTAATCTATTTCACCTTAATTTCGATAGTTAGAAAATAACAATATTTTTTTATTTATTTATTGAAAATATTTTTATTATATTGTATATGTACAGTACAAAATAACAAGTTCTCACAAAGATCAACTTGGTTTATCTCTATTCAGTGATTTGTCTAACATAGGGGCAATTTCGTCATTTCAAAATTTATTTCTTTCTCCTCAATATACATTTAAACCAAGAATCTTAATATCTATGTGCTGAAAGTACCCCTTTCTCATACCACTATCAGTAACATAAAATATTTTTCAATTTTGATAGAGAAGTCCACTAGGATCCATAATTGGATTATTTTGCATGAAATGCAGCTTTACATCATCAATTTCGCTGCCAAATCAATCAATTCCAACTTCTGTTGGTCTATTATGACTCCCGATAAAATTTTGGAGGTAGGGGTATTTTGCGCATTTTTGGCCAAAAATTTTCTCTCCTCAAAATACCTTCAATCGGTGATCTTAAGGTCTATTTAATGATAATATTTCATTCCTCTCCTTTATATCATCACTTTCAGGTCTTAGTTCGACCCGGACAGAAAAGTACTGGTGGGGCCCTCACTGAGTCCATTTCTGTTCCTTACCGAACCGATCTTCATTTAGATTATAAGATCACCATTTCAGATAATTTCTAGAGCTGTTTTCCATCTTTAACATCCTTAGTTCATAATGCTCACTCCCTTCTAAACACTTAACTCAATTTACAATCATTTATATCCTTTATGTATTTAGACTACACAGCACTACATGGGATGTTAACCTTTTTCGACACATTTTCTTTTCAAAAGTATCGACAGACATCAGGCTAACCCTGCTCTGATAACATTAAATCTGTCACAGCCCGTGATCCTATTTTTCATCTTATTCTAAACATCTTATTTGGTTAGGCTGTCTGCGATACTTTACTTTTCTTTTACATATAAAAAATTTCATATAAAATTATAATATGAATTACATCTCCTATCTTAATTCATAAGGAGGTAGTACTGTAGATAAGTCTAAATACAGAAAATAAATGATCATACCTTATTAAATAAATCAAGCTGTCGCATCATCCTCAAATGCATAGCCGAAGTTCTTTAGATGTCAGACTCTTAGTCCTCGAAAACCTGAAATGTTAAAATTAAGGGGTGAGCAAACCACGGCTCAGTAAGGGAATTATATGCCTCACTTGGTACTCAGTTATCTATATGCTGAAAAACTTTTTCATTTTTCCTATAGGCTCTAGGCTCGCATGTAGGAAGGATACTACAGTCGGCTAGGGATCCGGATGGAGTAAGGTAGGTATTTTGAAATACCTATCTTGTCCCGAAACCTAGAAGCAACTATAGAGAGTAATAAATTTCTTTTCGTTTGAAATTCAAATCCTTTTCCTTTTTATTCCATATCATTTTCATATTCTTTTCAAAATAATACTTTTATGAAATAAAGCACTTAAATAAAATAACTAATATTCATATATTCTTTGAAAAGAGTATTAGTTAAATTATCATCATTCTCATTTAAAACTCATTTCATATTTTAATGTACAATCATAATTAGTACAGCACTTTAAATAGCAAAATAAGCTATTTATTCCTTTTCGTATAACAGATAAATCATTTAAATCTAATATTCAATTTAAAAATTTAAAATAAGAATATTAGATTTATTTTCCTCCTTTTTTCCTTTTTGAAAACATATTTCATATTCATATCATATATCATATGAAAATCATTTCATAGTACTTAAATCAGTACCGTAAAAAGCATTATATAAAATGTTGTAAATCACTTCCATTTAACTTGTCACATATCATGTAAAACATTTACATTTCACATATCACATATCATATAAAACATTTTCATATATGGAGACTAAGGCACGCCCAGCTCGTCCATTGGGTCGTTACTCATATCATGCTATAGACCCCGAAGGGTATAAAATCATCATGTCAGATCTATGGCCATAGTCTATAATTGTCTTCAACGGATTACTGATCAGGTGTCGGCCGGGACTATATATCACATATCACATGTCACATATCACATATCACATATCAACATGATAGGATGCCAACTAGTCTCAAAACCGTATTTTTCATCATTAGTAAACCTTTATCGAATTTATAAAAATATATAATTTCTTAATTTGAAACCATAAAGGTTAGAAAACCATTTGGTGAATATTTATAAACATATATATATATATAAAAAAATATTCACTTTATTTCTTTTCATTTTTCATCTTGTATTTCGTGAAATTTACATATCAAGAGAAATTTCAGTGATTTCATTATCACCATCATCGAAGAGAATTTTCGGTGATTTCATTATCACCATTCTCGAAAACATGAATATTTTAAAATCACTTCCTTTTTATTCATGTTTTTATGAAAATATTCATTTTCTCGATTTTTGTGGTTGAAAATCATTTCTCATGAAATAAAATCATTTATTATGATTTTATGAAATTTTTGGTAATTTTCGATAATTTTTCGGCAGTATAACGGCTACCGATTGGCTAGCCTCCTGCACGAAAAATACAGTTTATAATTTCCAGCCAGTACATCATCACAAATTTCCAACCACAGAATCATCACAATATTTTCATCAAATATTTCATAATTAAAAATATGCAGACTGAATATCCTTACAGTGCTGCACATGCATCCCTTACTTGTCCGGGGTCGACGACTGCCTCGTTCGTCGCGCCCGTGTTCACATTGCCCGAGTCCGTCGTCTTGGTCATCGAGGGAATTTTTTGGAAATTAAATTCTAAAATTTAGAATTTTTCCATAATTATTTAAATAAATTATTTAAATAGTTTAACACTTTCCGGGATTTCTTACTGATTCCCGTAATTCTCGGGTTTTCGAATTCTCGGGATTTCCCTTAATTTCTAAAATTTTCCTTTTTTTTCCTTTCTTTCTTCCTTTTTTTCTTCTTTTTCTTCTCTTTTCTTTTCCTTTTTCTTTTTCTTTTTCCTTTTTCTTGTCTAAACCGGTTCAGACCAGTTCGGTCCCCTCCCGCCGGTTCGATCATCAGCAGCCACCATTTTCGTTGGTTCATGCTTCCCACAGCTGGCCGAGGTGGCAGTGAAGCTGGATCTGGCATCGGATTTTCCCCCTCGCCGACGACGGTGCCGGATCTGGGTTGGTGTCTCTCGGCTCCTTTCGCCTCTGTTTCTTCCTTCCTCCGCCATTGTCCTTCGCCGTTGGCCATCCCCATCACTTCCTCCTACCTCCGACGAGGTCGGGGATATAGCGGTGGTGGCCGAATCGGCCGGCACCGCCGTGTCTCCCTTCCTTTTTCCTTTTGGCTCGTGTCCTCTGTTTCGCTCGCTTCACTTCCGATTTTCCTTCCTTCTTTTCCTTTCCTGTCGCAGAATGTCCCTCTCTCTTCCTCTCTTGCCAGCGACGGCTCCCCCCTCTTCTTTCCTCTTTCTGCCGTCTGCGGTAGTTTTCCTTCTCTGTTTTGTAACAGAGAAGGAAACAGGGATCGGGTTATATCCCGATCCCGTTTCTTTCTTTTTTTTTTCTTTTTTTTTATATATAATATATATTATCATATGTATATAATTATAAATATACTTGTAAAATATATTTATACAATATATGTATAAGTATACTATTATTACTATATGTATATAAATACATATATTTGTATTTTATATTGATATATATATATATATATATATTTTACATTAACAATATATATATGTACAATAGGATTTATATTTCATATATATATATATATATGTATTTATGTCTATCAAAACTTTATAATAGTATATGTGTTACTTATTTAGTGACTTAAAATAGTATACATCACTAAATAATAATATATACATATATTTCATATATGTAGATACGTATTTATATTTAAATATATTTATATAAATATATAATAGTACATATGTATTTATGTAACCATATATTTATATAATATAATTATATGAATATCTCATTATATTCATTTTTTCGTTTTTCTTATTTTACTTGGATTTTTTTTATCCAAATAATTTCCCATTTTCCTTTTCTTATTTAATTTGGATTCTAATTTATCCAAATTAATTTCCTCCATATAATTTATCAATTCCTTAACTTCATTAATTACAGAATTTCCAACAATATTCCATCTTGTAAATAATTCATTTTTTTATTTTAATTTATCTTTCGCATTTAAAAATTAAATTTCCGAATAAGTAATATAAAAATTTAGAAATTTGCGGTTATCACACTGTAGGGATACTATGAATGCATGTTATGATTTAAAATATTTTTATGAAATTGTTTTGAAGTCAATTGCTTTGAAATTGGTGAAATTGTGGATATTGGCTGGTTTATATGCTGTGTTTTCAATGCAGGAGGGCTAGGTTAGAGATAGCCTTTTATTGCCAAAAATTCTAGAAATTCTATGAAATTATGTTTAATATGCTTAAATATTAGAAATAATGGAATTTCTAAGTGATTTTCATATCATTTATTAAAATTGCATATTTTTATTAAATACCGAAAAACAATATTTAAAAATTCATGTTAATGAATTTTACGTATGTGAGGACACCAGTATATGCTTATAACTGTTCTACAAATAAATAGAATGTTTTTAGAAAAGAATATCAAGATGTGAATGTTTTATAAATTTTTATTTCTGAATTGATTTTATTTTTCAATATATTTATTTATGGACTGATTGAAGATATTATCACTGAAATTGATTTCTAAATAGTGTTTCTATTGTTTATAAACTATTTTGAGATTGTTAGGCCCTATACCTTGCTCGCTATTACTATTACTGTTGCTGATAGACTTGCCAAGTCTTCAGCTTCTGCAGTTGTCACCTGACAAGTGTATACTATGGACCACTGTGACTATGGCCATATGTCATACTGTTACTGTTTCTCCCTTCTTGGAATACTGTTATGGCATGATATTTATTGTGCATTGCCTGGTTTCCACTGTACTGTATTGTTTTACTGAACTGAATTCACTACTGAAATTGAAGTGAATGATTTATATTTCAACTATAATACGAAAATTTAAAGTGTTTACTATACTATTTACGGGATTTCTATACTGAACTATTTACTGAAATGATTTCAATTAAAGTATTTATAAAATGCTTATATATTGAAAAGTGCATGAAATGATTTTAAAGTGATTTGAACTATTTATACGTATCATCTTCAACTGTTTATTCCCTATAGTCAGTACTAGAGACTTGGACACGACAGGTACTCCAAAGTACCTCCCATACTCTATCCAGTTTCCTAGCCGACTATAGTATCCTTCCTATAAATGTCCTTTAGTGTCCTGTTAGAAATTAAATGTTTTTATGCATATAGATTTCATAGTATTAGTCTTGCATACGAATTTCTTACTGAGCACGTTAGCTTACCCCCTATTTTTCACCTCACATATTATTTGCAGTAGTATACCATTCCACAAATTTGGCTGCGCTTTAGTACACTGAGGTAGCTGTGATTGGATCTTTGAGGTATATTTTATTTCTTTTATATGTTCAGACTTTTTATGTACAGTACTACATTTGTATAATCATGTACAGGGGATGTAGAACTTGTGACAGATACTGAAAATAATATTTTATTGTTAATATTGATATTAATTATAAATAGAATTTTATTTAAAAAGTGGATTACTATTAAAAGTGAATGTGATAAAGGCATCATAGATAGTCCAACCAACTTACTGTTTGTGTGATTATGGATAATTACTATATATTATGGTACATTACATTTTGATTGGTATCAGAACAAGGTTGGTTTGATGTCTGCTGGTGTATTTAAGTCTAAATAGGAGTACATCTCCTATAGTACTGTATAGTCTAAATGTATAAATGATTCAAGTGATTGAAAATCGATTTGAATGTCTATGCTGTTTAGAAATGAGTGGGCGAAGGGTTACCCGACGAGCTAGAGGACACGGTAGGGTGGACCCGATTTTGGAGCCAGCATCGTAACCTACCCCAGAACCTGCACTCCCTCTGCAGCCCGAAAGTCCCAATACTAGAATTACGAAGGTGGAATGGATGTTGGTGGATTTTATCGCTATGTATAATGCAGATAGAACTGTTGACAGAGATAGAGCAACAACACCACTGAGGTAGCACCATTCCCACCTCAGCCTACAAAAGCATCGGCATAGCCAGCTCCCAAGCCATAGCCTGCTCCACAGCCTAAGCCCCAGCCATAGGTAGCACCGTAGCCACCAGCACAGCCACAGCCAATTGATATAGAGTCTTACTGTGATGTAAATTTAGTACGGTAGTTTAAGAAGTTGAATCCTTCGAAGTTTACGGGGGATAAGGATCTGATGGTGGTAGAGCATTGGGTAAATGCAATCGAGAAGCTATTTAAGTACATGCGGTGTTCTGAAACAGAAAAGGTGGGCTTGGTTGTATTCCAATTGAAGCATTGGTGGAAATCTACCCAGATAGTGTTATTAACTCATCATCCAGTGGTGACATGGACCATAGTTTTGGAGGCTTTTCATAGACAGTATACTCCTCGTACAACGCAGAAGAAGTTACAACAGGAGTTTTTGGAGTTGACTCAAGAGAGTATAACTGTGGATCAGTACGAGTCTAGATTTACCATACTTAGTCGATTTGATCCCCAGACACAAATGAGCGAGGAGCATAAGATTGATCAATTCATGGCGGGTTTGAGGCCTTCCATCAGAACTTGGTTAGTTCCATTCGATATCAGATCATACGATGAGGTGGTGAGACGAGCTTAACTCTACGAGCGGGACTACGAGCAGTTCCATGTGGATATGGGTTCTAAGGGGAAAAGTAAAAAAAGGAGAAGGATATGAGAGATTTTGAAGAGCAGATAGGAAGATGGCAGTCTAAGAAGGCAAAGACATCGGGTCTTCGGGTATCAGAGGATAAGTCAGTTAAACCTACTTCCACTACCTCAACTACCAGCCCCAGCATTACTCAGAGGGGTACAATGACCAGATGTGCACATTGTGGAAGGTTGCATGGTACTCGGTCCTGTTATTTGCTTAATAGGGCTTGTTTCCGATGTAGACAAATGAGGCATTTGGTGAGGGATTGCCCGATGTTAAGAGAAGTAGCTGCATCCACTGTTCCTGCTATGGTTCCACTTCCAGTGGCCCCAGTACCAAGTGAGTTCGGGAAGGCGACACCCTCACAGCCTAAGCAAGTGAGGCAGTAGAGAAGGGTAAGAAGGCAGTGACATAGGGTCAGGTGTACGTATTGGATTTGGAGACTGCTGATACTTCCACAAATGTTATAGAGGGTAAGATTCATATTTTTGATATTTCAATACTTGCATTATTTGATCATGGTTCTATGCACTCTTTTGTGTCACCTGTATGTGCTAGTAAGGTACCTGTAGAACATAAACCTCTAGGGTATACCTTATAGATAAATACGCCCTTTAAAGAGTCTCAAATGACTGACACTGTGTATAAAAACTGTAAAGTGAAGGTAGGAGAGAAGGAAATGACAGCTAACCTAATTTTGTTGAACATGTATGATTTCAATTTAATCTTAGAAATGGACTGGTTAGCTAAGAACTATGTTAGTTTAGACTGTTACACTAAGTTTATTACTTTCTCTCATTATGAACGTTATACTGTAAAACTGTTAGATAAGTAATGAAAGTAAAATATTGTTACTAAATTGTTTGAGTGTTATGTGTGATGTGATTGAAGGTTATATTGCATATGTGAAGGACGTAGAAAAGAAACGTCTAGAGCTGGCTGAGATTCCTGTGGTTAGGGATTTCCCTAATATGTTTCTGGATGATTTACCAGGGTTACCACCGGATCGAGAGATTGAGTTTACGATTGACGTAGTACCTGATATGGAGCCCATTTCTAAGCCTCCATATCGGAAGGTGTAGACACCTTATTTTGTTCGGAGTCTCAATTTATGAAACAATTAATTGGATTGGGTGACATTGTATTTTAATTTAACAATTTAGAATTAGGCTAGAATTAAATTAGTATTTTTAGATTTAGAATTAACATTAATTAGGAATTAAAATTAAAATAGGATTTAGGAATGATAAAAAAAAAAGAAAAAAAAGAGAAGAGATAAGAAAAGAAATAAAATTAATTTTAGGATAGGATAATTAGATTTTTTAGGATAATTATTTAAATTAATATTAAATTTGATAGAGTTAGATTAGGATTAACATAAGGTTTAAATAGATAAAATATTAAAAATAAGAGATAATTAATAGAATAAATTTAGTTGTATTAGGACTCTAACAAGTTTATGACTATAAAAGGGGTAAACCCCATAACTTAAAGGAGGAGGAGATTTAGGAGAAAAATCATAAAAAAAGGCAGCCAGCATCAAGGAAATTAAAAAAAAACACACAGCAAGGAAGAAGGAAGGGAGCTCCAGTCAAAGCGACAACGGAACTAGGCTTTCTTACGGTCCAGGCTGCATTCACGACCAACTGTAGCATTCATGGCGGAAGGTGAACTAGCAAGGTTTTGTGGTACTTCGGAAACTAGCAGTAGTATTTTATCTGTTGCTGGATTAGTGGCAGTTGACAATTGGAGCACAAAACCAGCAAAGGAAATCCTAAGTCGAACAATAGCATTTTGCTTTGAAGTCAATATTGGACTCGAGATTATTGCTCACGTGAAGTTGATTTTGATATCTTCTGTTGGCAAAATAGGTACGCTCCTCTGTATTGTTTTATTTTCTATATTATATATGTTGGTATGCTTTCCTTGCTGGATGTGTATTTTAGCTTCTTAATGAACAACAAAAGCAATGTATAATAAAACATCATGACGTAATGATTAATGAATAGCAATATAATATGGAAAAACAATATTAGTGTTAATTAGTATGTAAAAATGGAAATAAACTTTAAAAAAATGAATATTAACATTTACAATTATTACAAAACATAAATTATACAATTAAATCCAATTATGGAATCTTTGAGGCGATTACGAATGAGTAACACTCGAGGAATTCCTGGGTGAGAAGATCTTTAAGTTTATCCAGAACGATGGAAGATTTAGAAGGTATTTTCAAAATAAACAAATAATAAATAAAGATAAAAACATAATAAATAATAAAATTTATATTCTAATAAAGATAAAATAATAAATAATAAATAAAGTTAATAAATAATAAAATAATAATTCCGATGATGGAATCCTCAAGGCGATTGCAAATGAGTAACACTTGAGGAATTCATAGGTGAAAGGGTTCTTCTAAGTTTATCCAGAATGATGGAAAATTTAGAAGATATTCTCAATATTAAATACCAAAATCCTAAATATAATAATAAATAAAAAATAATATTTAAAAAATAAATAAAAGTAATAAAACAATAAAATAAAATAAATTAGGGAATGGTAAACTCAAATAAAAATTGATACTTCCGATGACGGAGCCTCTTCAGGAGAGTCGAATGGTACCCCTTGAATACTCTTGAGGTGAAAAGAGTCTTTTAAGAGTTCATTCAGAATGATG
Organism: Heritiera littoralis; assembly: GCA_031772115.1. NCBI lineage: Eukaryota > Viridiplantae > Streptophyta > Magnoliopsida > Malvales > Malvaceae > Heritiera > Heritiera littoralis. The sequence continues at coordinate 7,603,385 of JAPDPK010000022.1, forward strand.
AAGGATTCTTAAAAGATTTTTCAAGAATTAAACAATAAAAAAATAATAAATTTTAAAGGCCACATAATTGAGACTTAGATGACACAAGATTAAAATGGTACCAATTTTGGGCATTATAGGGGTGCTATAACCTTCCCTACACGTAAATGAACTCCCGAACCCAAAACTTAAAATATAGACCAGTCCTTAAAGTCAATTAGGTGGCCAATCACACCTAGGTTAAAAAAAAAAGATTGGTGACGACTCCATTTCTTTAATATCTAGCAACCTAACCTATGGAAACGTTGTGACAAAGGCATTAGTGGAGTTGGAAGAGCTTAAGAAGCAGCTCTAGTAATTATTGGATAAGGGCTTCATTGGCCCCAATGTGTCTTCGTGGGGTGCACCAGTATTATTCGTCCATAAGAAGGATGGTAGCTTACGATTGTGTATAGATTATGGCTACTTAATAGAGTTAACATCAAGAATAAATATCCCTTACCTAGGATTGATAATCTCTTCGATCAGCTCAGAGGTGTGCAAGTGTTTTCCAAGATTGATCTTTGATCAGGGTATCATTAGTTTAAGATCTGAGAAGCTGATGTCCCTAAGATGGCATTCAAGACTCGATACGGTCATTATGAATTCTTGGAAATGCCATTTGGATTGACCAATGCCCCTGCAACTTTCATGAACTTGATGAATGAGGTATTTAAGTCATACCTGGATAAGTTCGTCATTGTATTCATTAATGACATCCTGATATATTCCAAGTCACGAGATGAGCACGAGCATAATCTCTACATAGTCTACAAACCCTCAGAGACCGAAAGCTCTATGCCAAGTTTAGTAAGTACAAGTTTTGGCTAGATCATATCACATTTTCGGGACATCTTGTATCTAAAGATGGGGTGTCCGTTAATCCATCTAAGGTAGAAGCCATTGTGCAATGGGAGAGGTCGAAGACAGTGACAGAGATACAGAGTTTCTTGGGTCTAGTAGGATACTACCGTCGGTTTGTCAAGGGGTTTTCAAGACTAGCTGCTCTACTAATGCGTCTCACACGTAAGGATGTTAAGTTCGAGTGGACAGATGTGTGTGAGCACAGTTTCCAAGAGTTGAATAGGAGATTGACTGATGCTTCTATTCTTTCCCTTTCCAGCAGATCAAGAGGTTTCTCAGTCTACAGTGATGCATCCGCATAGGGTTTAGGTTGTGTTCTCACGCAGAATGGAAGGGTGATTGCTTATGGTTCTAGACAGTTAAAGGAGTATAAGAAGAATTATCCGACACATGACTTGGAATTGGCTGTCGTGGTGTTTGCATTGAAGATATGGCGGCACTATCTCTACGAAGAGAAATTCCAGGTATATACAGACCATAAGAGTCTTAAGTATCTGTTCTCGCAGCGAGAGTTGAACATGGATAGCGTAGATGGATGGAGCTGGTAAAGGATTATGACTGCGAGATACTATACCACCCAAGGAAAGCGAACGTGGTGGCAGATGCTTTTAGCAGAAAGCATATTGGGATGGTATTATACATGATGGTCCAGGATTATGATCTATTAGAGCAGTTCTCGAGCCTCAATTTGAATGTGATTTCCTCTGAGAGATATGGATTCACAACTAGTTTTCGGATTAAGCCAGATTTGATTGACATAACTATAGATGCTCAGAGGAGTGATGCTTATTGCATAGAGGTTGCCAATCAGGTGCAGATGGGTGTTCAATAGGATTATGGGATTGGCATCGATTGCATACTGATGTTTAGAGGTAGGATCTATATTTTTGAGGATCAGCAATTGAAGCGCTGATTTTTATAGAGGCCCATACATCAAGGTATACTCTACATCCAAGCAATAATAAAATGTACCACAATTTGTGAAGGGTGTATTGGTGGCCTTAAATGAAATGAGACATTGCAGAGTTTGTTGCTAGATGTCTCACATGCTAGTAGGTGAAGATTGAGCACCAGAAGCTTGAGGGTTGCTATAGCCTCTATCGATTTTGATGTGGCAATGGGGGCACATCACTATAGACTTCATTATGGGTTTACAGAGGGCTCGAAGGAATCTTGATGGTATATGGGTGATTGTTGATCGATTGATGAAGTCTGCTCACTTTCTTACCATCAGATCTACTGATTCCTTTAGTGCCTTAACCGATTTATATGTTCGGGAGATTGTGAGGTTGCATGGTGTTCTAATGAGCATCACTTCTGATAGGGATACCCGGTTCACTTCACATTTTTGGGAGAGATTTTAGGATGCTATGGGATCTTGATTGAACTTTAGCACCGCTTTCCATCTGCATACTGACTGGCAGTCCGAGCGCAACATCCAGACGCTCGAGGATATGTTGAGAGCATGTGCACTAGATTTTAAAGGCTCTTGGGATGATCACTTGCTGCCGAGTTTGCATATAATAACAGTTATTATTCTAGTATCGACATGGCACCATATAAGGCTCTGTATGGCAGGCGGTGTAGATACCTAGTTGTATGGGAAAAAATGGGTGATCGAAAGATATTAGCTCCCTATTTGGTAGAGCAAGCTTCCCGAGATATACAGATTATTTGTGAGAGGCTAAAGACAGCACAGAGTCTGCAAAAAAGCTATGTTGATACCAGACGTCAACCATTGAAATTCTCGGTAGGAGATTCTGTCTTTTTAAAGGTCTCACCATCAAAAGGCATCATGTGATTTGGTAAGAAAAAAATTGAGTCCTCGATATATCGGCCATTCGAGATCTTAAACCTTGTGGGAGATGTTACCTATCGGTTAACACTACCTCCAGCACTATTCGGGTGCATAACGTCTTCCATGTATCGATATTGAAGAAGTACCATATAGAACCATCTCACGTAATTCAGTATGAGCCAATGGAGATAAAAGAAGATATGAATTACATGGAGAGACCAATTCGGATCTTGGATCGAAAAGACAAGGTATTAAAATCTAAAACCATTCCACTGGTGAAACTGCTCTAGCAGTACCATTCAGAAGAGGAGGCAACATGTGTTAGAAAGCCTAATGCTAAAAAAAGTACCCAGAGCTATTTCAGTGACTGGTCCAATCAAATTTAGAGGACCAAATTTCCTAAGGTGAGGAGGATGTGAGAGTCACATATTCCGGTATTGTTACATAGGTCAGACTTCTCACCACTGTTCAATTCCTGTATATTTCGCAAGTAATAAAGGAAACAATGTTATGGGTCCCACAAGCCCTATAGTGCTTGGATGGATGTGAGACTAGACAGATGCTCTACGGAGAGTCAAATAAGCCTATTGTAAGAATCTGGAACTGAAAATCCTTTATTTATGTTATTTTTAGGAAGTGTACCAACAATTTAAAAAATGATGATTAAGGACATAGCCTGGTTTCGTAAATAATAGTCAAACTAGATTGATTTTTGACCAACTGACTGAAATATGATAATCTACATATAAATAAGTTCTAGGCTATGTCAATAGATAGATTAAATCGGTGGTGAAATAAAAAGTTTACTCAATTGGCTTGGTAAGGGTATTTTCATAATTTCACCCTTACGGTTAGTCAAACCTTAATAAAACCCCATTTATTCCTTAAATTATGTTCAATAATAATATTTAGTGATGAAATATTATAACCATGGGCATTTTGATTATTTTACTATTAATTGAAGATTCTAAATAATTACCCACACTTAAAGGACTGGCCATACCTCATCATCTTCAACCTTAGTCTTCCTCCATTAACAAGCTTAGTGAAGAAAAGAAAAAGCTTAGAAAACACCTAGTAAACTACCTTAAATCACCAAACTTTCTTTTACAAAGTTGTTCCAAATTTGATTCTCTACAAGCCCACACCAATATCTTGTCCTAAAATTGACAAAATCAAGAGGAAAAGGATCCCACCATTTTCGGCCACAATTAAGATAAATCTATACTTTCATTTTCTTTAAATTCTAATGATAGAAAATGGTGAAACTAAGTGTGCTACGCATGATTCTAGCATTGGATTGAATTAAATCACACTCAAATGTCCCCTTAGGGTTTTGCCCATGATGAAGAACTTATGAACCATTGTGTTTTGATGCATGAAAATGGTGTAAGAGAAGTGGAAATTAATGGTTAAGCATGAATTAGTGGTTAAATTGTTGGAAAATCATTTAATTCCTACCATAGTGCATTCGGCCACATGAAGGGTAAGGAAAATGATGCTCAATTTGTTGTATCCTAGGTTCCATGAGACTATATAAATTAAAAGGAGACTACCGGTGAAATCAGAATTAAAATCAGAGTTGATTTAGGCATAGTTATGTTTTAGCACTGGCGAGTGTACATTGTGGACCTCTATGACTATGGCCATATGTCGTATCGTTACTGTTTCTCCCTTTTTGGGATAATGTTATGGCATAATATTTATTAGGTGTTGCCTGGTCTCCACTGAACTGTACTGCTTTACTGAACTGAATTCACTATTGAAATTAAAGTGAATGATTTATATATCGACTATAATGTGGAAATTTGAAGTGTTTACTGTACTGTTTACAAGATTTCTATACTGAACTGTTTACTGAAATGATTTTAGTTAAAGTATTTATATACTGTTTATATATTGAAAAGTGCATGAAATGATTTTCAAGTGATTTGAATTGTTTATACATATCATCTTCAAATGTTTATTCCCTATAGTCGCTACTAGGGATTAGGACACGACAAGTACTTCAAAGTATGTCACATACTCTATCCGGTTTCCTAGCCGACTATAGTATCCTTCTTATAAATGTACTTTAGTGTACTGTTAGAAATTAAACGTTTTTATGCATATAGATTTCATAGTATCAGTCTTGCATACAAATTTCTTATTGAACACGTTAGCTCACCCCCTATTTTTCTACCTTACAGATTATTTGCAGTAGTATACCGTTCCACGGACTTGGCTATGCTTTAGTACCCTAAGGCAGCTGTGATTGGATCCTAAAGGTATATTTTATTTCTTTTATATGTTCAGACTTTTTATGTACAGTACTACATTTGTATAATCATGTACAGGGGATGTAGAACTTGTGACAAATACTGGAAATAATATATTGTTGTAAATATTGATATCAGTTATAAATAAAATGTTATTTAAAAGTGGATTATGTTAAAAGTGAATGTGATAAAGGTATCACAGATAGTCCAACCAACTTACTATATGTGTGATTATGGATAATTTCTGTATATTATGATACGTTACATCGATTAACTAAAATGAATGATTTCAAATGAGCTACTGATCTGAATGACTGATATTGTGATTGAATGACATTGGGAAATTGAAGTTGTGGTATTTAAACTGTGATTTAAGTGTAAGAGGGTTAAGATAAATAGTATTGTTATGCTACCGAAATTTCGAAAAATGACCCTGAAGCCTTAAACAGAAAATTTAAGATTTTATCATTGATTTTATTAATTTTATGGACTAACTAAAAATGTGTTTTAATAAAAAATTGATAGAGTTAAGTGTTTTCTTAATTGGTTGAGCAGTATATTATATATTATTGATTGACTGACTGAAGTGAAAATTTAACATTTACTGACTCTTAATATTGAATGTTTTGATTTCTAACTGAAGTAAATATCTTAAGTGTTTGACTAAAATATATGTTTTGACTGTTTTGCATTAACTGACACTGTTTTCATTAAAAAAAATTTTTTTGTGACTGAAGCAAATAATTTAAATGTTTTGAATTTAATTTAAACATATTCATTTGAACAATGTGATTTTAAATGAAACTTGGTTCCTAAAATTTATATTTGAACTGTATTACTGTATGATACTTTGAAAACATAGGAAAAGTTTCTATTGTTTTCTTGAGAACCAAGTAAACATTTTGAGATTGTTGGCACCAATATCACGATTACTATACTGTACTGTTACTATTAGACCCTGAGCAAGTCTACAGCCACCTCTATATCACCTACTCAATGGTACTATGAGGTGTACTGTTAGCTGTTGATCATATGCAAGTCTTTAGTGGTCCTCAGGATTGTCACTGGCTCCATGACACTAGATGGACATTACTGTGACTATGGCAATATGTCTTACTGTTACTGATTACTGTTACTGTTTACTCCCTTCTTGGGATACTGAACTGCACGATGATATTGAGTTATTGCCAGGTCTCTACTGAACTGTGACAGCATTATTTACTAAACTGTTTACTAAATAGATTTATCGAAATGTTTATTGAACTATATACTGAATGGATTACTGATTAGTTTACTGAACTGTCACAATAATGTTTTACGGAATTGTTTACTGAACTGTAACGAACTGTTTATTTAACTGTTATTGAATTGATTCTGAACTATTAAAGTACTGTTTATTGAATTGTTTATTGATCATTTATTGAATTGTTTTCTAAACCATTTCTGACTGTTTAATTAACATTTACTAAGTAGAATAGTTTACTAACTGCTTACTGAATTGATCACTAAATTGTTTACGGAACCGTCTACTGATTGTTGAACTTCTTAATCTTTTATTAACTCTTCTACTGAACAGTTTACTAAATTGTTTTACTGAAACGTTTACTAACTATCTAAATTGCTTGCTGCCTGTTCATCAATCTATTTACCAAACTACTCACTGATTATTTTTGAAATGTTAATTGAGTGATTTACCGAGCTGGTTACTATATTGTTTAATAAAAAAGTTTACCAATTGATCTATCGACCTAACTACTGAACTATTTACTGCTTGTTTAACTGAACTGATTATTGTACTGGTTACTGAAATGTTTTCTATTGTGCTTACTGAACTAACTATTTTATTGGTTACTAACTATTTATTGAATGATTTGCTGAATGTTTTACCAAACTATATATTGGTTTATTAAGTGTTTTATCAAGCTGTATACTAAATGAATTACTATATGTTTTATTAAATCTTTTACTAGATAATTTACTGAATGATTTACTGAAATGTTAACTAAATAAATTATTTTAACTTTTTACTGAAAAGGTTACTAACCGATCTACTGAACGTTTACTAAACTAAACACAGGAATTATACATTGTTCTATTTACTAATTTCTTACCTAATATACTTGAATATATTATCATTTTCTACTAATTTTAATTTATAAATGACTGGATAACGATTGTTTGCTGTATGGTCTAAAGGATTAAAAAGTTTAATACTGACTTGATAACGTATGAATTTCTTTTTTGAAATTTTTAGAAATTCCCTATAGTCAGCTTTAGGGACTAGGACAACTGAGGTACTCTAAAGCATCCTTCCATACTGAACCTGGTTACCTAACCGATTATAGTATCCATCTCAATAGAGAACCCCATTACTGTTTTAATACTAACTGTATTTACAAATCATATTTTCAAAACATGCATTTAGGTATATAGTATTATATCTTATATATGTATATGTATATATATATATATTTTCTTACTGGGCTTCTACAAGCTCATCCCCTCTACCTTCCAGATTTATCTGTAGAAATAGTCGTTTGTTGAGAGAAGTTTTTGATACGATGCCTATAGAGGTTTTGATGTCGTACCTTACAGGTATGGTATTCAGACATTTATTGTATAGTACTTTAGTGTGTAAGGGGATGTAAACAACAAATTGTAGAAGTTGAATGTAAATTATAGTATTCGTTATAAATTATTTATATAGAAAAACAAATGCGTACTCTGATTATGTGTACTGGGACCAATGTAAATAATTGAATGTTGCTTTAGCTAAATAATTTTTGGCATAAAGTCAGAGTTAGGACACTAAGCACAGCCCAACTAAGTGAGAAAATGGAAACAGTCTGTCATGACCTGTGACCACATTTTTCACCTTATTGTACACAACTTAACCGGTTGGGCTGTCTGTGATACTTCACTTGTACTGACTGTTAAACAATTTTTACATAACATTATTTATATTATACACATCTCCTATCGAATTTAATCAGATAAGCAGTACTGTTGACATGTCTAAATACGGAAAATAAATGATCATACCTCAATTAATTCAGTCAGTCTATCATATTGTCCTTCGCGTACAACCAGGATCCACAAATCACTGAACTCACAATCATAAAAACCTGAAATGTTTAAAATTAAGGGGTGAGCAAAACCACGGCTCAATAAGGGAATTATATGCCTCACTTGATACTCAGCTTCCTATATGCTGAAAATCTTTTTCATTTTTCCTATGAGCTCTAGGCTCGCTTGTAGGAAGGATACCACAGTCGGCTACGGATCCGAATGGAGTAAGGTAGGTATTTTAGAATACCTATCTTGTTCCGGAACCTAGAAGCAACTGTAGAGAGTGATAAATTTCTTTTCGTTTGAAATTTAAATCATTTTCCTTTTTTAATTTCATATTATTTTCATATTCTTTTCAAAATAATGCTTTTACGAAATAAAGCATTTAAATAAAGTAACTAATATTCATATATTCTTTGAAAAGAATATTAGTTAAATCCTCATCATTCTTATTTAAACTCATTTCATATTTTACTGTACAATCATAATTAGTACAGCACTTTAAATAGCAAAACAAGGTATTAATTCCTTTTCGTATAACATATAAATCATTTATTATCTATTATTCAAATTAAAAATTAAAATTAAAATAAGAATATTAAAATCTATTCCACTTATCACATTAGCAAAGCAGCAAGCACTTCGATAGATTAGTCACTATACATGTCAATAATTCGATTACAAACACATCGGAACTCGTGTAGCACTTCGTTCCCGAAGGACTCTAGAGGTGGCTCACACGGTATAGAAATTTCTTACTAACACATCGAAACTCGTGTAGCACTTAGTTCCCGAAGGACTCTAGAGGTGGCTCCCACGGTTCGGAACTCGAGTCTTTGCTCGGTTTGGCCTTTATATCAAAACTCGTGTAGCACTTAGTTCCCGAAGGACTCTAGAGGTGGCTCCTACAGTACAGAAATCGAGTTTTGCTCGGTTTGGCCTTTTGTTTTCCTATCTTTCGACAAATATAACTGGGTGCTGATTAGGGTCCATTGACTCAACATCGGGAGCAATATGTATATATTGTACTCAAATCACATATGCTTACTCGAAACATAACAGTACGATAACATATTCAGTAATCATAAGAGAGCCATCACACATAACACATTACACAATTCACAGCAAAATCACCTTTCAAATAAGCATATTTCACAGACACATTATGTCCGATTTAAAAATCCTACCATACTTATTCTATTTGTCTTACCCGTAATGTCCAACCAATACCCTATATAAATTTAATTAATTATTTAATGAGGGTTCTTTCATCTCTTACGAGATGATACTAGTAAGATTTATTTAATCCACTTACTTTTCGTCACAATATCCTACGATTTCTCATATTTCGTCTCGTATTACGTGTAATTTATCTATCCAAAGAATTTTCGATGATTTCATTATCACCATTCTCGAAAACATGAATATTTTAAAATTCCATCCCATTATATTCATGTTTTTATGAAATTTAGTAATTTCCTCATTCTTCGTGATTTAATATCGATTTTCGAAAATAAAATCATTTAATATGATTTTATGAGATTTTTCTAAAATTTTCGGCAGCATAACGGCTGCCGATTTACTAACCTCCTGCACGAAAAATACAGTTATAAATTTGCAGCCAGTACTTCATCTCAAAATTTTCAGCAAATCATGCATCATAATAATTTTCATAAAACATTTTCAAAAATATTTAAATTAAAATATGCAGATTGAATATCCCTACAGTGCTGCACATGCATCCCTTAACTTTTTCCGGGTCGGCGACTTCCTCTTATCGATCGCGCCCGTACTCCATCTCTCCCGATTCCTTATCCCGATCGGTGAAAATAATTTCTGGAATTAAAATTCTAAATTTTAGAATTTTTTCATAATTTATTAAATTTTTCTGAAATTAAATTTCCGGGAAATTGCTTACCGAATTTCCGTAAATTTTCGGGTTGTCGAATTTCCGGGAATTTTCTGAATTCCCGAAATTCTCCTTTTTCCTCTTTTCTTTTTTTTTTCTTTCTTTTTCTTTTCTTTCTCTTTCTTTTCTTTTTCTTTTTTTTTCCTTTTCTCTTTTCTTTTTCTTTTCTTTTTTCCTTCCTTTCCCGGTCAGACCGGTCCAGTGCCTTTCCTCGCCGGTTCCTCGCCGGTGGCAGGTTCTCCGGCGGTTCGGGCATCCCTCAGCTGGCCGATGGCACGACAAAGCTACCGGTGCCCTCCGTTTGTCCTGGATCGGCGGCCGGCGACGGATCGAGTCGATTTTCCTTCGGTTTCTTCAGCCTCTTCGCCGGCCTTCCTCCGCCTTTTACCGCGCCTCGGGTGGCATCCATCGTCTTCCTCTACCTTCGGCTGTGCTTCGGTGGCAGTGCCTGGATCGGCCGACACCGCCAGATCTGGTTTTTTTCTTTCCTCGGCTTCTGTCGCGTTTTCTGCCTCCGTTTCTTTCTTTCTTCCGCCGCTGGTGGTTTCCTTGACTTCCTCTTTGGCCGGCGACGACATCCCTTCCATTTTCCCTCACCGGCGGTGGCATCTCCGCCACCGGCGATCTGCTTGGGAGGGTCGGGATTTCTCCCCGATTTCCTCTTTTCCTTTTCTGTTTTTGTTTCCTTTTTTTTTCCTTTCCCTATTTAGTATATAGTATACTATACATTATACACTATATATTATATTTTACACATATAATATATATTATATATCATACATATATCATTTCATATATAATATAATTCAATATATATTGTATATAAATGATATATATTGTATATTACAAAACATATATCTAGTATATATATGTATATTTATATACTTTAAAATAAATAACATTTATATATAGAATCATATAAATGTTATAAATGTTATAATACGACATATATATACTTATAACTTTAATATAAAATAACATTTACATTTTCTATATATGTGTATATATATATATATACATAAAATATTATGTTTATATACATATGTATTATTTAAATTAATAAAATAGTATATATTTCCATTTATAGACCAACATATGTTAAAATATTATATATAGTATTTTAATACATACGTATTTGTATAAAATACATTTATAAAATTTGTAATTATATAACATACTTTATTTTTATTTCTCATTTTTCTTATTTAATTTGGATTTTAATTTATCCAAATTCATTTTTTTCCTTTCTCCATTATTTTTATTTTCACTTCCAATTTAATTTCCTTTACACCAATTTCCCGATTTCTTTCGCTTTCTTACTTTTCGAGATTTTCACCCATATCCCGTTCTCACAAAATTTTATTTATTTCCTCTGATTTATTTTCTCCAATATTTATTTTCAATATTTCTAATTTCCAATAAATGAAAATTTACGGTTATCACATCCTCCCCACCTTAAGAAATTCGGTCCTCCGAATTTAACTTAAGTCCAAAGGGGGTACATGCCGTATACTTACGGCTTCTGACCTCTAGTTCATCCTCCAAATAATACTGCCAGTACACTTTTAAACATCAATAGTACTTTAGACCACTACATGCAGTCTTTCATCATATATGTCTACGCTCATGTAATTTCATTTTTCTCAAATCAAGAGTTATTCACTTTTACTCTTTTCATATAAGAGCCATAAATAATATTTTTAATATTACAGCTGATCTATGCTGTTCATCATCATTCTTCTCACTTAGTGCCGAGTCGACATAATTTAGTACTATCATGTACTCATGTTAATTAATTATATGTAAGTGTCCCAGTAGCTTTCACATCTCATGCACACACTCTCTCAATATCATGGAGCGTTTACATCTCACGCTCATATATATATATATATATCAGTATGGAGCGGTGCTATCAATACACTTGGGATCTCAAAGCCTTTTGCTATCTCTCATTAGCATATAGCAACACAGAGACTCCCATCACATGTAAGGCTCACTGGAACTGTACATACACATTCACACCGTTTAACACTTATACTGCGACTAAGGCACTAGAGAATCTAGAAGTCTGATAATGGAAAGTGATTCTATTTAAATCATCAGTCGTTAATCACTTCCATATCATCATTTCTCTTTTGGACTCTTTATTGTCCACAATATTCTTTTTCACACATATTTATTTGCCGACTTTATTATAGATCATCTCTCACAATCATATTTCATGAGATTATCATATTCTCTTCATGTGGTATGGTCTTTAAATCTACTTTCATAATTTAGATTCTGTGATTGAATCCTCGAATTATCCATTTAAGCACCACATTATCTATACAATTCCACCATTTCTATCATTTCGAGGTGGTTATACGTACAAACATTTCTTATTTATATACTAGCAGTAAACATATCAATTATCTTACTCCTTTGAGTATCATTAATTGTATTTATCAAAGTTGGCTTGCTTTTACATCTTACCACAGTTATGTGATAACAACACAAATCACCCTCAGTCTTAACTTCGGGAACTGTTTCATATTGATGTTCCCTTCTCATCATGCAGTTTATTTCCTTATTCCACTTTCACTTTCGTTTTCATATTATTACTCTCATCCCTTTTTGTCGGTTTTCTTCTTCTTTTTTTTTATAATTATATTTATAATTATACATATAATTATATTACAAATAGTATATATATATTATTTTCACAATATATATGTTTTCATTTTAAGTAAATTAATTAATATATATATTTCATACATATACTTGTTTCATTTATATACATAATTGTATATAAAAATATACATATGTATTTATTTAAGACAAAATAGTATATATTTCATTTTATAATATATACTATATTTCATATATATACATATGTGTTTATATAGAAGTTATTAAAATATATTTATATAATCTAATTATATAAATATATAATATATGCATTTTTATTTCATTAAATTTTTGAATTTATTAGTATCCAATTTAATTCTTCTTTTTTTTTCCTATTTAGTTAGGATTTCCATATATCCAAATTAAATTCCTCCTTTCCTTATTTTTCATAACTCCGACTTTATTTTCTTAAATTAGGTCTCATCTATAGAGCAGCTAGTCTCATCACTCTTTTATAGACTGGCAGTAGTATCTAGCTAGACTCATTACTTTCGTATCTCAATCATTATCTCTATATCATAGACAGGTTCACTGTCGTCCTATCATTTCGAGATCATATATCTCAGGAGGAGATACTGTCTAGCCAAATCTCTTAGTTGCCAATCTTAGCACAATTCCACAGTCTTTAAGAGTTTAAGGATCATATCACAATGCTACTCATGTTCCATTTATACTCTAGACTCTATCAGTATTTCATCAATTTACTCATGTAAGGATGCCTCATTCTTTAGGCTTATATACTTCACAAGGTAAATCGTTAACCTCGTAACCTTAATAAGAACTCGTAAAATTTACTCCGAGTTCTAATCATCATCTCATGGACATCAATCTCTAATCTTTTATCTAAGGACTCTTTGTACTAAGGCTAGTCTTATTAACTCCTCACACATCCCTAATCAGCTCAATAAAGCATCTATTTTCATGTAGATGAATACTTGTTCTTCACCAGAACTTTATTAATGATAGGAAATCAATACATCCTTTTTAATTCATCTACAACTCAATATCATTTGTATTTCTCTCATTTACACTTATACAGATAATTTCAATATTCTCAAATTTTTTTTTTGTATTTTCGTCATCCAGGCCTTTACACATGAATTTCATTATTCACACAATTTCCAGAGTTATTTTCTTAAGCTTTTCGGATTCTTTCTATATCCTCCGATATAAGCTTATAATTTAACTTCATATTCAAAATCGAGTCAATGTTATCTCGATTCCTCTAATTTATATAATTCTGGAAGTTTTATCGGAAATCAAATCTGATATTTTCTTTAATCATACATTTCTTATCATCTTGTGACCATCGTTCTTCAACTTTTCATCTGATGATGCCTTTTACAAAGATTGCTCTTATAAGCTCCTTATACATCTCCGATTAAATCATATTTAAGGCATCACTTTCATATAGATATTTATTTGTTCTTCATAAGAACTTTAGTGTATAATAAAAATTTTAATACATCATTTAATTCATCCTCAAATCATATCATTTGTATTTCCATCCTTTACATCGATACATGTGAATTTCATCATCCACAATCGAGTCAACATTAACCTGATTTCTCAATCTATGTTACTTTGGAATTTATCGGGATTCTCATCCGATAGTTTCTTTAACCGCACTTCTCTTATCATTTTGGACCTTCATCTTTGAGTCCCATCATTTCACAGTGTAATCTCAAGGCAGAGACATTCAATATTCAAATTATTTTGATACATACTCTACCTTGATTTTTGTTACCTAGTCATACTTTACGGCGTTACGAATCTCATTCTGGTAAGCTGTATCAAGTACAATGGTTATCAACACACTTTATAGCTTCCTGTTTCAATTTAGTTATTCACTTTAAAACCATTTCCATTTACTGAATTCAGGCTTAGTTCCCTTGAGTATATTCTCCACGAGGTTTGAACCTTGGCACCCTTTACGTACCTAGTTCCTTACACTCGTATTACCATTGAGATAATTGTAAGAGCTCCGCCCGTTCATATCGACCGTTGGCCAGCATCCCCTAGGCAATTCTTTCGCCCCAGGTTTACCCTTACTAGTGAGTCGGCGATGACATAGTTCGCCTGTATCTCATAACACATGATCCACTACGAGTCGCCCATCATTGAGTCGCCCATCACAGTTCTGTCTCAAGGGTCCTGAAGAATTTAGGTTCGCTGTCATCTTCTTTTTATCACTTCACTGTTCTTATAATTATTCTCTAATTCACAGTACCCTACACAGTACCTCATTCTGTAGCACATATTTCAAGATATGTCGGTTCTATATAAGATTATCTGTTTGATACCTCAAAGTAGTAAAAATGTATAGAACCATAAGTAACCATACCAATATGTATTTCATTATCGATACTATTCACCTTATCAGTCAATTCTTGTAATTATTTCACTCTTCATAGTATTCAACGATCCTGTTCAATACACTCTAAATTTTTCAACCCTTACAGTAAATAACCGAGCCAATCATCTGATGACATTCCACTACACTCTTTGGATCGCATCATATAAGGTCCCGGCCTGTCCGCCGTCCGCCTGTACACATCTGTACTGTCCACTCTGGGTTTTAGAGGTGGCCCCCGTCACACAGACGTGGCACTTAGCCCCTTACGGATTTCTTCGCGTCCGTAATCTAAGTGTTAGTGGAATCAGTAATAGGGATCGTTATATTCATATGACATCCTCTATGCCATTAATAATTCCATTACTATCAATGGATTCCAATTCAGCTCGGTTTTATCACTGTTCCGAACATCGCCCAACATAAGGGCATTTTCGTCATTTCGACATTTATTTCTTTCTCCTCAATATACATTCAAATCAACGAACTGATCATCTATGTGTTGTTAGTATCCCTTCTGATACTTATAACAGTAATTTAGATCTCGTTCGATTTTCGACAGAGAAGTTCACTAAAATCCATAATGGGATTATTTTGCTTGTAATTCAGCTTTATATCTTTAATTTCTCTATCAAATCGGTCAATTCCAACTTCTGGTGATCTATTTTGACTCCCGGTAAAATTTTAGGGTAGGGGTATTTTGGTCATTTTTGGCCAAAAATTTTCTCTCTCTTCAAATTACCCTCAGTTGGTGATCTTAAAGTCTATTTTATGATGATATTTCATCCCCCTCCTTTATACCATCACTTTCAGGTCTCAGTTCGGTTCGGACAGAAAAGTACTGGTGGGATCCTCATCGAGTCCTTTCGGTTCCTTACCGAACCGACCTTCATTCAGATCATAAGA
This sequence comes from Heritiera littoralis, assembly GCA_031772115.1. Classification (NCBI taxonomy): domain Eukaryota; kingdom Viridiplantae; phylum Streptophyta; class Magnoliopsida; order Malvales; family Malvaceae; genus Heritiera; species Heritiera littoralis. The sequence continues at coordinate 7,619,230 of JAPDPK010000022.1, forward strand.
TCACTATTTCAGGTAACATTCCTGAGCCGTTTTCCCTTTTTAGCATTCCTTATTCCAAAATTGCTCACTCCCTTCTAAACACTTAATTCAATTTGCAATCATTTATTTTCTCTATGTATTCAGACTACACAGTACTACAGGTGATGTTTAACTCTTTTCCTTCCAAAAGTATCCACAGACATCAGGCCAACCATTGCTCTAATACCATTTAAATCTGTCACGACCCGTGACCACATTTTTCACCTTATTGTACACAACTTAATCGGTTGGGCTGTCTGTGATACTTCACTTGTACCGACTGTTAAACAATTTTTACATAACATTATTTATATTATACACATCCCCTATCGAATTTAATCAGATAAGCAGTACTGTTGACATGTCTAAATACAGAAAATAAATGATCATACCTCAATTAACTCAGTCTGTCTATCATATTTCCTTCGCGTAGAGCCAGGATCCACAAATCACTGAACTCACAATCATAAAAACCTGAAATGTTTAAAATTAAGGGGTGAGCAAAACCACGGCTTATAAGGGAATTATATGCCTCACTTAATACTCAGCTTCCTATATGCTGAAAATCTTTTTCATTTTTCCTATGGGCTCTAGGCTCGCATGTAGGAAGGATACCACAGTCGGCTAGGGATCCGAATGGAGTAAGGTAGGTATTTTAGAATACCTATCTTGTTCTGGAACCTAGAAGCAACTGTAGAGAGTGATAAATTTCTTTTCGTTTGAAATTTAAATCATTTTCCTTTTTTAATTTCATATCATTTTCATATTCTTTTCAAAATAATGCTTTTACGAAATAAAGCATTTAAATAAAGTAACTAATATTCATATATTCTTTGAAAAGAATATTAGTTAAATCCTCATCATTCTTATTTAAACTCATTTCATATTTTACTGTACAATCATAATTAGTACAGCACTTTAAATAGCAAAACAAGGTATTAATTCCTTTTCGTATAACATATAAATCATTTATTATCTATTATTCAATTTAAAAATTAAAATTAAAATAAGAATATTAAAATCTATTCCACTTATCACATTAGCAAAGCAGCAAGCACTTCGGTAGATTAGTCACTATACACGTTAATAATTCGATTACTAACACATCGGAACTCGTGTAGCACTTAGTTCCCGAAGGAGTCTAGAGGTGGCTCCCACGGTACAGAAATCGAGTCTTTGCTCGGTTTGGCCTTTTGTTTTCCTAGCTTTCGACAAATATAACTGGGTGCTGATTAGGGTCCATTGACTCAACATCGGGAGCAATATGTATATATTGTACTCAAATCACATATGCTTACTCGAAACATAACAGTACGATAACATATTCAGTAATCATAAGAGAGCCATCACACATAACACATTACACAATTCACAGCAAAATCACCTTTCAAATAAGCATATTTCACAGACACATTATGTCCGATTTAAAAATCCTACCATACTTATTCTATTTGTCTTACCCGTAATGTCCAACCAATACCCTATATAAATTTAATTAATTATTTAATGAGGGTTCTTTCATCTCTTACGAGATTATACTAGTAAGATTAATTTAACCCACTTACTTTTCGTCACAATATCCTACGATTTCTCATATTTCGTCTCGTATTACGTGTAATTTATCTATCCAAAGAATTTTCGATGATTTCATTATCACCATTCTCGAAAACATGAATATTTTAAAATTCCATCCCATTATATTCATGTTTTTATGAAATTTAGTAATTTCCTCATTCTTCGTGATTTAATATCGATTTTCGAAAATAAAATCATTTAATATGATTTTATGAGATTTTTCTAAAATTTTCGGCAGCATAACGGTTGCCGATTTACTAACCTCCTGCACAAAAAATACAGTTATAAATTTGCAGCCAGTACTTCATCTCAAAATTTTCAGCAAATCATGCATCATAATAATTTTCATAAAATATTTCCATAAAATATTTTAAATTAAAATATGCAGACTGAATATCCCTACAGTGCTGCACATGCATCCCTTACCTTTTTCCGGGTCGGTGACTTCCTCTTATCGATCGCGCCCGTACTCCATCTCTCTCGATTCCTTATCCCGATCGCTGAAAATAATTTCTGGAATTAAAATTCTAAATTTTAGAATTTTTTCATAATTTATTAAATTTTTCTGAAATTAAATTTCCGGGAAATTTCTTACCGAATTTCCTTAAATTTTCGGGTTGTCGAATTTTCGGGAATTTTTCGAATTCCAGAAATTCTCCTTTTTCCTCTTTTCTTTTTTTTTTCTTTTCTTTCTCTTTCTTTTCTTTTTCTTTTTCTTTTTCTTTTTCCTTTTCTCTTTCTTTTTCTTTTTCCTTTTCTCTTTTCTTTTTCTTTTCTTTGTTCCTTCCTTTCCCGGTCAGACCGGTTCAGACCGATCCAGTGCCTTTGCTCGCCGGTTCCTCGTCGGTGGCAGGTTCTCCGGCGGTTCGGGCGTCCCTCAGCTGGCCGATGGCACGGCAAAGCTATCGGCGGCCGACGGCGGATCGAGTCAATTTTCCTTCGGTTTCTTTCGCCTCTTCGCCGGCCTTCCTCCGCCGTTTACTGTGCCTCGGGTGGCCTCCATCGTCTTCCTCTACCTCCGGCGGTGCTTCGGTGGTAGTGCCTGGATCGGCCAGCACCGCCAGATCTGGTTTTTTTCTTTCCTCGGCTTCCGTTGCGTTTTCTGCCTCCGTTTCTTTCTTTCTTCCGCCGCTGGTGGTTTCCTTGACTTCCTCTTTGGCCGGCGACGACATCCCCTCCATTTTCCCTCACCGGCGGTGGCATCTCCGCCACCGGCGGTCTGCCTGGGAGGGTCGGGATTTCTCCCCGATTTCCTCCTTTCCTTTTCTGTTTTTGTTTCCTTTTTTTTCCTTTCCCTATTTAGTATATAGTATACTATACATTATACACTATATATTAGATTTTATACATATAATATATATTATATATCATACATATATCATTTCATATATAATATAATTCAATATATATTGTATATAAATTATATATATTGTATATTACAAAACATATATCTAGTATATATATGTATATTTATATACTTTAAAATAAATAACATTTATATATAGAATCATATAAATGTTATAATACAACATATATATACTTATAACTTTAATATAAAATAACATTTACATTTTCTATATATGTATGTATATATATATATATATATATTCAGGCATTTATTGTACAGTACTTTAGTGTGTAAGGGGATGTAAACAACAAATTGTAGAAGTTGAATGTAAATTATAGTATTCGTTATAAATTATTTATATAGAAAAACAAATGCGTACTCTGATTATGTGTACTGGGACCAATGTAAATAATTGAATGTTGCTTTAGCTAAATAATTTTGGCATAAAGTCAGAGTTAGGACACTAAGCACAGCCCAACTAAGTGAGTGAAAATGGAAACAGTCAGTTTCGATTTTCGAGAATCGATGATGACATTGGTAAATGTATTGAATTGTGTTTTAAGTGCAGGAGGGTTAGATTAGTTAGTATCGTTACATTGTCGAAATTTCGTAAAACGACCCCTGAAACAGTAAACTACTAATAATAAACTATGTAGGCTAGGAGGAATGAAAGAAGTAGAATGAATAACTAAGTTAGAATTTAGGCATTAGGGTCACGTGTATTTGTAACTCTGTTTCCAAAGGGATTTTGAGTGATTTTTATGCTTTTTAAGATACGCACAAGTTTTAGACTTAATTTTATGCGTAAATAAAATATTTTGAATACTGTTTATTGTACTGTGAACCTTTGTGGAATTTTTATATCTAAAATGCAAATGTTATCAATCTTGCGATTTATGAACTGTTTAAAAATGTTTAATTGAATTGATTTCTAAATGTTTCAGACTGTTATATGATTTGTTTCGAGACTGTTAGCTCCCATAGTCACCGTTGGGTAATCCTACTATAATGAATGTAATGTAATGTTCATTGTTTGACTTTGATCACGTCTTTAGCACCCACAGTCATCACCTGATCAGTGTGCTCTATAGACTTTCTTAACTATGGCCTTATATCTTAATGTTATTTCCCACTTAGGAACCTTAAACTGCATGATTCTATTGGGATGTTGACTGTCTCCATTGAAGAATTTTATCAAATCTCAGTTATCGAAATGAAATATTTAAATGCAAATAAATGCACCGATGGTATGTTTTTATTGTTTGAAAGAAATATTTTACTGAACTGTTATTGATATAAGTTCATCATTTATTACTATATAACAATTTAATGAATAATTTTTTTCTACTATATCGAATTGTTATTGAGATTATGAGAATCATGGAACTCTAGTTTAAAATGCATGAATTCCTTCCCTGTAAAGTTTACTTAGGTTCACTATAATCAAACCTAGGGACTAGGACTAGTAAGGTGCTTTAAAGCATCGTTCTTTACTTAACCTAGTATCCCTAACTAATTATAGAAATCATTCCTTCCAAATCCTATGTCACTGTTAAAGATAGTAAATGTTAATGGTATAAATACATTTAAGATACATGCATGTTAGTTACATAGTATCTGCTCTTTTGTATATATTTCCTACTAGAAAAAAGTTCACCCCTATTTTCCCCTTCCAGGTTACTTGCAACAATATTTGCACGATCGTTAGGAGGACTTGTACTTTAGACAGTATTCCTTTAAGGCGATCACTAATTCCTTTTTATATGTTCAGACTAACTATACAATATAGTAGTGTACTTTTGTATTTGTATCGAAGATGTAAACTATATAGTATAGTTGATAGTTAAAGTTAAGGTAGTTTGTAAAAAAAATTAGCATGGTTGACATATATATGTAAAACCATTCTTAAGGTTTTCAATGTCTATTTTTAATATGTATAATCAAATAGGTTAGATACTATAGTGATGATGAATGGAGATTATGGATACACGACAAAGTAAGAAAAAAATTGAAATAATGACACGACAAACAGCCTAACCAAATAAATCAAAAAGAAAAAGTTAGCCCTAATTTTGGAAAATCAAGATGTTACAAAAGTTGGTATCAAAGCGAGGTTAGTCTGATATTTGTCAATATCATTATGTTGAAAATAGTTTACATCCCTTGATTACTGTACTTGTCTAAATATATATTGTATATAACTGATTAAAGTTATACTAAATTCCTATGTTTATGCTTTGATATTGGCAGAAATGAATCATAGGGGATGGAATATTGGACAGAGACAAGTTGAATCGTCTCCGAAACCTCCCCATCTTCCTCCACCTGAGAGTCTGAACTCTTGATTATCACGACTAGAGAGGAGCTTCAGGACCATGATGAGCTTGTTTACTTAGTTCATGGCCAGTTTTAATCATAATGCCACAACGAAGCACTAGTAACACCTACGTCACCACCTCCTCCTTAACAGGCTAATGCCCCTTTAATGCCACAGTCGCCACCCGCACACCCACCACAATAGCCATATTCTCAACCCCAGCCAGTACAGCCAACCCCAACACAGGTTAGACAAGGTCTGTTATAGACTGCGATGTTAATTTTTTGAGGCAATTCAGGAAGTTAGACCCACGTAAGTTTAAAGATGACAAAGATCTGCTGGTAGTTGAAAATTAGATAAATGCCATCGAGAAATTGTTTGCTTATATGAGGTGTTCAGAGACAGAAAAAGTAAGTTTGGCTACTTTTGTGCATATGGACGAGGCTAAGCATTGGTGGAAATCCACCTAGACGATGCTATGGGCTAGGAATCAAGTTATCACTTGGGATATCTTTATGGAGGCTTTCAATAAGCAGTATCTCCCCTGTACTGCCCAGAAGAGCCTACAGATAGAGTTTTTGGGATTGACTCAGGGTAATCAGTCAGTGGATCAATGTGAATCAAAGTTTACAGCTCTAACCAGATTCGATCCAAGGACAGTGCATAGCGAAGAGCATAAGATTTAGAAGTCCTTAGGCCATCCATCAAGGCTAAGCTGGCACCATTTGATATTGCCACATATGACGAGACTATTCGTCTAGCCTAATTGTGTGAGCAAGACTATGAGTTCCATCAGACCGAATTGGTACCTATGCTAAGGGCAAGGGCAAGTAGAAGGCTAAGCGAAGCTCAGATGATAGGAACTCATTAGATAAGCACCATACTAAAAAAGCTAACAAAGATGAAGTGACTAGTAAGGCTTCAAGTGATAAGGCTATTAAGTCTGCCGTTATAGATAGTTCCACAGGTTCTCATAGTGGTACATTGACGAAATGTGAACACTATGGTAGGTCTCACGGCACCAAACGATGTTATTGGGTTACAGGTACGTGTTTTGGTTATTGATAGACTGGACATCAAATTAAAGACTTCCCCAAAGAATAAAAATAAGATAACAAAGCCCAAAAAGACCACACAGCCTTCGAGACGAGCTATGACAGTAGAGAAGCAAAAGAAAGGTGTGACTCAAAGACAAGTTTATGCCATTGATAAGGAAACAGTCGACACCTCTTCAGATGTGATTAAGGGTAAGATTTTTGTTTTTGATATTAATGCTATTACATTGTTTGATCCGGGTTCTACCCACTCTTTTGTGTCTCCTTTGTTTGCTACTAAAATACCCAGAAAGCCTGAACCTATAGGGCATCTGTTACAGATAAATACATCATTTAGGGAATTGCAAATAACAATTATAGTGTATCGTAACTGTAAGCTACTGATAGGAGAGAGGGAATCAGTAGTATATCTAATCTTATTGAATATGTATGGATTTGATATGATATTAGGGATGGATTTGTTAGTTGAAAATTGGATTAGTTTGGACTGCTACGCTAAGTCTATAACATTCTCTTCTCCTGATAGATATATTATAATGTTTGCTACTACATAATGAAAGTATATGTTTTATTGACTTAAGTGTTTGAAGAAATCTCATAGATTGTATTTGATATTAAAGGGTTCATTGCCTATGTTGAGGATGTAGAAATGAAGAGTCCGAAGTTACATGAGATTCTTGTGGTCAGGAATTTTCTCGACCTATTTCCAAATGAGTTATTGAGGCTTTCTTTTGATAGGGAGTTAGAATTTACTATAGATTTGGTGTCCGGTACTGAACCTATGTCCAAGCCTCCTTATTAAATGGCATTAGTGGAGCTTGAGGAGCTCAAGAAGCAACTATAGTAGTTATTGGACAAGGGTTTTATCTGACCTAGCAACCCTCCGTGGAGTCACCAGTCTTGTTTGTTCGTAAGAAGGATGGCAGCCTGAAGCTTTGTATTGATTACAGTCTGTTGAACAGGGCTACTATTAAGAACAAGTATCCTCTTCCCAGGATAGATGACTTATTTGATTAGCTTCGAGGTGCCCAAGTCTTTTCTAAGATAAATCTTAGATCGGGATATCATCAATTGAAGATTCGTTGTGAAGATGTCCTTAAGACTGCCTTCAAGACCTTGTATAGCCATTATGAATTCCTGGTAATGCCATTCGATTTCACTAATGCCCCCACAACTTTTATGAATTTGATGAATAAAGTCGTTAAGCCTTATCTGGAGGTGTATTCTAAGTCTCGAGAAGAGCATAAGCAATAGCTTTATATTGTTCTTCAAACCCTTAGGGATTGGAAGCTTTATGCCAAGTTGAGCAAGTGTGATTTTTGGCTAAATCAGATTACGTTTTTGGGTCACATGGTGAATAAGGACGGGGTGTCTATTGATCCGTCTAAGATAAAGGCCATTGTTTAATGGGATAGGCCAAAAACAGTGACTGAGATATGGAGTTTTATAAGTCTAGCTGGATACTATAGAAGGTTTGTTGAAGGTTTTTCCAAGTTAGCTGCTCCTTTGATGCTCCTCACGCATAAAGATGTTAAGCTTGAATGAGATGATGCCTATAAGCTAGTTTTCATGAGCTGAAGCGTAGGTTGACTACAGCACCTATCCTTACTCTTCCCAATGGTTCAGGAGATTTCTTAGTATATAATGATGCCTCTGCTCATGGTTTTGGCTGCATGCTTATGCATCTTAGAAAGGTAGTTGCTTATGGTTTTTGTCAACTAAAGGACCATGAGAAGAACTACTCCACACATGATTTGGAGTTAGCTGCGATAGTGTTTTCTTTAAAGATCTGGCGACGTTATCTTTATGGAGAGAGGTTTCAGGTGTTTATAGACCACAAGAGTTTCAAATATTTGCCTTCACAAAGAAAATTGAATATGAGGCAATGCAGGTGGATTGAGCTTCTAAAGGATTATGATTGTTAGATCTTTACCACTCGAGGAAAGCTAATGTTATTGCATATGCATTGCGCAGAAAGCACCTAGGTTTGCTATCATACATGATGGTTCAAGAGAACAATTTGTTGGAACAATTTACGAGCTTCAGTTTGAATATCACTCCTTCTAAGAGTATGGTATGATGGCTAGTCTATGGATTGAGCCATATTTGATTGATTGAATTAGAGTTGCTCAAAGGGAAGATGTTTATTGTGTTGAGACTGCTAGTCAAGTTTAGTCGGGTGTTCAGTAGGACTTTAGGATTAGTAGTGATGATATTCTTAGGTTCAAAGGGCGTATTTGTGTTCCTGATATTAAGGAGTTGAAAGATATGATACCAACTGAAGCTCATACTTCGAGGTACACTCTACATCCAGGCAGTATCAAGATATATCATAATCTGCATAAAGGGTACTAGTGGTCTGGGATGAAAAGAGACATTGCTGAGTTTATTGCAAAATGTCTCACATGTCAGTAGGTTAAGGTGAAGCATAAGAAGTTTGCAGGTTTGTTACAACCTCTGCCTATACTTATGTGGAAATGGAAGCATGTCACAATGGATTTTGTTATGGGTTTGTTGAAAACTAAGCAGAATCATCATGCCATCTGGGTGATAGTAGATTAATTGACTAAGTCTGCACACTTCCTTGCCATTAAGTCCACTAATTCTCTTAGTGCTTTGGCAAATTTGTATGTTAGAGAAATTGTTCAGCTTCACGAAGTTCCAGTGAGCATCACTTTTGATAGAGATTCCAGGTTCACCTCCCACTTTTGGGAACATTTTTAGGAATTCATGAAGTCTCGATTAAATTTTAGCATGGCTTTCCATCCGCAAACTAATTGACAATCCGAGCACACCATTTAGACGCTTGAGGATACGTTGAGAGCTTATGCCTTAGACAATAAAGGCTCCTAGAATGATCATCTGGCCTAAGCCGAGTTCACTTATAATAACAGTTATCGGTCGAGTTTTGAAATGCATCGTATGAAGCACTTTATGGTGGAAGGTGCCGTTCTTTGATTAACTGGGGATATTGGCTCCTGATTTGGTAGAATAGGCTTCTGAGGATATTCGTTTAATCTATGAGAGGCTTAAGATAGCTTAGAGCTACCAGAAAAGTTATGCCGATAGTCGGTGCAAACATTTAGAGTTTTCAATTAAATATTCTGTATTTCTGAAAGTTTCTCTATCGAAGGGTGTTATAAGGTTTTGTAAGAAAGGGAAATTAAGTCTTCGTTTTATCGGGCATTCGAGATCTTAAACCAAGTGGGAGATGTGGCTTAGATTAGTGTTACCTCCAAACTAGCTGCTGTGCATAACATCTTCCATGTGTTTATGTCACGGAAATACCATCTAAATCTGTCTCATGTCATAAGTATCAGCCTCTGCAAATCAAGGAAGACATGAGTTGTGTAGAGAGATTAGTTCAGATTCTAGATCAAAAGGAGCAAGTATTGCAGTCTAAGACGATTCCCTTAGTCAAGGTTCTCTGGTAGTAACATTCATTAGAAGAGGCAACATGGGAATTAAAAAGCATAACGACAAAGAAGTATCTTAAAGTGTTTACACAGTAGCCTGATTTAAATTTGGAGGACCAAATTTCTTAAGGTGGGGAGGGTATGAGATTCATATATTCTTTCCATTCATATACACTATATTTGAAGTTAGAATGAATGGATTTAACAATGATGATAAGTTGCCTTATGTCTTGTAGGTATTAGGGAAATCGTTAGGTGGTCCATAGGATTTTCCTAACCCAGATGGGAATAAAAGTGGCTAATTGTTAATTTTAAGATCGAAAGACAGAATCAGAAAGAAGACCGCTTTTTGAAATTCCTTCATTTAAGCATACCTAGGTTTGTGTGTAACAAATTCGAAAATAACGGTCGTGTCCATAGCCTCAATAAACTTTTGTGAATAACGGTCAGCCTAGTTTGACGATTAACCCACAGACTATTATAGTTGAACCCTCATGTGAAGATGTCTCATGCAGTTCCAACACACAGACTGAATCACGCGAAAATGTTAAAAATGTGAACAAGCCAAAAAAGTCATTATTTAGGGCTATTTTGGTAATTTCACAAGTAAAGCTGGTCAAACCCTACCCAAAAGTCAATGTTTGACTACATTATCATAAATAAATATATTTTGTATAAAAATAGAAATAAATCTAAATTTTTATCAATTATATTAAATAATATAATATTGATTGGGATATAAGTGATGATGTTGGCTCAATTACCTAACCGAGAGGGGTGTGAATCAGTTTTTCTCAAACCTTAGGTTTGTTTTTGGTTCTCTAAATTCTCTACACTATTTTATCGTATCTTAGCATGCAATTCTAGTTCAATACAATAAGGACAAGTAAATTGCAATAAAGTAAAGAGTGTAGAGTTAGAGAATTGTACATAATGATAAAGGTTCGGTAACCTTGCCCACGTCCTCTACCTTGAGACGTTTTCAAAGATTTTCCCCAAATTCACTAACTTGAAGTTGTTACACTCTTTTTCGCCTGCTCAAGAGTAACCTTTACACCGCTCCTTTTTTCAGGCTTAAGGAGAAAACCTTACACCTTCTTTTTCCAAGCTCAAGAAGGAAACCTTACAACCACTACTTTTTACGAGATCAAGTAGCAAACCGTACAACCTCGCCCTTTTATGGCTCAAGGAGAAAACCTTTCCACCCAACACCTCACTCATAATGAAGCATTCAAGGGTTCACTCCCTTTTATAATTTGTGAATGGGTTTACGAGAGATATAATCAAGAATAACCTCTAAGAGGATGGGTGATTACAAGTTAAAGCTCTAGGGAAAACTTTACAAGTTTTGTAATATATAAGAAGGATGAGAATGATAAATGATTTTGAATTTTTACCACTTGGAATGTTTTTTTAAAGCTTAAGAAGATGAAGAATGAAGTCTCTTCAGTGTCTTGAACTTCTAAGCTTCTATTTATACTCCCTTGGTTGATTGTTGAAGCTTGGTGGAGCTTAAAACTAATTTTCCCATTAGCCCTCACAAAAAACTAGCCATTGGCCACATTTCGGGGAGGGGGGGGGGGAATCGATCCCTTTAATGGGAGGATTGATCCCCTTCACTGTTCCAGTCCTCTAAAAGTTTCTGCCATCTTGGGATGGATCCCTTCATTGCAGAAGATCAATCCCTTGTCCGTATACCGATTATTTTGGGCATTTTTAGGTTGAAAAATGATGTAATCTTTGATTTTAAATCATCCTAAATCATTTTTCAACTTTATGTAAGTATTTCTTGACTCAATCAAATGAAAATTTAGTCCAAATATTTATTAAGTAATTTTCTCAAAATTATAATCAATAATTCAATAAGAAAATTACTTAAACCAATAATTAAAAATGTTTTCTAAATTGATTAAAACCAATAAAGATAATTACTTAAATCATGGTCTTATATTTGATAAAAGCACTTAATATGGTTTGTGAAAATAATAATTGATAAAGCAAATTTACAATATTGATCATTCATTTAATTTTGCATAAGTGTTTGTCATTTTAAAATATATATAAACTTAAAAGCCAACAATTTCCCCCTTTTTGATATGACAAAACTTAAGATATATTTGCTTTGAAAATACTTTAAAAAAGCTCCCTCTTTATATAAGCATGATTTGCAAAATAATGCTCCCTCTTAATGTGAGCATGATTTTCAAAACAATTTATAAACCACATTATCTCTTGCCCTTTTTGTCCTAGCAAAAAGAAGGATAAACAAAAATTGCTCTTCCCCTAAAAAATATGGCTTAAAATTTTGGCTTAATAGAAAAAACTTCCTCAACCTTTATTACAAAATGGAATTAAGCCTTCAACGTTTTATTACGTGAAAATCAGTCCATAAACTTTTATGTCATTGTAAATAAACCCTCACCTTTTAAAATTATGCAATTAAGTCCAAATCTGTTAAATGACACTAACTATCGTTAGGACATCTAACGTGAAAGCTGACGTGGATAGCTTAGTTGGCTGCCACGTGTGCAATACTAACGGAAGTTAGTGTCATTTAACAGAATTGGACTTAATTGCATAATTTTAAAAGGTTGAGGGTTTATTTACAATGAAATAAAAGTTTATGGACTGATTTTCACGCAATAAAACGTTGAGGGCTTAATTCCATTTTGTGCTAAAGGTTGAGAGTCTTTTTGGCTATTAAGCCTAAAATTTTTGAGGACATAAAAAAAAAATTTTACGCCAACTAACAAACTAAAGATTAGTACATTGGGAGTTATAGCACAAATATATCAATGTCCATACAAAGAATGTGAAGTGTTTGTACATGCAATGGACAATGTTCATGACATTATAACCCAATTCTTCATAAATAATTTCAGAAAATAGTCAATTGGTTATAATGAAGCGTAATGAATCTATCAAACATCTAGATATATCAATTGTTCTTTTATAGTTCAACCAAGATGCATGATAATATATATTGATTATGAGTTAAGTTTAGATGAAAGATTATGCAATGAGCTCATAAACCATTTTCAAGAAATAATGTGCGTAGAATTAAATCAAATATCAATTAACCGCATATTCTAGCACAAAAAGGTCTCATGCAAATGCATCCTAAAAGAATTCTTCCTTATTTGTCATTTCAATCTTGAGAGAAGAGCTATCAATTTAAAGCACATACCAATTGTTACCAATGGTTGACATAAACATTTTACATGATTTCATTTGTTATGTGAGGTATGTTCATACTACAAGAATAGACAAGTTGAGCAAGTAAGAATGTAGTCACACATCCATTAACATGCATATGGATTAATATAAACAAAAGCATACTATCATAAAGTATTAATCCATAATCACAATCACAAATTCAATCATATGGAAGATTCAAGAATTCATGTCATTCAAGCAACACATTCTCTTCCATAATCATAAGCACAAAAAATCTTATGCTCAATTTCCAATTAAAGATTTTAACCAATTATGAGCAAGGAAAGGTTCAAGATTACTATCTTAATCACATTATAGCCATATCCCTAATTGTTTTATTATTTAAGGTTCTAAGAGGTATATGCTATTTAACTAAAATGGTTTTACGTAAATGAATCAATATCATCAAGCTAAAGTATAAAGTTCACAATCTATGAGTGTGATCAAGTAAGATTTCATGAAAACAAATATTCTCAACTCACAGGCATGATCATTGATTCAATTTAAGCAATCATGCAAGCTCAAATCAAAATATTCAAGAATCTAAGCATGGATATCAATCAAGATACATTTGTTCAAGTTTGCATTTATCCTTGAATATTGATGTTGTCATTAAGGGTTAAGTTCTTTAAATAATTGGCCATAAGTTAAATCTAAGTTCATGGATTACAAATTTTATTCATTTGAATATTTAAGATCCATTTATGTGACAATCATAATTTTTTATCTCGATTAGTAAATTGATTACATTAGACTCGTATAAGTTAATATATAGTGTTTGAGAGTGAACGAAATTCATTTAATTAAATGATGTTTATGAATTTAATTAAATAAAAATTTAGGAAATAAATATATATATAAACAAACTCATATATATAATAAACTTAGGTACATATATATACTCTAAGTCGATAAAAGATACATATATGTGTGTGTGTGTGTAAATATATATATAAATATATAAAACTATATGAAAATATAATGAATATAAATAGAAGTAATTAGTAAATATGAATTATATATATTCATATGTATTAAATATAATACAATATGTATCATGATATATATAGATATATTTATAAAAAAGAAATATATTTACAATATATATTCATTAAAGATAGATATATTTCTAGTTTTTAAATATAAAAATATATTATATATTAAAAGTAAATAAATAATAATAGAAAAATTGGAGTTTTGGTGGGATTTTTCCCTCCAAAACACGAAACATGGCAAACCCCTTCATCAGTAAAAATAAAATAAAAAGAAAGAAAGAAAAGAAATCAAAGAGAAGAGAAGGATAGGGTGTTGAAACCCACCATTGTTGCTGCTGGCACCAAAAACTGTTAGTAGCAGATGGATCAGTAGAGAAGGAAGAGGAATAGAGGGGGCTTGGTTGAAGGCTGATCAAAGGAAAGAAGAAATGATGAAGAAAGAAGTGAACCAAGAAAGAAAAGAGAGATTGGTTTTGAGAGAGTGTGAGATTCATATTTTCTACCATTCCTATATATTATTAGTGAAGCTAGAAAAAAAGGATGTCTTATTAGTGATTAAATGATACTTGTTCTGAAGGTATAGAAAGGAATCGCATTGTGGGCCCCACTCTATTTCTGGTGTCTTGATCGAGGTGAGACTTGAAGGAATCATTATTGAGAGCCAGAAATAGTAGTGGTAAGAATCTATACTTTAAATTCATTTGTTTATGCATGTTTTGAAAAGTGTGTAAACAAATTAGAAAATGACGATTAAGTCCATAGGTAAAAAAATTTTCGTTAATAATAGTAAAATCGAAACGACTTTGGACCATCTATCAGTGATAGAAAATTTCCAATGAAATCAAGCCTTAGGCCATGCAGACAAATGGATCGAATCACGCAAAAAAGTAGAAAATTACGCGATTCAATGATTACGGGTATTTTGGTGATTTTACTCGAATGGGCAGTCAAACCTTAACAAAAGCTTAACCAATGATTAGAGAATGTTAAATAGAAGTGTTTCATGATTGAATAAAATATTTTGAAGGTTAGACTGTTTTCAAAGAAGTCAACCATGAAGGGCAAATTTGAAAAATTACTTTAAGTATAAGGGTATTTTAGTAATTTGTACTATAAATAGTAATTTTTATGGAAATTTCCAGCCTTCTTCCTCCCATTTTTGGCAGCCGTTACCTTCTCTCATTTTCCTCCATAGCCAAGCTTCTTAAGAGAGAGAAAATGCTTGGAAACCTTAGAAAAAGACACCGAAACCAAAAAGTTCCTTCACCAAACTTGTATAGAATTCAGAAGCCTACAATTTGACACCAAAATCAAGTGCCAAAGTGGCCAAAATCCTAGGATAGACACTCCCTCAAGTTTCAACAAAGGTAAGAAAGAGAAGGAATTTGTGATTTTTCATGTTTTAAGGATTTAATACTATGTGTTTAAGGTGTTTTAAGTGTGTGTTCAAGCTTGAGTTGGTATTGTTGAAATAGAATCAAGAGAATTCTCTCTTTTAGGGTCATGGCCAATATCCTTCATGCATGAATGTGATGTGGTTAATGTGGAAATGATGTAGATTTAATGTATAGTCAAGCTAAAATATGAATTTAAGCTTGAAAGTGGAAAAAATGAAGTAGAGAGTGAAGTGGAGGATGAATTTCGAAATTTGAATAGCATTCTGTCTGAGAAATAGTTGACTGCCCAGTATAGCAACCGACTGCCCAGAGATAGAATTCGAATATTTTCCTCGTAACCAACTTAAACCAATTGACTGCCCTACATAGCAGTTGACTACACCTGCAACCGACTTAAGCCAATCGACTGTCGTTCATACCAGTCGACTGCTTTTTACTCAAAAGTATTTTATTTGAAAACCAATCGACTACTTAAAGAAACTAGTTGAGTGCCCACTGTGTGGATAGTTTAAAAGGAAGAAATGCTAGAATCAATTTATAATTACAAGAATAGTATAATTTTCATAATTGAAATATTGAAGTTGACTATGTTCAAATATTGAATTGCAGCTTCGAAGTCCCAAGAAGATGTAGGTGATAACTCGCGACATAGCGAGAATCTGACAAGTAAAGGATATATATAGGAGACGTAGGGATACTATGGTGCAGTGAACTATTAAAAATGCCTTGATGATACTGAACTTTGTGGTCTAGTAGAGAATTGAAACACTGGATTTGTGGTTTATAAACTGCATTTGCCTGCAAGAAGGTTAGGGTAGGCTTAGCTGTTTATGTGATGAAATTTTCTAGAAATAGCATTAAATCCTTGAAATTATCATTGGTGTGATTTGAAAAAGAAAAATGAAGTGGAGAAGAATGAAATTTCATAGATAGCTTCCAAAGATGTCTTTTGTATGTAAATTTTATACCTCAGTCTTCATTGGGATTTTTATTAGTTTTTACATGTTTTTCGCTACATAAATGTTTGGGTTAATGTATTAATTAGCTCCTGAACTATACCACTTTTATCACTTTTGTACTTGTTGAATTTTTGCTATCACTTTAGTATTTAAACTTTTCCTCCGTCAGACACTTAACCCCAAACTCTAACGCCATTTGAGAAAATGGTGACGTGGCATTTTGGACCAATCAAATTTTGCCATTTGGATAAAAAATCCACCTCAGCTCTCATTAAATGTGCCATATCAGTAAATAATATTTCTTATTTCAAAATATATATACCGAATATAACAAAAAAAAACAAATTTCGGTTTGCTAAAGGTTCCCATGATTTTTTGCTCTTCTCTTTCGAAATCCTTACCAGCCATTTCTGAGAGAGATTTCGAAATCCTCCCGGTAAAAGAACTATTTCTTACATTGATACTCTGGTTCAAGGACTATTTCTTCAACTGAATTTGTAATGGAAGACCCACACAAATGGAAGAGAGTAGAAGCAACTAGAGCTCAAAACCCACAGTTCATTCTAGGAATTTGGTTTGCCATTGTGGATTGAGGGCTCCAATCTGCACCTCGATGACACCATGGAACAAAGGAAAGATGTTCTATTGTTGCCCAAATTACAAGGAGGTATGGCTCATTTAGATTTTATCTAAGATTTTGTTAAAGCCAATGAGTTATACTAATTTGTTAGATTTTGTTAGATTTTATCAAAATTTGTTACTAATTTTGGGGTTTATACTACTTGTTACAGACCAGTGGGTGTGGGTTTTTCCATTGGGTTGATAGGAATGATGGTGATGAGATCCCAGAGGTTCATCTCAAAAATGTGAATGATGAATTAGTAAGTCAGAACAAGATGTTGTTAATAGAAAACAGGCAGTTGAGGATTGAAAATGAAGAATTGAAGAAATCTATTAAGGTTGATGAAATCAGTATGTTGCTCAATAAGGTTAGAAATCAAAAAGAGAAGATGACTGCATACAAAGGAATGGTGGCAAGGAGTAAAAATGATGCATGTCTGTATAAGATTATCTTGCTAGTTTCATGGGTCATTTTCCTAGTGTATGTTCTTTCAAATATGTAGATGTATGGCAATGTGTATGTAAAATAGTACATTTGTTATATTGTAATTAACCTTTAAGAATGTAAAAATGCAAGTTTCTGCTGGCTCACTCATATTGCAAGTTCTGTTGGCCTAAAATTCTTGTCATTTTGTTATGTTTATTATTAAGATGCATAGTTGAACATAAAATAAAAATAGCAGAAAATTAACTTTAGGATTATCCACTTGTAATAGAAAGTATACAATGAACATTCATTTATAATAGAAAGTGCAGAATGTTACATTTGGCTAAAAATGACAAAACAACATCCTGAGTGCATTTGGTAATAGCCTACAAAAATTCAATGAACCAAAATGCACAATGTTGTTGCCTTCTAAAATGTGACAAGAAAAACATCCAAATTACATCCAAAATAACATAAACAATCTTAATTACATCCACAATAAAATCAGTGTATGACAACAAAAACAGCCATAACTTTTTCAGCTGTTGGGACTCTTTCACTTTGACGTCTTTGCTTTGGTTGGATTTTTGCCTTTCCTTTGGTCTCTGTTTGCATAAATGTCATCATAATCTTGCCTTTTCCTCTTTGTTCCCAACAACTCATTTCTTAGATCCTATAATAGATAAAAAGAATATTAGAATCTATTTGTTAGCTATTAATATATTGTAGTTATAACTTTTAACTTAAATAATCTGAATAACACATAATACCTTGAAAAATCCAGTAGGTTCATCTGCTTCTCCATCCAAGTTTGCAACTTCTTGTTGATTGTTGGCAGTAGCAGTGGCAGTGGTAGTGGTAGTGGTAGTGGCAGTGGCAGTCTTTACAGATTGGCTTCTTGTTTCAAGGGTGAAAATTAGACATTGGCTTCTAAAACCAGGCTGTAAAACAAATTAATTTGCAGCATCAAAATAAAAATAGTTATAAAATGAAGTATAAAGTAATAACTAATATCATTACTATTCAACTTACATTCAATATTTGCAATCCTGTCTTCTCATTAGTATATATCTCCATGCCTTGCATTATCTTCTTCCCTCTAGGGCCAAGTACACCTATTTTTTTCTTACCTTTATTAGGATCCCTCCATGATGTTCTTGGTTGTGTTGATGGTTCTTCTTCTATTAACATTGATCTCCCTCTTACTGCTGACATTTTTGATAATGTAGTTGGTGTTGTTGCCGGCAGATGGACATTTTAAGGCACTTGAACTATTGGCATCTGGACAGGTTGAGGCACTTGGTCAGCTGAGGTGGCTTGAACAGTGGAGGAGGCTTGGCCACTTGAACCACTCCCTTTTGAACCACTCCTTCTTGAACCTCTACCCTTTGAACCTCTCCCTGTTGAACCTCCATCCATTATTGTAGGTGTAGGTGTTCCTGTAAAGTTTTCTGCTAGCACATAATTTGTGCTTTCACGACCCAAAGGCCATGACATTCCCTTAACACTTACCTTATTTCATGTAGAAAATTACGAACCAAAATTTTCTTTTCTATTTACGGTTTGTATTCAGTGTTAGTGTAGTAACTAATTCCAATCTTGCCTTAATAATATTATTTCTCTAGCTATATCATACTTCTCAAAGTGATTTTTAATCATTTTAGCCTTATTTTCACTTATCCAAAAGAAACAAGTCGAAAACCTACCCCTTGTATTTTATCAATTTCCCCAGTGAAATCACCTGCATTAAACACATTCTAAACTTCACAATACAACCAGCTTTTATTTCCCACAATTCACACAATCATGCATCTCATATATCTCAAGATTCATTTCACTAGAATTTCCACATTTTGCATTTTTATGCATACTTCAAAATATATATCTAATCCCGGATCGTACTCAATAATCACATAGACCTACATAATAATCTAATGCGATTCAAAGTTACATCCCATTTACTTCCTAGTATTGTGAAAATAAAGTTTGCATAATTATCAAAATGATATACCATTGTATATCTCAAAAGCACAAAAGCAAGGCTCGGAGAACGTAGACGAGTACCACAGCTAGGTACAGTTCCCGAGAGAGCCTATATGAAGCCTGAGCTGGATATCAACCCGTATAATCTGTAGATGTTAAATTTAAGGGGTGAGCAAATCCACGGCTCAGTAAGTAGCTTAAATAAGTACATACTAGGCTTACATCGTAAAACAGGATCATACATGCATGAACTCTATAAAATAACATGTATGCATTATATCATGATTAGCTACCAATTTGTATGTACAACAGATTGCATAAGCTCATTCATACTTTTCTTCATTCCTTTAACTCATAAAATATCATTCTTTTTATCCCTTTTTATCGATATGGTTAAGTATGAAGGAAACAACCATTTCCAATAACACATGATTCTATAGCATAATATAAGTAAAATTCAACAATTACTCCCATTCTACGTCATATGTGTAATATCTATTTTATCTAATGATACTCATCACATTCACAGATCACAATCATTTATTCATTGTCTCAATGGCATATGATTTTCCATAATTCATAGATCACAATCATTTATTCATTGTCTCAATGGCATATGAATTCCCATAATTCATCAATACACGTGTAGCACTTAGCTCTCATAGGACTCTAGAGGTGGCCTCATAGTTCACGAAGAAGGCTACGTAGCACGTAGTTCCTTTGAGTTCTCTAGAGGTGGCTGACACGGTACAAAAGATCGAGTTTTACTCGCGTTTGCCTCTATGGCTTATGTTTTCAAATGGTTCATCGATACACGTGTAGCACTTAGTTCTTAAAGGACTCTCGAGGTGGCTCCCACAGTTCACGAAGAATCTGTGTAGCATGTAGTTCCCTTGAGTTCTCTAGAAGTGGCTCACACGGTACAAAAGATTTAGTTTTACTCAAATTAACCTCTATAGCACATTCTTTCTAATGGTTCATCGGAACTCGTATAGCACTTAGCTCTCAAAGGACTTTAGAGGTGGCTCCCACAGTTCACGAAGAAAGCTGCGTAGCACGTAGTTCTTTTGAGTTCTCTAGAGGTGGCTCACACGGTACAAAGGATTTAGTTTTACTCGGATTAGCCTCTATAGCACATTCTTTCTAATGGTTCATCGGAACTCGTGTAGTACTTAGCTCTCAAAGGACTCTAGAGGTGGCTCCCACAGTTCACGAAGAAAGCTGCGTAGCACGTAGTTCCTTTGAGTTCTCTAGAGGTGGCTCACACTGTACAAAGGAATGAGTTTTACTAGGATTTGCCTCTATGGCGCATGCTTTCTGATGTTTCATCAGTAACATGCAGCACTTAGCTCTCAAAGGACTCTAAAGGTGGCTCCTGCAGTTTACGAAGAAAGCTGCGTAGCACGTAGTTCCTTTGAGTTCTCTAGAGGTGGCTCACACGGTACAAAGGAATAAGTTTTACTCGGATTTGCCTCTATGACGCATGCTTTCTGATGTTTCATCAGTACACGTGCAACACTTAGCTCTCAAAGGACTCTAGAGGTGGCTCCCGTAGTTCACAAAGAAAGCTGCGTAGCAAGTAGTTCCTTTGAGTTCTCTAGAGGTGGCTCACACGGTACAAAAGGTCGAGTCTTTACTCGGGTCGGCCTCTTTCGTAGTTTTCGACAAACACGACTAGGTACTAATTGAGGTCCATGAATTCAACAGTGTAAGTAGCATATATACTGCAATTATTTCAAGTATTCATTCTCAAGGTATCATAATACATTAACATGCTCAATAAACATAAATAAACTATAACACATAGCACGCAAGTCACAACTAAGATTTCTCTGCAAGCAAGTATTATTCACGATCACATCATGTCCAATTTATATCTTACCATACTTACTCTATTAGTCTTATCCGTAATGTCCCACCAAGCTTGATATGAATTTAAACAAATATTTAATAAGATTTCTTTCATCTCTTACGAGATGACACTAGTAAGGCTTACTTAATCCACTTACCTCGAGGCTTAGTAATTATCCTCCTCGCGCTTCCGAGTCTGTACTCAAACCTCTACACCGTTCCGCTTCGCTACACATAATCCATTAACATTTGGATAAGTTTACATCATCGTGCTTAATCACGTACTTAAAGTAAGGACCTTAAACGCTATTAATTTCGAGTAACTATTAATCTAAAACTATCTTCTTATCGTCAATTATGACGTACCCATGGTATGAGTCCTTATATACATATATATATATATGTTTTAAGCATCTTTGTGTTTATATTTATATGTATATTCCAATATATATATTATAGATATATATTTGTTTATCTATGCTCATCCCATTTTTTCTTTCTTCATACAAATATACATTATGCATGAGCATATGCATTTAGACATATATATATATATATATATATATATATATATATATATATGTACTTAGACTTTAAACAAAACATTGCAAAGCCTTACTTTACCTTGAAAACCCTTTAAAGCATCCTTGTTAGCTTTTTGTAAAAATTTCAGAATCTAATCGTCAAGCCGTAAATTTTACATTACTTCTAACTCAGTTCCCTATTCGGAAGTATAAGGCTTACTTCTTAATTCATCTTGTGCCATTTCCAATAATTTTCCAAACTTTGGTCCAAATCTGGCACATTAGGTAGGATAGTTTCCTGACCTCTGTTCATTAAAATTTATATTACTAATTATAGGGACATGTAATTTGTACAAACCCAAAATCATATCAATCCTGACTCATTTACCTTTCTGAAAATGTAAAGTTTGCAATCAAACTCCTTCTGAATTATTTTCTAGGAATTTTTGAAGTTGACACCAGGCTGTTTGTACCTTGCAGTGAATATCCTGCATTCATATGTACATAGCTTAAGCTACATAATTCCAAATCCACAAATTCCAAAACTAGATGAAAGCTAACTCATTTCCCTATCTAGAAATGTAAGGTTCATGATTTAATTCTTCCTAGATCAACATTAACAATTTTCCAAAGTTGCACTATCTTCCAGCAGTATTCAGGCACAGTGTTACACTGACCTACTTGCATAAAATACTCCATATTTAATTATCAGCATATCCAATTGGTGCAAACTTAAAACCATAATAATCCTAACTCCACTACCTTTCTGGAAATGTAAGGTTTGAAACCTAACTCAATTTAGGCTATTTTCTACAATTTTTCAAAGTTAAGACTGGAATTCACGTTTTTCTGACATAGTACCCTGTACTCATTTGTACATATCTCAAGTTATAGAAATCCAAATCAAGAAATTCCAAAACTAACTTTCTCATAACTTAAAAGGCTATCCACCATAAGTGTCACAGCCCGTGACCCTATTTTTCACCTTATTTTATATATCTTATTTGGTTGGGCTGTCTGTAATACTTTACTTTTCTTTTACATATAAATAATTCCATATAAAATTCTAATATGAATTACATCCCCTATCTTACTTCATAAGAAAGTAGTACTGTCGATAAGTCTAAATACAGAAAATAAATGATCGTACCTTATTAAATAAATCAAGCTGTCGCATCGTCCCCAAATGCACAGTCGAAAATCCTTTAAGTGTCAGACTCTTAGTCTTCAAAAACCTGAAATGTTAAAATTAAGGGGTGAGCAAACCACGGCTCAGTAAGAGAATTATATGCATACTTGATATTCAATTTCCTATATGCCGAAAATCTTTTTCATTTTTCCTATGGGGCTCTAGGCTCGCATGTAGGAAGGATACTACAGTCGGCTAGGAATCTGGATGGAGTAAGGTAGGTATTTTAAAATACCTATCTTGTCCCGAAAACTAGAAGCAACTGTAGAGAGTAATATTCTTTCTTGTTTTAAAATTCAAATCCTTTCCTTTTTATTCCGTAACATTTTCATATTCTTTTTCAAAATAATGTTTTTATGAAATAAAGCATTTAAATAAAATAACTAATATTCATATTTTCTTTGAAAAGAATATTAGTTAAATTCTCATCATTCTCATTTAAAACTCATTTCATATTTTACTGTACAACCATAATTAGTACAGTACTTTAAATAGCAAAATCAGCTATTAAATCCTTTTCGTATAACATATATATCATTTAAATTTAATATTCAATTTAAAAATTAAAATAAGAATATTAGATTTATTTTCCTCCTTTTTCCTTTTGAAAACACATCACATATTCATGTCACATATAGTCTAATATTCAATTTTAAATCATAGTAAGAATATTAGACTTATAAACTCTTTTTCCTTTTGAAAACATATTACATGTTCGTATCACATGTCATATGAAAATCATCTCGTAGTACTAAAATCAGTAATGAAATAAGCATTATGTAAAATGCTGTAAATCACTTTTATTTAACTTATCACATATCATGTAAAATATTTTCATTTCACGTATCACATATCATATAAAACATTTTCACATATGGAGACTTAGGCACACACGCCCAGCCCGTCCACTGGGTCGTTACTCATATCATGCTATAGACCCCGAAGGGTATAAATAATCATGTCAGATCTATGGCCATAGTCTATAATTGCCCTCGACGGATCACTGATCAGGTGTCGGCCGGGACTACATATCACATATCACATATTACATGTCATATATCACATATCACATATCAGCATGATAAGGTTGCCATCTAGTCTCAAAACCGTATTTTTCATCATCAGAAAACCTTTATGGAATTTATAAAAATAATAATTTCATAATTAAAACCATAAAGGTTATATAATAAATCAAGTGAATATTTAAGAAAATATTTATAAAATATTCACTTTATCTCTTTTTCATCTTTCATTTCATATCACGTATAATTCATATATCGAGAGAATATTTAGAAAACTTTTATAAAATATTCTCTTTATCCCTTTTTCATTTTCCATTTCATATCACATATAGTTCATATATTGAGAGAATTTTCGGTGATCTCATTATTACCAATTTCGAAAACATGAATATTTTAAAATGAATTTCGTTATATTCATGTTTTATGAAAAATAATCATTTTCTCTATTTTCGTGGTTGGAAATCGTTTCTTGTGAAATAAAATCATTTATTATGATTTTATAAATTTTTCTAGAATTTTTTTCGATAATTTTCGATAATTTTTCGGCAGTATAACAGCTGCCGAATGGCTAGCCTCCTGCACGGAAAATACAGTTTATAATTTCCAGCCAGTACTTCATTCCAAATTTCCAACCAATCGTTCATCATAATAATTTCATAAAATATTTCCATAAAATATTTCGAAATTAAAACATGCAGACTGAATATCCTTACAGCGCTGCACATGCATCCCTTACCTTTTTCCAGGTCAGCGACCGCCTCGTTCGTCGCACCCGTGTTCACCTCGTCCGATTCCATCGTCTCGGTCATCAAGGGAATTTTCTGGAAATTAAATTCTAAATTTTAGAATTTTTCCATAATTATTTAAATAAATAAATTATTTAAATAATTTATCACTTTCCGGGATTTCTTACCGTTTCCCGTAATTCCCGGGTTTCCGAATTCTCGAGATTTCTCGTAACTTCCAAAATTCTCCTTTAACTTTCTATATTTATTTTCTACTATTAAGCCCAAAATTCAGCACAATTTCTTTATTTAACATGACATGACCGAAACTCTCTTCTTGGCTATTTCCGTGATTCTACTTCTATTCTCAATCTAACTTTTCTATTAAAATTTCGTTAACAATATATATATGTATATATATATATATATATATATATATATATATATATATATATATATATATATATATTGTTTTCTTTTCTTTCTATTCTCTTCTATTTCACGTGTACTGTAGCCTCATATTGCTTCATTCACGTTTCCTTTTCTGTTTTCACATTTTCTATGCTTCACATTCCACGTCTACCCGTAAGCTTCCTAACATGATTTTCATATAATTTTCTTTCTTCATTTAAGTTGTTTGATTTCCATGAATTCTTTTCCACATGTCTAGGATTATTTGTAAACACTTTAATCCATTAAACATCATCACCATCGACAACCCCTATTAAACCGAAACACCCATAGTCACGCCACTTCTTGCTCTTTTGAACTTATCACTGCAGCCATGGTTCAAGTAAGCCTCTCTTCATCCTATACTTTGATTTCTACTAACAACCGTAAAAATTACAACAATTTCCCCATATTTTTCCACCATAATCGAATCTACAGAAAACCCATATATGCTTTTATTTCATTTTTAAAGCTATGACCATGTTATTTATGCATCAAACATTACTAAAACTCTAGGTAAACTCATGAGAAGCGTTATTATCCCTTACCTTCCTCCAAAGCCAAACTGTGTTGCTGCCAAATCAGTCTCGTTACTCCTCATTTCAGCCTTTAATTTTTGTACTTTCAATCCATCGTTTAATATTTATTTCATCTCTTATACACCATATTATAAATCGTAAATCAAATAAATCCAAAATCCAAAGTGGATTCACATTCAATATTTATTTAATTTTCACTAAGCAATTAATTAATTTTTTTTTCTAATATTTCGATTTCATAATTATATTTATTCATTTCAACATATCTATTTTCTTTAATATTAATTTCCAATATTAATAATTTCCAATAAATGAAAAATTTTACGGTTATCACAATAAGTTTTCCAGAATTTTTCTCCTTGTATAACAATTAAACTGAATATTTTAATTGCAACCCAAAACAAAACATAGATTCTAGATTTGAACATCAAGTTGGAATTCAATCAATCCTTCATCTATAGAGTGCCTATTTGATTCAATTTATCATAATTTCATTTTCATACTTAATAAATAAACATTGTAAGGTTAGAAGAATATCTCATTTACCCAAATTTTCCAGCAGCTCTTCCTTTTCTCTTCTTTCCCTTTCGGTTTACCTTTCCTTTCTTCCTTCCTTCTCGGCTTCAGCTTTTCTTTCCTTCTCTTCTCTTCACCGAACAGTCTAAGCTTCCGCCCTTTCTCTCGTTTCACTTCATTCTTTTCTTTGCTTTTGATTTTTCAAAGCTTCTTCAAGAAGCTTTTGTTTTTGTTGTTACCCGAGAATTGCTAGTGGAGTTTGATGGGAGAAAGTCCCATCAAACTCCACTAACTCTTATTTAATTTATCTAATTTTTGTTTTGTTTTATATTTTAAGTTTTCGATTCCCTTTTAATTATTTATAATTCATACAATTTTGTAATTGTCTTTAAATAAAATATATATTTATTTATACACTAACATATATTCATATGTATTATTTATTTTATTATATTCTTTATATCAAATAAGTATATGTATCTATATTTAAAAAAATCTTAATTATAAATGATATATACGTACACATGTCCATATATATTTATATATGTATAATATATATATATATGTTTTCATGTCTAGTGTACTTTTAGTGTAGGTATGTATGTGTATGTATATATATATATATATATTTATATATTTTATATATATATTTCCTTTCTTTTAAAATTTACATATATATATATATATATGTATACATATTTAACACTCAATACACACACACACACACACACACACACACACACACACAATATATATATATATATATATATGTATTCCTTATTTATTCATTTTAACTATTTAATATTCAAGTATACTATATTTCCTTTAGCATACTTATGTCCTTGTTTTATTTAAAACAATTATATGTATGTATTGTGGAATACAATACATGTATCTATTGGTTCTTATATATATATATATATATATATATATATATATATATATATATATATAATATATCTTGAATTCATTATAAAAAAATTCTAAACTACCTTAAAGTATCAATCATCTATTGCTAAATTTGCTAAACTTGCAACTTCATTCTCATTACTTGGAATAATGAAAATTACAAAGTGTATCATAGTATCAAGCTTATTCTATGTCTCTTATTTATTCATTAATATGGTACAAAGTTTGTAGTTTTTACATCATATGCCTATATCCTGTTACATCAAAGTAAGTGAGTAAGCAAAGTAAAACATGATTACAACAACATGTCAGAGATTGCAAAGTAAAGCTTACCACCATTGAAGGTCCAAGATCTATAGGATCATCTGCTTCTACATCAACACTTGCTGTTGGTTGAGATGAATCAACATTTCAAGCATCTTTATTGGATTCCATCTACAAAAAAACTGATATATTAATGCAAAATTATTGTAAAATATGAAAATATTACCCAATTAACTCATAAATCTTACTTACATTCTGCTTGTTTTTGTTTGTACACATTCTCGCATTGTGCCCTATTTGGAAGCATTTCTGACACCTCATCTTTCTCCCTCTTCTTGATAACTTATATCCATTGCCCTCACCCTCCTCCCTGATTCTTTTTTTTTTTTGGCCTACTAGGCATTTTTCTGGGAATGGGTGGATCAATAAGACCCAAATTTGTCTCTAGCCAAAACCTTTCACTTGCTAATGGTGGTAGTACACAACTATACAACTTCTCTTACTTTTCTTTTTGTAAACATCCAACACATAGTCTTCAACCATTTCCTTCCTAAACAAAATAACACAAACTGCATGTGGGCATGGAATACCAGTCAGATCCCATGACCTACAAGTGCACTTACACCCACTAACATCAACAACAAATGTATCTCCATTAGAAAAAACTCCATACTTTTTGAACCATTCCATCTAACATGGTAGTAAGCACTCAATTCTTTATTTTCCCGTATCCTTTCACAAATTTTTGGACAAAACAGAGAATTCCAGGCTGAAAATTTGGTCTTATTAATGACTATTCTATTCATGACATAATGCCTAATTTCCTCAAACATAGAAACAATAGACATATGCCTAGCCCCAACAATAGCAGCATTAAATGCTTCAGTAAAATTGTTATCTACTACATCAGAATGACATCTATCAGAGAAGAATGCCCTAGACCAGTGTTTAGGGTTTTTGTTCAAAATGCTTACCAAAGCAGAACTCTTCAGAGCACCAAGTTCTTTTGCATTGCTCTTGAAGATGCCTCATTTGTAGACTTATAACATGCCCAGAAAAGAATATGCAAATCATTACCGAGATTCTCCTTTTTCCAATTTGCAAAATAATGTCGAGCACAATACCTATGCTCTATCTTTGGCAACAAAGTGGTTATCTCATCCCTCAAACCCTGTATCAACATAAAAACAAAACAAAACAAATATGTTATAAACAAATATGTGGGCAAATAATAAAACAATAATAACTCAACATACATTTTTTATACCTTTTGCATATCACTCATGAGAGTGAATCCATCACCATCTCCAAATTGAAGATCAGTTTGCAGATTTTCAAGAAACCATATCTAGGTGTACTTATTCTCCACTTCTACCACAACCCATGCAATAGGATATATTTGGTCATTACCATCTCGACCTATAGCTACTAGCAGTTCACCCTTAAAGGGTCCCTTCAAAAAACACCCATCCAAGTGCACAATAGGCCTACAAAACTCCCTAAACCCAGACTTAAGGGCACTAAAGCAAACATAAAGTCTTCTAAATTTAGGGGTTTATGTTGGAGTAGGCCTTTCCACCATAATCTCAACATGATAGCCATCATCTGCCTTCCTCAAAGCATGTGCATAGTCAAACAACCTATTGAACTCATACACTACTCTGCCATTTATCTTCTCCATAGCCCATTTTCTAGCTCTGCTGCAAACAGTCAAATTGATATCAACTTTTAAGTCCTCCTTAGCAAGCCTTTTCATCTCAACCAACTTTAACTTAGGAATTACTCTCAACTTAGCAAGAAAATGCTTTCCTACAAACTTATAATTTGCCCTTGAGTTTGAAAAAGTAATGGAACAATTGTGCCTATTTACAAATGTTTTAACCTTAAACAACCCATCACTATTATCCTTACTACCATATATCATAAATGGACAACCCTCTGCCTTACACCTAGCTCTAGTCTTATCTTTCTCATTCCTTAGATACACAAAATCAAATCTTTTTGCCACAGCATACCTATCCAAAGCATCCTTCAATTGCTTGGTACCTGCAAATATCATACCAAGCTCAAATCTGGGCACTAGATCAAAGGGATTAAAGTACCTCCTATTGCTTTTCCTATATAACACTTCACCATCCTTATCACTGTCATAACTACCAATATCAGTGAACTCATATAATCAGTGTCATTTTCACTAGACTGACCTCCCCTGTTTGAGCAATCACCTGCCCTGTTAGAGCAATCACCTTCCCTGTTCTTGTTTGCATCTCTAAGGCCATCACTTCCCCCATCAGTTTTCTTCCTCCTCTCATCCACTAGTGCTTCAAAATCTACATCTGTTGGGACATCACCCTGCCTAACAGATTTTTTCTTCTTTTTCTGCCTAAACTCCATGTACAAAAGCCTTATGTCCCTAATTTCCTCATCCTCATCTGACACCCACTTATCTTCCACAATCTCATCCTCATCCTCTTCACTACTACCTGACTCATCATCACTAGACCCACTGATTGTATTAGTTGCTGCTGGACTAGTTGGGCCACCTACATTAGATGCACTACCTTTTCTATTTATTTCAACATTACTACCCTCTCCTATCACATCTACCACATTTGGTTCATTTGACACATTTGACTCATTGGGCTTATTGGGCATATTTGATTGGTTAGGCTCATTTAAATCCTCTGGTATATTTGACTCATAAGGCTCAATGGACTCATTTGGCACATTTGTAAGTAATGGGACAAAATCTACAACTTCAGCTACAAATATTTCATGCTCCACATAAAAATGCAACGGTCCTACACTTGTGATATGATTTATCATAGCCACAAATGATGCATTATCATAAACTACCCTAAGACCATTCTCTAAATCATATCCTGGTTCAAGAAAAGCAAAAGATCTCACTGTTGCATACCTAGCATCTTCAACCATATCAGTCAGCATTACAAGTGATAAAAAGTCAAGATCAACAGACCATTCAATTACATCCCCACCAACATATTCTAACTTAGGATGTCTTACAAAATTTCCACCTATATGCATGATTAAATTATTCTTTAACCAAGCCATTAAGTTGCTGCAATAGAAAAAATACAAAAAAAAACCTCAATTTCGAAACAAGTTGCTGAAATATAATATATAAAGATACTACAGATGGGACCTAAAACCAAACAACAAAACAAATAAACTGAACAGATTAATAGAAAAATATAATGGAAAGCATCGAAATAGAACAAAATAACAGTATCCCGTGTGAAAAACCCTAAACTAATATTTATATACAATATATGCTTTACTATTTGTAGACAAACCTTTTTTTGACTTGTCTTCTGTCTTCTATCCAAATCACAATCACAATCCGTCAGATTCTTCAGACTAAGAATATGCCTCAATACCTATCGATTTCCTTCTCTAAGTGAATTCCATTTTTCACCTGATACAAAACCCAAAATCCCCTCTCTGTGAAATGCCTATTTGCTACCCGAGAAATCCCTAAAACCCAAAAACCCTAAATCCCAAAATCCCTCTTCTTTATCGTCGCCTCTCTCGTTATCTTCTCTACCACAATTTTCTCTCTTCTCTACCACAAATTTCCCGAAATCCCTAAATCTTAAATTCTCTGTTGTCGATTTTAGCGAACCGAATTTGTTTTTTTTTATTTTTTTTGTTATATTCGGTATATAGATTTTGAAATAAGAAATATTATTTACTAACATGGCACATTTAATGTGAGCTGAGGTGGATTTATGGTCCAAATGGGAGAATTTGATTGGTCCAAAATGCCACGTCACCATTTTTTCAAACGGCGTTAGAGTTTGGGGTTAAATGTTTAACGGAAGAAAAGTTTAAATACCAAAGTGATAACAAAAATTCAATAAGTACCAAAGTGATAAAAGTGGTATAGTTCAGGGGCTAATTGATACATTAACCCTAAATGTTTCCATGTTACTATAATGCGTAACTAAAATATTTTGAACAATTGTTATTAAACTAATATTTGATTAATTTTTATACTTCAAGTGTACTGAATTTATGATTTTAATATTTTATGGATTGACTGAAGATATACTTGCCAAATTGATCTCTGTAAACACCTTGAAATGTTTTGTAAACGGTTTTGAGACTGTTGGCCCCATAGCCGCCTGCGGGCACATGTTTCCATGAGTGTACGATCATATGACTGACTTGTGGGCTGATTGGCCTTGATCCCATCATTAACATCCCAAATGACACCTGATCAGTGCCATTGAGGACTCTACCATGACTATGGCCATATGTCCTATTGCATGAGTCTATTAGGTCATGTCTTGTCTCTTTGATTTTAATTTCAATGTTGATTATGAATTTCTGAATTTAATATGAATTATTGAAATGGATTTTGATATTGTTTGTAAGGTAGTTTTAGAAATTGATTCTTTGATTTTAAATTATAAATTGCACTATGGAAGCTATCTTTTGAATGCTCATTGACTTTTGTGATGGATTAAGCTTTACCAAACTCCCTATAATTGGAATTGGATGTCGAGACAACTGAGGTGTTTTAAAGCATCCTTCTATACTTAGCTTGGTTATCTAATCCACTATAGTATCATTTCCCGTATATCGTGCCAAAGAAATTTTATATTCATCGTTTTGGATTCTAAAATACATGTTTTAAGATACCTGCATATAGATATACATAGTATTAGTCCTGTTATATATATTTCTTACTGGGCATTAGCTCACCCCCTCTTTCCTTCTCTCAGATTATCTACAATAATACCTACTTTTGCTTAGGAGGACTTGTATTTTGGTATCCCTCAGGCGGATATAGATTGCCGTTGAGGTTTACAAATTTCTTTTATGTATTCAAACTATATGTTGTACAGTACTATTATATGTAAATTACATACTTGGGATGTAAATTGAGATTAGATTAATACATTGTAAATTAAAACGTTACCTATATATATAGATATACTATATATATATATATACTTTTGTATATGAAAGTGAAAACACTACAAACAGCCCAACCGTATATAAGTGAAATTTGCGAACAAGTACTATTTTGGCATGATCTTGGTTCATGATAGAGTGAGACCGGAGATAGAAAGAAGAGGTGACTTGAGGGAGAAATGTAATAGAAACGAGAGAGGAGGAGGCAAGTTTCGGTATTGGTTGTAGTGAGATTGGACAAGGCAATTCAGGCTAGGGACTGCAGCTGAACGAGGTGCATAGCTGAAGAAGGAGACGACTTGGATCAGGTTTGTCATGGAGCAACATCACACGAGGAAGAACCCGCAAAACTCAGCTGGAATATGTGATTTTAGGAGCTACTATAGGGATGTAAGGCTGATCTTTAAAGGTTGATTGAGTGATTGTTTTAGAATAGGATTCTTATTTATTTTAAAAGGTATTAAAGGCTGTTAGTGTAGCCGAAGAAGGGCTAAAACCGAACTCTTTAGGGGCTTATCTCTGTGTGTGTGCAAAACAAGGCAAAGTATAGAGAAGGGGACGTTGCAACAAAAGCACTAGGCAGCTATCTTGTAGGCATGAAACAAAGGTTTTAGGTGTCAAAACAAGGCTATGGCAGGGAAGTTTGGGGTGTTGACTTAGTGAAAGGTGAAGGGTTTTCTTAGGGGTAAATCGGTGTGCTTGGGCCTATCATTTGGAGCTCAACAGAGCTAAGAAAATAGAACAGGAAAAGGGCTGTTGTAAAAACCCTCGGGAGAGGCAAAACCTAGAGAAACGGTGTTTGATCTAGGAGCTTTTGCAGGGTGACAAGCAGTTGGATTTAGGGTCCAAATCAGTGCTACCTAGAGCTCAAATGAGACAAAAAAAGGGCGTTTGCTGGCTGTTCAGACTGGTTTTCAGTGGTTTTTAAAAGTTCAATTTGGTTGCTGTTCGATGCAAATAGGAATGCCTGGTGAGGAAGCTCCTTCTCGGGTCTTCAAGCTAAAGTAGAAATGTGAAGAGATCAAGCGAAGATGGTGAGTGGCATTTGAGTAAAAAACTTAAGAAAACTGAAGCAAAGAAAAAAATTGCAGTGAGTGAAACCCTATAGAATAATGTAGTTTCGTTTTGAGGGGTTCTCATGGGTAAGATTTATTTGCTTGGGTTTAATTTAATATATATACATATATATGTAATATATATTCAAAGGAAAGAGGAATAATGACAATTGCTAGAACTTGTTGTTTAATGGTTGTTTTGAAGCGATGAACCTTGGCTAAAAATTGAAGAACAAAAGGGAAAGGATAGCAAGGAGATTATCTCCAGTTTGAAGTGTTATAAAGGTAAGGACCATTCTATGTTGAATTTAAAGAATATCCATATGCATATATTGTCACGACCCGAAGGCCATGACATTCACTTAACGCTTGCCTTAAGTATTCGATGAGGGCCCCACCAGGACTTTCTCTGTCCAGATCGAAGTGAGACCTTAGAATTATGATATTTAAGGTGAAATATGAATATAGCAAAAATCTGCATCTCAAATCAGCCCGCTTGAGTATATGTCAAAAAGCAAGAAATAAATTTAAAAATGACGGATAAGTCTATAAGCTAGACGAATTTTCGTAAATTACAGTCAAACCAAGATGATTTTTAATTAATTATTAAAGGTGAATAACTTCTTATGTAATAAGGTTTTAGATTATGTGGATTGATAAAAGAAATCGGGCGTAAAAACAGAAACTTACGCGATTTTACGGTTAGGGGTATTTTAGTAATTTTACTCAAAAGACAGGTCAAACCACCTCAAAAATCAATAATTCACCAATTTTGACCTAAATATATGAGAGATAATAAAAATAAAATATTAAATCTGAATTTAAAAATATTTAATTAATGATAGGATATAATTGGAAATAATGAGATTATATAAGGGTATTATGGTCATTTAACATAAGGGCTAGTCAATTGGTCAAAAATGACTAGAAATGACCTAAAAAATAAATTAAATTTAATTAAAATAAAATCTAAAATGAAAATTAAATAGATATTTACTATGGCATAAATGTAAATATAAAGAATTTAAAAAGAGGAATTTTGATTATATAAATAGGTGGCAAATTTTTCTTGGATGGCATGTTAACAAAGGAAGACAATTTGAGACTAAACCCAGCCAAATTTCAATCTTCCTAAACTGACTTTCTCCCTTGTTTACTCTGTTGCACGATTTTTACTTCTTTTCTCCAAGCTTCCTCACGTTTTCATGATAAAAATCTCGTCTTCTCTTTGTCCAATCATCCAGCCTCCTTCACAACACATCTTCCTCACATCAAGATCATCTTAAACTTGGGATTAGAGGGCTGGAAGGCAAAAAATAGAACTGGTTTTGGAAGCTTATGCAGTTCGGCAATGACGGAAGGTGAGGTTTGGTGATGCTTTGTTTGATCCTAGCTATAGTATTTACTTGTTTGAGGAATGAATGATGTGTTTAAGACCAAGAATTGAATTAAATTTGAGACTAGGAGAAGAAGACAGGTTTGGCTATGGTAGAAAAATGAAGAAAATTTTGGTGATTTTAATGTATTCTGGGTAGGAACTAGTTATAGATGATGAATTAAGCTTGATTGGAACTTGGGTTGAATGATACTTTGTGAAACTGTGGAAGTGGCTTAATGATTGTTCCAAAACAGCAAGATGGTGTGAACAAGGGTACTAACTGGTCATGAATTAGGCTGAAAGAGGATGATTTAACTTGATGAATTTAAAGTGTTTGATGAATGTCTTGAATGAATAGGAAGAGTTTATAAAACAAGAGATGAGAAGAGAATAAAGAAAAACCATAAGAATGGTAATAGAAGCTCATAGCCATGAGTAAAAAGATATAGCATGGGAGTTAGTTTTTATTAAAGGATAGTTTCAAAACTAATATGATAAGGAATAAGGATTAATGATAAAATTAAATTAAAGAAAAGATAAATTGGATACATGAAAGAATGTTTGATTTATGCTTGGAAATGGGAATACCATAGGAATTTTCATGGTCGAAGAAATTGAATTGGAAGAAATTTTCACTTAGTGTGATTGAATTATAATAATTGGTAGGAGAATGAAATAAATTAATTGTGGGAATCAATAAAATGGAAGTAATTTTGATATAAGCAAATAATGGGAATTTATGTAGGAAAGAAAATACTGATGTAATTCCTAAAATACAACAATTGTGAAAATAATATAAATAATGAATAAAGATCAATTGTAAAATTAGAATTGAAGAATTTAATAAAGAATATTTGGTTAGAGTCTCATGTATGGGATTTTCATATGAAATTTTATAATTATTAATAAAGAATAATTTATAGGGATTAATAAAATTATTAGTGAAAGTAGAATTGGAAAATAAAAAGTGGAATCCAAGAAATGCTAATTGACCACAATAAAAATAAATTTTCATAATATTGATGGAGTGGATTGGAATAAGAGAATATAATTTAATTGTGATAATTAATAGGAAATAAATTAATTTAATTATAGCAATATTTTGGTATTTAATGAGAACTAAAATAATTTACTATGAAGAGAGTAATAAATTGGAAAATAAAAATCAATAAAATATCTATTGAAATTGAAATATGAATTATTGGTGGAAATTATAGAATGTTTATTATGGTTATACATGAGAGATTCTTTAATTTAAATTATGTTTGATAATTGATAGGAAATAAAATAAATTAAAATTATTGATAACATGAAATAAAAGAAAGAATGAAATTTAATTGAAATTAAATTTTGGTAATTAGTAGAAACAAAATAAATTAATTGTTGAGAAAAGATAAATAGGAAATAAAAAATTCTAGAATATTTATTAGAATTATAATATAAAAATTTGAATATAATTTAGAATTGTTTTGCAGTGTGGAATACGAGAAATAAATAGGCTTAAGTGGTATTAACTGATATTATACTGCGCGGAATAGAGGTAAGGAACATATATAAGAGTTGCTTAGAAATGTTTTACATGTTTTGGAAAGTTTCAGAAATTCAATTCTTAATTGTTTCCCACCAATTCTTCTAAACGGGAAAATATAATTTATTTTATATTCACATAACCAAATATGTTTTTAAGTTGCATGTTTACTGCATTGTGTACTGAATTGTTATTACACTGTTTCTGAACAGAACCGTTTACCAATACTGAACTATTTACTGTAGTGATTTCAAATTAACTATTTATATACGGTTTATGTACTGACATATATTTTATGAACTTTTATTTCTGAATTGTCTACATTTTCATAAATATTTTCATCAATACTTATTTATTGACTGATTGAAGATATTCTTAGTGAAATTGATTTCATAAGGGGTGTTTCTACTATATATACATTGTTTTGAGACTGTTAGACCCCATATCATGCTCACATGTCACATGTATTGTTACTGTTATTGTACTATTACTGATTGACCCGCCAAGTCATCAGCTGTCCCAATTGTCACCTGGCAAGTGTACACTGTAGATCCCATAGACTATGGCCATATGTCTCACGTGTTACTATTACTGCTACTCCCTTCGGGGACTACTGTTATAGCATGATATACTTTGGGTGTTGCTGGTCTCCACTTATTGTTACCGTTTTACTGTACTGTTGTTGGTATTGAACTGTTTACTATTACTGAACTGTTTATTGTTACTG
This sequence comes from Heritiera littoralis, assembly GCA_031772115.1. Classification (NCBI taxonomy): domain Eukaryota; kingdom Viridiplantae; phylum Streptophyta; class Magnoliopsida; order Malvales; family Malvaceae; genus Heritiera; species Heritiera littoralis. Next base: position 7,656,178 of record JAPDPK010000022.1, read on the forward strand.
AACTATTTATTGATAACTGAACTGTTTATCATACTGTTTATAACTGAATTGTTTACTGATAATGAAATGTTTACTATTCCATAACTGTTTATTACTGTGTTTTCAAATACTGTTTATAAACTGTTTATATGTTGAAATAATTTATGATATGATTTCTATAGCATTTTTATATTGTTTTCATATCATAATCAACTTTTGCTCCCTATAGTCGCTACTAGGGACCGAGACATGAAAGGTATTTTAAAATACCTCTCATACTCTATCTAGTTTCCTAGCCGACTATAGTATCATTCCTGAAATGTCCCTTAGTGTACTATTAGGTGAAACAACTGATCTTGTTATTTAATTCTTATTTAGTATGTTTTTTGTAATTAATAAGAGAGTTTATTTTTAACTGCATATAATAATTTAGTGCTTTTATATATGTTTCTTACTAAGCTTTCCCCAAATCTCACCCCTTTCCTCCCCCTCTCTCAGATAACTTTCCAGTGTACGTGTCTACCACTGCTTTCGGATTTGTTGAAGAAATTATTAGAAGCTTAAAATAATAAATGAACAGGTATATATTTACATTTCTGTTCAGACATATAATTGCACAACAAATGTATTTATGGAAGAGATGTAAATTTTATAATGGGATGTAAATTGTAAGGATAAATATTATATTGTCGAGGTATTTAAATGTCTGATTTATTTATTTGATAGTATAATGACTTGATTGAATTATAAATGTGGAGTATGCTTACACTGACAACGAATGCAAACCTAACTATCGTAAGTGAATAAGTGTTTTAAAAAGAAAAAGTTAATTCGAAATTTTATAATTTCGGATGTTACAAAAATGGTATCAGAGCAAGGTTTACCTAATATGTGTCGGTGTAAGTAGGTTAGATATGATTTCATCCCACATTGCTGTGCATAGTCTGAATATAAATTGTAAAGAATAGTTAGAAAATGGAACGAAATGTCAACCGGTCGAAGAATATGCATGGTTAATGGGAAGATATGAGTGAAACAGGAATGATAATTATGAATGCTATAGAGAAGGTTTAGTGTTATGAAAATGAATATTGAATGATTGAGACAGATTATCGGAATTAGGCATAGTAGAATGATCGAAAATGATTGATGGTTTCTGTTTAATTAGAAATGATATAGTGATTGTAGTGGAAACGAGCGGTATAAATAGAAATGAGAAATTACTAGTGAATGAATATAGATGAATGAGATGGGTATTGATTGATTGAAAATAATTGATAACATTGTGGTTGATTGGAGATGATAGAATGACTGTAAAAGGATACTACGGGTATAAGTACTGATGAGAATGGAAAGAATAGAATAGGATAGTTGATAAACGGTATAGATATGGTATATAAGAATTGTGAATTATCGCAAAGGAATAAAATAAATACTAAATGATCGAGACTAATTGATTGAGGTGTGTATTAATTGAGGATAATAGAATGATCTTACGGGATGCGGTTAACGTAGAAATCGATATGAATCAACAAAGGTAAGAGGATTGTTATTATATGGCTTGCTATTTTATAGAAATACTAATGTGAATAGGGGTAAAGGATGAATGTTATGGATAAGTATTGAATCCATAAGCCTCAAGGCTTTGAATTACCGAAATACCTGTGCCGAATTTAGAGGACCAAATTCCTTTTAAGGGGGAGGATATGATAACCCTAATTTTTCTCATATTCGAGATACGATACAGAGTGTAAGAATTTTAAAGAGAAAATTTTATTGTTTACATATTTAAATGAATGGTCTATTCGATTAGGTTCAGGGAAGTACTCGGTGATGGCTCCACCAAGACTTTCTCTATCCAGATCGAAGTGAGACCCTAGAATTATGATATTTAAGGTGAAATATGAATATAGCAAAAAGCTGCATCTCAAATCAGCTCACTTGAGTATATGTTGAAAAGCGAGAAATAAATTTTAAAATGATGGTTAAGTCCATATGCTGGACAAATTTTCGTAAATTACGGTCAAACCGAGATGATTTTTAATTAATTATTAAAGGTGAATGATTTCTTATGTAATAAGGTTTTAGATCATGTGGATTGATAAAAGAAATCGGGCATAAAAACATAAACTTACGCAATTTTATGATTAGGGGAATTTTAGTAATTTTATCCAAAAGATAGGTCAAACTACCTTAAAAATCAATAATTGACCAAGTTTGACCTAAATATATGAGAAATAATAAAAATAAAGTATTAAATCTGAATTTAAAAATATTTAATTAATGATATGATATAATTGGAAATAATGAGATTGTATAAGGGTATTATGGTCATTTAACATGGTGGCTGGTCAATTGGTCAAAAATTGACTAGAAATGGCCTAAATAAATTAAATTAAAATAAAATAAAATCTAAAATGAAAATTAAATAGATTTTTACTATGGCATATATGTAAATATAAAGAATTAAAAAGGGGAATTTTGATTATATAAATAGGTGGCAAATTTTTATTGGATGGCATGTTAATAAGGGAAGACAATTTGAGACTAGACTTAGCCAAATTTCAATCTTCCTAAACCGACTTTCTCCCCTGTTTACTCTGCTGCACAATTTTTACTTCTTTTCTCCAAGCTTCCTTACGTTTTCATGGCAAAAATATCATCTTCTCTTCATCCAATCATCCAACCTCCTTCACAACACATCTTCCTCACATCAAGATCATCTTAAACCTGGGATTATAGGGCTAGAAGGGAGAGATTGGAACTGGTTTTGGAAGCTTATGCAGTTCGGTAATGATGGAAGGTGAGGTTTGGTGATGCTTTGTTTGATCCTAGCTATAGTATTTACTTGTTTAAGGCATGAATGATGTGTTTATGTAATAACCACAATTTTTTCTACATTTTTAAATAGTGTTAACTGAGCTTTAAAGGTGTTTAAAGACCAAAATGTGACACATTGGATTTTGGTGTAGGAACGCAGGCTTTCGTACAGACAAATTGGCGGGTCCCACGGGACCGTACACTCATCTAAAAATTATGTAAGTACCTTAAATTCATCATAAATGGTTTCGGGTAAGCAATTTGTTTCATGTGGTTATGATTTGGGCCTAATTCGAGAATTTGACAATAAATCGAAAATTTTAGCCTTTGGCTCATGACCAATCTACCTTGTTTCGATCATATCTCTTGATCGGAGTATCGAAACGATAAACCATAAAATTCTTATGAAAGCTGACTTAAAGGTATTTTAGCCATGAAAGGCTTGTAATTTAATTTCCTATGGATTAATACCATAAAAATTCCAAAATTGTACCATGTTAGTGAAACCTGTCAATCGACACCTTTATAAAGAATCAAGTATATCTCTTATTAGGAAACTCCAATTAAGGCAATTCGAATTTCTATGAAAAGATAACTCGATAAGCTTTTTGAAATTTTAAGCTTGCTATCTAATTCAATGTGGAACAATGGAAATGAATTTTTAGATTCACGTCACAGTCAGAAAATTCTGACTGTGAGCAACCAGTAATGAAACGGCATAACTTTTGATAGAGAACTCTGATTTAGGTGATTCAAATTTTGTTGAAAAGCTAATTTAGAGATCTTTCTAGTCATGTATGGCATGTCATTATACCACTTTTAGATTGATACAATAAGTTATTGGAAGTTAGACTTGAAATTTAGTAAATTGGGAGTTTATCGAAGGATTAAGATTAAAATGAAAAGTTTAAGGAAAATTTGGATTATTGTTGACTTAAAAATAATCAAGAGGGGTTTAAATGGAAGGGAGATAAATTAAAAAAGGTCCATCCATAATAAAAGCAAAATACTAATTCAAAATTGAGAAGAATTTTAAAGTTGGGGTTTAAAATAGGATTTTGTATTTAACAACCAAGTTGAAACCGTAACCACCTCTTCCATCTTATTTGTTTGTGGCCATTTTATATTTTATTCATCTTTATTATACCAGCAACTGAATTAAAAAAAAGAAAAAGAAACTGAGAGCTACCCAAATCCCTTAGAGAACGCGTGCACTCTTCTCAGAATTGAACCATTTCAATTCTTTCTCCCCTATCCAGAATAGTAGCAAACAGCCCACTAACAAAAGATTTAATTTCTTCTTCTTCTATCCCTTACAGCTGGCACCCAAAGGACCCATTCTATTCTCTTAGTTTGATTAAGTTTTAGAAATTAAAGGAAGAGGAGAACCGGGAACTTCATTTGCTCTTTAACCGATCTGCCTTCCTCTCACACACTATCCATTATTTCTTCCTCCCCTCATCTCTATACCTTTCGATTCTGAAGAAAAATTCCAATGGCAACCACAGCAAAGAAGAAATACAAAGGGAAATTTCTATGAAACAATAGGATTCAAAAAGGAAATAATGTGGGGAAGCTAAAACCAGTGCTGCATGTGAGATTGAAGCTGGTTAGGAGTGAAACCGAAGGGGGGATGAAGAATTTGGCTCTCAGTTTTATGGAATCGGTAAGGAAGGTTACCTTTCTTCATCCTTTCGTGTGCAATCTCCATGGCTTTAACACTTATGTAGGGTTTAATTTCAGTACCTATATGTGTGTAGTGAAAGGGAAGTGAAAAATCGAAGAGAGGAGAAGGGAATTTGGCTCTCGGTTTTAAAGGCTTTGGTGAGTGATGAAATTCTTTTCATTGCTAAAGTTTAATTACTGAAGGGAAACTAAAATTTATAGTTAAATGATAACCTTGCAGCTAACTGATAAGTGAAGGAAATTTGTGAAGGAGAGCTGCTGGATGGAGAAATCCTAAGGCTGGAGGGAGTTTCTATTTGGGTTAAAAGTTGTTGCTGGAAATTGGGTAAGTGGGCTAAGACTTTACCTTTGTATTGCTTGAATATTGAGTATGAATGTGGTATATGAGAATTAATCTATGATAATGTGCATGACTAAATAGGGTAGGATGAATAATAAATGAATTGGTGATAATGTGAGAATCTGTTTGAGTATCCTATTCTGGATCTTGTGTTTAAACTATCAATTTAATGGTTCTACACTGAGATAAATTCTGAAAAAAATTATGGTAGATAGCCTTTTAAGTTAGGAGAAAGTCAGTTTGGAATTTCTTGATTTGGAATTCTATAACTTGAGATATGTACAAATGAGTGCAGGATACTTTGTCCAGAAACGTGAATCATGGTTCTGACTTTGAAAATTGTAGAAAATAGCCTAAATTGAATTAGGTTGCAAGCCTCACATTTCTAGAAACTTAATTAAGTTAGGATTGTGATGGTTCTAGGTTTGCACCAATTGGATATTCCTATAATTAAATATGAAGTATTTTGTGCAAGTAGGTCAGTGAAACACTATGCCTGAAAATTGCTAGAACATTGCGCAACTTTGGAAATTTGCTGATATTGATTTAGAAAGAATTAAATTATGAACCTTACATTTCTAGATAGGGAAATGAGTTAGCTTTCATCCAATTCCTGAATTTTTGGATTTGGAATTATGTAGCTTAAGATATGTATATATGAATGCAGGATACTCACTGCAGGGGACAAACAGCCTAGTGTCAACTTCAAAAATGCCTAGAAAATAGTCCAGATTGACTTTGATTGCAACCTTACATTTCTAGAATGGTAAATAAGTCAAGATTGATATGGTTTTGTGTTTATACAAATTCAAAATCCCTATGTTGAAATATGAGGCAGTTTGTGCACTAAGGTCAGATGACCATTCTGTTTGAATATGCTTGTACATAGGGTAACTTTATGGAATTAATGGAAATGATTGAGAAATGATAAAATTATGAAGTTTGCCTATCTGAATAGAGAATTGAATTAGGTTTCACATGATCTTTGATTCATAATTTTTGAATACTCCTATGATTACTAAAGTAAATTTAAGTGCACAAAGGTTGGGAAATCAATCTGCCTAACATGCCAAAAATGGATAGAACTTTGGAAATTTACCAGGTACAATACATATTGAATTAAAAAAATGAGCTTTGCATTTCTAAATAGGGAATTGAGTAAGGAAAATTAGATTCCAAAATTTTCACTTAAGGCCAGCACAATACCATAAGGTTCGAAATCTTAAAGGGCAGAAATGGACCAAGTGGGTTATAAGTAGTTCAAGTGAACAAAAAGATAATAAACAGTACTAGTAATATTTGAATAATTCTAAAAACACTGCCAAGTATCGATTCTTGCTGAATTATACAATGCTTAATGTTAGCTTATAATTGGAAGTACTGAGATTGATGGAAGTACCGAGATTGATTCAATCTACTATGTGTTATGTAGAGGGCTATCCTAAGGACTAAGCTTGACCCGAAATCCACTTACACTGCAAGACTTATTAGGCACGGGAGAATTGATTCGTAAGCTAAGGAAGTACTGTAAGTAACCCTAAGCAACTACCTTGCATCCAAATTGTATGATGTTTTAAATTCTGATTTGGTATTGAAATGAAATGAAATGTTGCATATGAAATCTATTTTGACACATATTGAAAATGCTGCACATTGGGCCTATCCTTGACTAATTAGTTTAGCTTTCTGAAAATATTTTATAAGCATGCTTTAGGCTCGCCAAATCTTTGTTGGGTTTCATGTGTTACTGTTTTAATACGATGACACTTTTGAGTTTCCAAACTGAACTAAGCTTTTGGTTGAATATGATTTTTTGATTTTGTTTTATAACTTAAAGTGCTTTAAAAGCTTGGTAAGCCTTTGGTTGTTACCTGCATATTTATGCAGTACGATTTTGATATGAAGTTTTAGAAGGCTGATTTGATAAGATTGATATTGGATACTGTTTTAGACCAGGGGTATTAAGACCTTAGGGTACCGTACCTTGAGAATTGTGTAGGCGTTCTTAATTGACTTAGAGCAGTGTGTCTCAATGACTAGCTCTGTCCTGTATATTACGTTTAGACAGGTCCCGGTGTCATCTGATCAATGAATCGAGGTTGATTGGTCTATGCATAGGTAGCGTCCCTGTTTGAGAGATTGCTATGGTTAGCTACCATAGATCGTTATTGTGTTAGCTCTATGTATCTTGATGATGCTATGCCTTATCTCTTGGTACTACGATCTGTTTTATCGATTGGATAGTATGATGATGTTTTGACGATTGATGATTGGCTTTTGTGAAATGATTTGAGAACATGTTTTACAATGCAGCATATCAGATCTGATTTATCAGTGTTTGAAAATGAGATTTAAATATGTTTATAAGACTGCTATTCTTTATGTTTTAAAATGCAGTCATGTTTTATACTGCAGCATACCGAATTTAATTTATCGGATGTGTACGATTTATGAATAAAGTTTGAAAACTGAGAGATGCAAGTTATGATTTTTAAGTTGCTTTTGTCTGAGAGATGCAGGTTATGATTTTTAAGTTGCTTCTGTAGTTACTTACTGAGTTTATGACTCACTCCCCTCTTTTTTCCCTCCCTTTCAGATTGAGGATTACTCTCACGCTATCTTCATTGAGGAGATCCTTTAAAGTGTATCCTCACGTACATTGTAAGGTATATGGCTCCCAGCGGACTCTATAGACACAGTTGGTTAATGGCACAGTGTGTTTTTGTTTCAGTTGGTTGTATATACATATTTATACATTGAGTCTGTGATGTAGGCTATGTTTTACTGCTGTTGAATTGATACTGAATTTATGCTTGTTTGAGATAAAAATGATATGCTAATATATGTTTACAAATATATGTGTTTAAGTAAGACTGAAGCGCATGACATAAATGAATTTAATTTGATGCACTGAAGGTGATGACAGGAATCGGTTTACCTATGATTTTAAAGTTCGAGAATGGCTAAAGATGATAACCTGATAATTTGAATTTAGATGGATAATAATTATGCTAGATGATTATGCTTCAACTATTGAAGGATAGAAATGGGACCTTAGTGATCAAGGATCGCTTAAAACCAAATTGTGACCTATATTGTCACCTACAAATGATGAATTAAGAAAAAAAATTTAGCCGCAAATTTAGCCTTCCGTAAGATAGTTAAGAAGGACAGGATGTGTCAGTTTAAGACCAGGAATTGAATTAATTTTAAGAATAGGAGAAGAAGACAGGTTCGGCTATGGCAAAAAAATGAACAAAATTTTGGTGATTTTAATGTATTTTAGGTAGGAACTATTTATAGATGATGAATTAAGCTTGATCGGAACTTGGGTTGAATGATACTTTGTGAAACTATGGATGTGGCTTGATGATTGTTCCAAAACAGCAAGATGGCATGAACAAGGGAACTAACCGATCATGAATTAGGCTGAAAGAGAATGATTTAATTTGATAAATTTGAAGTGTTTGATGAAAGAATGCTCACGGCCATGAGTAAAAAGAAATAGCATGGAAGTTAGTTTTTATTAAAGGATAGTTTCAAAACTAATATGATAAGGAATAAGGATTAATGATAAAATTAAATTAAAGAAAAGATAAATTGGATACATGAAAGAATGTTTGATTTATGCTTGGAAATGGGAATACCATAAGAATTTTCATGGTCGAAGAAATTGAATTGGAAGAAATTTTCACTTAGTGTGATTGAATTATAATAATTGGTAGGAGAATGAAATAAATTAATTGTGGGAATCAATAAAATGGAAGTAATTTTGTTATAAGCAAATAATGGGAATTTATGTAGGAAAAGAAAATATTGATGTGATTCCTAAAATATAACAATTGTGAAATTAATATAAATAATGAATAAAGATCAATTGTAAAATTAGAATTGAAGAATAATAAGGTAAATTTAATAAAGAATATTTGGTTAGAGTCCCATGTATGGGATTTTCATATGAAATTTTATAATTATTAATCAAGAATAATTTATAAGGATTAATAAAATTATTAGTGAAAGTAGAATTGGAAAATAAAAAGTGGAATCCAAGAAATGGTAATTGACCACAATAAAAACAAAATTTCATAATATTAATGGAGTGAATTGGAATAAGAGAATATTTAGTTGTGATAATTAATAGGAAATAAGTTATTTAATTATAGCTAAATTTTGGTATGTAGTGAAAAATAAAATAATTTGCTACGAAGAGAGTAATAAATTGGAAAATAAAAATTAATAAAATATCTATTGAAATTGAAATATGAATTATTGGTGAAAATTATAGAATGTTTATTATGGTTATACGTGAGATTCTTTAATTTAAATAATGTTTGATAATTAATAGGAAATAAAATAAATTAAAATTATTGATAACATGAAATAAAAGAAAGAATGAAATTTAATTGAAATTAAATTTTGGTAATTAGTAGAAACAAAATAAATTAGTTGCTGAGAAATGATAAATAGGAAATAGAAAATTCTAGAATATTTATTAGAATTATATTATAGAAATTTGACAATAATTTAGAATTGTTGTACAGTGTGGAATACGAGAAATAAAGAGGCTTAAGTGGTATTAACGGATATTATACTGGGCGGAATAGAGGTAAGGAACATATATAAGAGTTGCTTAGAAATGTTTTACATGTTTTGGAAAGTTTCGGAAATTTAATTCTTAATTGTTTCCCACCAATTCTTCTAAACGGGAAAATATAATTTATTTTATATTCACATAACCAAATATGTTTTTAAGTTGCATGTTTACTGCATTATGTACTGAATTGTTATTACACTATTTCTGAACAGAACCGTTTACCAATACTGAACTATTTACTGCAGTGGTTTCAAATTAACTATTTATATACGGTTTATATACTGAAATATATTTTATGAACTTTTATTTCTAAATTGTCTACATTTTCATAAATACTTATTTATGGACCGATTGAAGATATTCTCAGTGAAATTGATTTCATAAGGGGTGTTTCTACTGTATATACACTGTTTTGAGATTGTTAGGTCCCATATCATGCTCACGTGCCACATGTACTGTTACTGTTGCTGATTGACCAGCCAAGTATCAGCTGTCCTAGTTGTCACCTGGCAAGTGAACACTGTGGATCCCACAGACTATGGCCATATGTCTCACGTGTTACTGTTACTGCTACTCCCTTCAGGGACTACTGTTATAGTATGATATACTTTGGGTGTTGCCTAGTCTCCACCTACTATTACTGTTTACTATACTGTTGCTGGTTCTGAACTGTTTACTATTACTTAACTGTTTATTGTTATTGAACTGTTTACTGATAACTGAACTATTTATGACTGAATTGTTTACTGATAGTGAAATGTTTACTATTCCAGAACTATTTATTACTGTGTTTTCAAATATTGTTTATAAACTGTTTATATGTTGAATAATTTATGATATGATTTTTATATCATTTTTATATTGTTTTCATATCATAATCAACTTTTGCTCCCTATAGTCGCTACTAGGGATCAGGACACGAAAGGTATTTTAAAATACCTTCCATACTCCATCTGATTTCCTAGCTGACTATAGTATCATTCTTGAAATGTCCCTTAGTGTACTGTTAGGTGAAACAACTGATCTTATTATTTTAATTCATATTTAGTATGTTTTTCGTAATTAATAAGAGAGTTTATTTTTAACTACATATAATAATATAGTGCTTTTTTATATGTTTCTTACTAAGCTTTCCCCAAAGCTCACCCCATTTACTCCCCCTCTCTTAGATAACTTTCCAATGTATGTCTCTACCACTGCTTCTAGATTTGTTGAAGAAATTATTAAAAGCTTAAAATAATAAATGAACAAGTATATATTTACATTTATGTTCAGACGTTTAATTGCACAGCAAATGTATTTATGGAAAAGGATGTAAATTTTATAATGGAATGTAAATTGTATGGATAAATATTATATTGTCGAGGTATTTAAATGTCTAATTTATTTATTTATTTGATAGTATAATGATTTGACTGAATTATAAATGTGGAGTATACTTACATTGACACCGAATGTAAACCTAATTATCATAAGTGAATAAGTGTTTTAAAGGAAAAAGTTAGTTCGAAATTTTATAATTTCAGACGTTACACAAGGCCTACACAACCATCTTGTCATACTGACCTAAAAGGATGTGCAAAACCCAAATCAAATATGATCTCATTAGCCTATATTAGGTTCACTTGCATGTTTCATACCAGGACTAAACTATCAGCCCATTTTATTAAAACATAAAATTGTCAATTAATATTAGTCCACTATAAAAATTTTCCCTCTTGAACAATATTAATTGGGTTTATATAATTTAAGAAAATTTGATTTTAAAAGACAAGACTCTAGGCTGGTTAACTTCATTTTTGACGTGGCCACAATTTATCAAAAAAAAATTAGTCCTTGAAACAATATCTCAATAAATCCTATTCAACATGACCAACTAATATCAAATCATGGCAGTGATTATGCCCTTTATTGAGACAAGACCAATCCATGGTTACAAATATTAGCGACCATATTAATAATGAATCCAGTGTGACTGTGTAGCAAGAAAATAACTCCCATGGTGATCTCATTGTATTGTGTTATTTTCTTTGTCAATCCTCAAAGATTTCTTCAATCTTGAAAAACAAATTCAATGACAAGACAAAAACAAGAAATCTTCATAGCACTAGAATTCGATCTAGACTTTTATGGCATCTAGATCCCATACATCTCATCCTTGAGGTTTCATAATGGTATCATTTACTAAGACATACATAACATAAAAGCTCAACTTCACAATGTTCTCAAATGTACATGCACAAAAAATATTAATATAACAATGCATAAACCAATAATAACAATCAATTAGCATATGAAGCAAAATGTCACATAAGTGTTCGATACACAAATAGCTTTCATGATGTAAGACAAAATGAGTGTTCAATCATGAATAACATACTCCCAGTAAACTAATACATCAAAAGACTCAAAAACACTCATGTCCTTAACATGCTTACTAAATGTAGTAGGTCTTAATCCTTTAGTTAAAGGATCAGCAATCATGTTATCCATGTTAATGTGCTTAACACTAATGCAACCATTTCACGAAATCTCTAGCCTTGAGTATTTGATCTCCATATGTCTAGATCCACCACTGCTTTTATTATTCTTAGTGAACAACACGGCAGACCTATTATCACAATAAATCTTAAGTGGCCTAGAGATTGAGTCAACAATGTTAAGTCTCGAGATAAGGTTCTTAAGCCAAATAGCCTACGTAGCTGCCCCATAACATGCAACCAACTTAACCTACATGGTAGAAGATGCCAAAGTGTCTGTTTGACACTTTTCCACAACACAGCTCCTCCAACCAACATAAAAATGTACCCAAAAGTTGATTCAAGTCATCCTGGCATCCAGTAAAATCAAAGTCTGTATATCCAACTATTTTAAGATTATCAACTTTTCTGTACACCAACATGTGATTCTTTGTCTTCTGTAAGTATCTCATTACCTTTTTAGCAGCAACCCAATGACCCATACCACAATTAGACAAATATCTGCCAAGAACACCAACTACAAAAGCTATATCTGGTATAGCGTAAACTTGTGTATACACGATCGATGTAAGCTCTCTAAGAAAGTCCGAACAAATTTCGAGATCTATCCCTCTGAATCTCAATCCCAAGAACAAATGACACTTCTCCAAGATCTTTCATATCAAAATTCTTAGACAATAGTTGTTTAGTCTCATGCAGCAACCCAACATCATTATGTGCCAATAAAATGTCATCCACATATAATATAAGAAATATATACTTACTCCCATTGATCTTGAGGTATATGCATTCATCAACTTTGTTTTCCTCAAAACCCATGGAAGTAACTATGTCATCAAATTTCAAGAACTATTGCCTAGAAGCTTGCTTAAGATCATAAATGGATTTCTTAAGCTGGCACACCAGATGTTCTCTTCCTAGTTCTTGAAACCTTCAGGTTGCACCATGCAAAATTGTCATGCTTCGATTCCTGAAAATCAAAACTGACTTTTTCCATTTTCACATAATTGGTTGGGTTGTGCTTAGTGTCATCACTCTAACTTTACGCTAAAGTTATTTAGCTAATTCAACATTCAATCATTTAAATCGGTTCCATTACACTTAATTACAGTATGCATTTGTTTTTCTATACGAATGATTAATAACAAAACTATGTGTTGACTCTATAGGCTATACCGAGAGGGGTGTGAATCGGTTCTTAGCTAACCTTATGTTCGTTTTTCGATTCTTTTAAAATCTCTAGCCTATATTGAAGTTTTCTAAGTTCTCTAAGCAATTCAAACATGCAATCCAAATTCAATACAATAAGCACGAATATAACTGCAAGTAAATAAAGAGAGAAGGGAAGAGAAATGTACGCAAGTGATTTATAGAGGTTCGGCAACCTTGCCTACGTCCTCTACCTTGAGACACTCCCAAGGATTTTCTCCAAATTCACTATCCTTGAATTTGTGTTTACAATCCCTCTTTTTCTTAGGCTCAAGAGTAACCTCTTCTCCCTCTTTTTCTAGGCTAAAGAGAAACCTCCCTCTTTTTCTTAGGCTAAAGAGAAACCTCCCTCTTTTCCTAAGGCTTAAGAGAAACCTCTCCTTTTACAAGGTGTGAATGTGTTTACAAGGAATGTAATCAAAGAAAGGCCTCTAGATAGGCAAGTGATTACAATGTTTAAGCACAAGGAAAATCCTATACAATGATTTGTGCTATGCTATTCTATACAAGGAATATGAGATTGATAGAAAATGAAGAATGTATAGCACTTGAGAAGTTGTTGAGGCTTTGAATATGAGGAAAATGAAGATTGAATGTGCTGAGCTCTTCCTCTTAGTTCCATTTTATAAAGTATTAAGACCAATAAGAATATATCATTAAATCATGGTCTTAATGTTTGATATGAGCACTTAAAATGTATTGAGAAAATCATATGTGGCAAAGCAAATTTACAATATGAATCAAAACATAAAAGATTACTTAAGTTTTTATCATTTCAAAATATATATATCAATTTAAAGCTAACACTATGATTGACATTCAAACTTCTTCAGTTTATTGTTTACATCCCTTTACACACTAAAGTTCTGTACTATAAATGTTTGAATAACATACCTGCAAGGTATAAATTGAAACTTCGTAAGCATCCGATCATAACCTTCCCTTAACGATTGGCTATTATTACGAATAAATCTGTAAAGTAGAAGGGGGTGAGCTTACGCCCAGTAAGAAATATATATAACAACCGATACTATGCATACCTATATGCATACGTCAAAAACATATTTTAAAAATATATAGTCAATATTAAAACAGTGTAGGGCACCCTAACAGAAATGATACTATAATCAGTTAAGAGTACCAAGTTGAAAATGGAAGAATGCTTTAGAGCACCTCACTTGTCTTGGTTCCTAAACCCGATTATAGGGAATTCATAGGGAAACACTTGATTACATGTCGAATAAACACATGTTAAACGGTTTCCGTAATTCCGTTAAAATATCATTCATACAGTAAACTATTTAGAAAGTTTAGGAAATCACACAATAATTGATTTAGAAAATCATTCAGATTTAGAAAATCATTCAGATTTCACCCTTTAAACGGTTTGAAAATTGTTCGGTAACTCACTCAATACACTCTTCAAGAACAATTCAGAAAACACATCCTCCAAAAAGGGTTTCTTAAATCGATCAAAGACCATTCTCAAAAAATTGTTCAAAAATCACACATTCAGAAAGCTGTTCAAAAATCACATATTCAAAAAGTTGTTCAAAAATCACATATTCATAACATAGTTCAGGAATTTGGTCAGAAAATCACACGCATAGAAAACCTTTCAAAAGACTGATGAGAAATTATAGGTTTGAAAAATTGTTCAGAACTCGATCACACCAAAAACTATTCAGAAATAGTTTAGAGATCAATTTCAGTAAACTTTCAGTAAATAATTGGTAAATTGGCTTGGTAAACAGTTCAAATAATAAACATTTCTATAACCATTCTGTAAAACAGTTCAATAACAAGTTAGTAACAAATCTGAAGTTGGTCAGTAAATAGCATAATAACAATTTTCCTAACATCTCGGCTATAGATCAAATTACAAAATATATCAAAGATAGAATTCATATATTTCAAAATCAGAGTCATATTAGTGTAACTTTCCAAAAACTTCATTTTAAACCGTACAATGCAAATATCTTAAGTCAAACAAAAACCATGCAGATTTCATATGTTCAATTGACATTCATACTATCAGTGCCAAAACATTTTAGATTCCAAATTTCAGATATCAGAGGTTCAGTAATCATTCAAAAATCCAGATAAAACATAATCATTTCAAAATTTAGAATTCAAATATAAAAGCTTCAAAAATCATATAAATTCAAATAAATTGAAAACAGTGGAGACATGGTAATATAAAACATTTCTAATAGCTTTCATCGTGCAATTTCATAAAACATTCAGAAAATTAGTTCTAAAACACTCTGCAAATAATATAAATCACTTTCAGATAAATAACATAGAGATTACAAATCATAAAGCATATTTAACATATATAATAAAGTCTGGGAGTGCCTGAATCTATGTTAGCCAGAGATTCACCACCCCAGTAAAACAACATAGGGGAGACTAGGCTTCACCCAATAGACTCATGCTATATAGTAGACATATGGCCATAGTTAAGGGGGCCACAATGTACACTAGCCAGGTGACAACTGTAGGAGTCGAAGACTGGGCTAAGGTCTAACAGCATCGAAACAGAACAGAAGAGTATGTACCCACAGGTAGCTACAGGGCCACAATCTCAAAATAGTTCATTAATCATTTCAGAAGTGTTTACGGAGATCAATTCAGTAAACATGTCTTCAATTAGTTCATAAAACATTAAAATCATAAAATCATTACACTTGAAGCATATAAATTCAACAAATATTCTTAGATCGATAATCAATGTTCAAAATATTTTATTTACATATAATAGTAGTATGAAAATATCAGTGCATCATGCAACGTGTATAACTTAATAGAAATCTCATTGAAAACTGAGTTAAAATTTATATGCAAATAAGACTTTTGAAAGCTATTAGGCCAAATTACCTTTTTCACTTTATTCCAACTTCCAAAATAATGCCAATAATAATTTTAGAATGCCTAAAGTGCATATTAGAAAATTTTGGTAGCATAACATTTGTACCTATCCTAACCTCCTTGCACGAAAATGCAGTTTATAATCTACAATTCCAGTTTCACAATTTCAACCAACCAATCAAATCCAATGTCAAAAAAAGGCATTTTCATCAATCCACATGCAACATAGTATCCTTACATCTTTTATATATATATATATATATATATATATCCCTTACCTCAATTGTAAGACCCGATTTTATAGTATTATACACCATATTTTTGTAAATCCTTGATAGTGGAAATAAATTAATTGGTGAAATTAAATAAATATTTAATGTGGATTCCACTTTAGATTTTTGGAATTATTGGATTTATGATTTATAATATGGTGTATAAATGTCACGACCCGTGACCATATTTTTCACCTTATTGTACACAACTTAATCGATTGGGCTGTCCGTGATACTTCACTTGTACTAACTGTTAAACAATTTTACATAACATTGTTTATATTTTACACATCCCCCATCGTAATTAATCAGATAAGTAGTACTGTTGACATGTCTAAATACAGAAAATAAATGATCATACCTCAAATAACTCAGTCGATCTGTCACATTGTCCTTCGTATACAGCCGGGATCCACAATCCACTGAACTCATAATCATCAAAACCTGAAATGTTTAAAATTAAGGGGTGAGCAAAACCACGACTCAGTAAGGGAATTATATGCCTCACTTGATACTCAGCTTCCTATATGCTGAAAATCTTTTTCATTTTTCCTATGGGCTCTAGGCTCGCATGTAGGAAGGATACTACAGTCGGCTAGGGATTCGGAAGGAGTAAGGTAGGTATTTTAGAATACCATACTTGTTCTGAAACCTAGAAGCAACTGTAGAGAGAAATTTTCATTTCGTTTTGAATTAATAAATCCTTTTCTTTTTCATTCCATAACCTTTATATATTCTTTTCAAAATAATGCTTTTATGAGATAAAGCATTTAAATAAAATAATTAATATTCGTATATTCCTTGAAAAGAATATTAGTTAAATCATCATCTTATTTCTTTAAAACTCATTTCATGTTTTATTGTGCTCTCTTAATTAGTACAGTACTTTAAATAGCAAAATAAGCTATTAAAATCTATTCCATTTATCAAATTAGCAAAGCAGTAAGCACTTCGATAGATTGGTCACTATACACGTTGATAAAGCGGTTACTCTGTAAGTTAATAAATCAATCCATTCATAAAACGAAAATCCATAAACTTTAAGCATATAGCTTAACTCATTGAAAACAGTTCCAATATAACCGAATTACTTAATCACTTTAGGCGTAAGCCCCAATTCACTGATTCAGTTACGACATCCATCCTAACTAGCAATGGAGTTAAGTGTCATATCGAGGAACTCGTGTAGCACGTAGGTCCTTCGAGATTCTAGAGGTGGCTCCCACGGTCCAACTGGTATCCGTGTAGCACGTAGGTCCCTTGGGATTCTAGAGGTGGCTCCCACGGTACAAAGATCGAGTCTTCACTCGGTTTAGCCTTTAGGACACAGACTTCTTACTAACACATCGGAACTCGTGTAGCACTTAGTTCTCAAAGGATTCTAGAGGTGGCTCCCCATAGTTCACAAAGAATCTATGTAGCACTTAGGTCCATTGAGTTCTCTAGAGGTGGCTCACACGGTACAGAAACTTCTTACTAACACATCGGAACTCGTGTAGCACTTAGTGCTCAAAGGATTCTAGAGGTGGCTCCCACGGTCCAACTGGTATCCGTGTAGCACGTAGGTCCCTTGAGTCTTCTAAAGGTGGCTCACACGGTACAGAAACTTCTTACTAACATGTCGGAACTCGTGTAGCACTTAGTGCTCAAAGGATTCTAGAGGTGGCTCTCACGGTCCAACTGGTATCCGTGTAGCACGTAGGTCCCTTGAGTCTTCTAGAGGTGGCTCACACGGTACAGAAACTTCTTACTAACACATCGGAACTCGTGTAGCACTTAGTGCTCAAAGGATTCTAGAGGTGGCTCCCACGGTCCAACTGGTATCCGTGTAACACGTAGGTCCCTTGAGTCTTCTAGAGGTGGCTCACACGGTACAGAAACTTCTTACTAACACATCGGAACTCGTGTAGCACTTAGTGCTCAAAGGATTCTAGAGGTGGCTCCCCATAGTTCACAAAGAATCTATGTAGCACTTAGATCCCTTGAGTCTTCTAGAGGTAGCTCACACGGTACAGAAATCGAGTATCTACTCGGTATGGCCTTTATGCCATATACTTTCCACTATCTTATCAGAACTCGTGTAACACTTATAATCTAATATTCCATTTAAATTCATGGTAAGAATATTAGATTTATCAATTCTTCCTTTTTGAAAACATATTACATGTTTGTATCTCATGTCTTATGAGAATCATCTCACAGTACTATAATAAGTACCGAAATGAGCATTTTGTAAAAATGCTATAATTCAATTGATTTTCTTCTCATATTATATGAAACATGTTCTTTTCACATGTCACGCATCATATATCACATTTTTCGTTTGACATATTCCATGTCATGTAAAACACTTTCCTTTTTAACATGTCACCTATCATTTATGAAGTCTATGATAGACATCAATCTTATCGTACTATAAACCCCGGAGGGTAAAGAAATAAACTGATCAAATCTATGACCATAATCTATATTGTCCTCGGTGGATCACTGATCAGGTGTCGACCGGGACTAAACATATCACATATCATGCATCAGCATGATAAGAATGCCAACAAATCTCAAAACCGTAGTTTTCATCATAAAATAAACCTTTATGGAATTTATATAAATATAAAATTCCACAATTTAAAACCTTAAGGGTTAAAATCTTTAGTGAATATTTATAAAAATATTCATAAAATATTCACTGTATTTCACTTCATCTTTCACCTCGTATTACGTGTAATTTATCTATTCCGAGAATTTTCGGTGGTTTCATTATCACCATTCTCGAATACATGAATATTTTAAAATTCCATCTCATTATATTCATGTTTTATGAAATTTAGTAATTTCCTCATGTTTCGTGATTTAATATCGATTTTCGAAAATAAAATCATTTAGTATGATTTTATAAAGTTTTTCTAAAATTTTCGGCAGCATAACGGCTGCCGATTTACTACAAAATTTCAGCCAGTACTTCAACCCAAAAATTTCAGCCCATCATGCATCATAATAATTTTCATAAAATATTTGCATAAAATATTTCAAATTAAAATATGCAGACTAAATATCCTTATAGTGCTGCACATGCAGCCCTTACCTTTTTTTCCGGGTCGGCGACTTCCTCTTATCGATCGCGCCCGCACTCCATCTCTCTCGATTCCTTATCCCGATCGCTTAAAATAATTTCTGGAAATAAAAATTCTAAATTTTAGAATTTTTCCATAATTTATTACATTTTTCTGAAATTTAATTTCAGGGAATTTCTTACCGAATTTTCGTAATTTTCGGTTGTCGAATTTTCGGGAATCTCCGAATTCCCGAAATTCTCCTTTTTTCTTCTTTTTCTCCCTTTTTCCTCTTTTTCTTCTTTTCCTTTTTTTTCTTTTCTTTCTTTTTTTTCTTTTTCCTTTTTCCCATTTCTGGCCGGACCGGTTCAGTGCCTCCTCCGGCCGGTTCGACCGCCGGCGATCCTCCTTTCCGTCGGTTTGCGCCTCCCACAGCTTGCCGAAGTTGCAGAGACGCCAGATCTGGTCTCCGTTTCTCCCCATCATCGGCGACGGCGCCGAATCTGGGTCCGTGGGTTTCGGTCCCTTTCCTTCCTCTCTTCTCCTTCCTCCGCCGGATTCTCCTTCGCCGGTGGCCCTTCTCACCTTCGTCGAGCTTTGCCGATGTCGGGAGTGGTGGTGGCAGTGCCCGGATCGGCCGGCACCGCCGTATCTCCTCTTCTCTTTTCCTCCCGAATCTTTCGATTTTCGCCCTCTGTTTCGATTTCATTCTTTCTCTTTCCGCCTCGAGCCACCGTCCTTCGCTTCCCTTCTCACCGGCGACGTCGCTGTCTCCTCCTTTCTCCCTCGGTCGGCCGGCATCGGGGTCGGCTCCCCTTCTTCATTTGTTTCAACAGAAACGGGATCCCAGTTTCCCGTTTCTGTTTTCCTTTCTTTTCTTTTCTTTTTTGTTTTTATTCTATTTCCATATTTAGTATATATTATACTACATACTATATACTATACAATATATTTTATACATATAATATATACTATATATTATACATATATTATTTCATATATAATGTAATATAATATATGTTATATATAAATTATATATATTGTATATTACAAAATATATATCTAGTATATATATATATATGTATATTTATATACTTTAAAATAAATAACATTTACATATACAAATTATATAGATGTTATAATACAATATTTATACATATAAACTTTAATATAAAACCACATTTACCTTTCTTCTATATGTATTTATATAATTATATATACACATAAAATATTAAGTTTTTATACATATGTATCATTTAAATTTATGAAATAGTAAATATTTCCATATATATACCAACATATATTAAGATATACTATATAGTATTTTAAATACATATGTATTTATATAAAATACGTTTATAAAATTTGCAATTATATAAACATACTTTATTTTCGTTTCTCATTTTCCTTATTTAATTTGGATTTTAATTTATCCAATTTAATTCTTTTTCCTTTACACCAATTTTCCAATTCTTTCACTTCCTTAAGTCTCAGGATTTTCACCAATATCCCGTTCTCGCAATTTTTATTTATTTCCTCTTATTTAATTTCTTCAATATTTATTTTCAATATTTCTAATTTCCAATAAATGAAAAATTTACGGTTATCACAATAAAAAATAAAATAAATATTAAATGATAATTGAAGGTATAGAAATAAATAAAGAAATAAATCTGAAAATTTAGAATTGAAATGCAATTTCAATGACATAAAATTCAAATAAATGATATTTAAATGAAGGGAATTGATTTATTGGACATGTGATTAATTGTGATTGGTTGAAATATACAAAACAAGGGGGAAATGAGTCAAACCGTGCAGCAAAATGGTCTTCACCGTCTCTCCTTTGATGCTGTGTTTGTTTCACGTGTGGAATTAGTTATAAAGGAAAAGAAATGAAGAAAGAAAGGTGTTAGTGGGCTATGTGGCAATGAGTGATTGGATGAGGTAGTGATAAAACAAGGTTTATTCAGCCATTTTTTAGCTCATCACCGACTCTTTCTCTCTTGCCATTTTTTGTTGCTCACAATTTTACTCTATTTCCTTGCAATTTCTCTCGTTTCCTTCATTTCTTTTCAAGAATCTCACCAGGGTTTATTACCAAAACATTAACCCCTTCACAAGTCTGACCTCCATCGTGAAAACATCTTAAAAAACCCAGAAATATAGTGGCTGACGTGAAGAAACAGCATGGGTTTTTGGAGAACTCTGTTCGGTTTTGGCTGAAAAGGTGAGGGGTGATAATATTTTCTTAATTGCAGCTATGGTTTGTGATTAATATATGTATGGGAAACTTGTGTGAAGCCTTAATTTAAAACAAAGTGATTTGTAGTGACAGTAGAGGTGTTCAACTATACATGGGAAAAAAATTGATTGAAAATTTTAATGTATATTACGTAAAGATTGGTGGAAAAATGATGAATTAAATTGTTGGAAACTTGGTTTGAGTTTAGGTGGAATGATACATTGTGAAACCATGGAATTGGCTTGATGATGTTTCAAAACAGAGGAGGTGGCGTGAAAAAGAGGCAGTCACTGATCATGGTATTAACTGAACGAGAATGATAATTTTTGTGAACTAAAGGCATTTGATGAAAATCCTAAGTAACTAAGAGTAGTTACAAGATAGCAAATTAGAAGAAGAATAAATGAAACTGTTAAGAAGAGGAAAATAATGGAGCTGCTAGCCGTGTGAAGGAAAAATAGAAAATGAAAAACTAAGGAAACATGACCATTAAAGGTCACGATTTTGGCTGCTAAAATATAAAGTTGAGGAAACTTTAAATACAAGAGAAGTATAGAGCAGAAATGTTAGGACAATAAGGAGTAATTAAGGGTCTGTTTGGTATCATTTTTGTTTCCTGTTTTCTGTTTTTGTTTTCAGTTTTTTTGGAAACAGAAACAGAAAACATGTTTGGCAACATGTTTCCGTTTTCAAAAAACGAAAACGAAAACAAGAATTTCCAAAATTGTTGGAAATAAGAATTTCCTGTTTTCATTGTTTTTGGAAACATGTTTTCATTTCTATTACTGTTCATATGTAAGTAAACAGAATTTATATATTAATATAATATTAATATTTTTTATAATAAAAATATAAATAAAATTAAATAATTTTTAAATAAAATAATATTAAATTTTAATATAAAATATTAATTAATTAATATTTTAAATTAATATATTTATTTTAATATAAAAAAGTTGAAAACGTAAAAAGCAATTAAATATAAATTACATTGAACTATAATATTATAATATTATTTAATTTAAATTTTTATAATAATTTATTGAATATATTATATATTTTAAATAATATCATTTATTATAATTTTGATATGTTAATAATTAATATTATTATCTAATATAATTAATTTTTATTTTACTAAACAATATTATTATTTTACTAAACAATATTATTATTTAATATTATATTCTATCTTAAATTTAAAAAATATCACTACTACTATTAAATAATTTAATATTATTAAATAAGTAAATACTTAACATTAGATAATATTATTTATATTCAATATAATACATTTTAATAACTATCTAATTTATTATAAATTAATTAGTTAAATATTTTATTTAATAATGTAATATTATAATTTCAATTAAAAAAAAATTATTATTAAATATAATTTATGATTATTACAATTAAATTAAATAATACTATTTTATTTAATATTATATTTAATTATAATATTATTTAAATTATATTAAATTTTTATATGATTAAATGAAAATATTTAATATTAGTCTTAAATAATATAAAATAATATTATTTAATATCATCTACAGATTATTATTTAATAAATATATTATTTTTATTTAATTTTTTAAATTTTATTTTGTGAATTGAATTATTATATATGAATCAATTTAAATATTTATTTTCAAAACGTAACAGTATTAAACAAACATGTTTTTTGTTTTCAGAAATTGAAAACAAAACAAAACAAAACAAAAACAAAATTTTCAAAACAGAAAACATAAAACAGAAAACAGGAAACGATACCAAACGACCCCTAAGAAAACAAAATTGATAAATATATATGTATAAAATCTTCATGGTGTAAGATATGAATAATTGGACAAGACATTGTTCATGAGAGATTCTCATGTCAATTTTATGATTAATGATTAAAGAAAAATAGTTAAGGATGAGTAGAAAATATGTCCTAAATTAATTGAGAAGGGAAATAAAGGAAATAATAGATATGCATAAATGGAATTAAGGAAAGAATAGATGAATCACCTTAAGAAAGGGTTCAAGAAGACATTCGGCCATGAGCAATTTTGGATTGTTATTATGCTGCATTTTATGGTTTGAACATGGGAATTGACTGTAGAAATTAAGAGAATAATTAATGACAATTTTTGATAAAATTATTTTGCAGCATGAAAAAAAATCGGATTTCGTGTGGTGACATCGGAAAGTTCGACACCACAAGACAGGTAAGGGATGCATGTGCAGCACTGTAAGGATATTCAGTTTGCATGATTTTACTTATGAAATATTTTATAAATATATTTCATGAAATTATTGCGATGAATGATTGATTGGAAAATTGTGGTGAATTACTGGTTGAGATTTTAAACTGTATTTTTTGTGCAAGAAGCTAGCCAATCAGCAGCAGTTATACTGCCGAAAAATTATCAAAAATTACCGAAAATTTCTAGAAAATTTCATAAAATCATAATAAATGATTTTATTTCTCAAGAAATGATTTTCAACCACGAAAATTGAGAAAATGATTATTTTCCACAAAAACATGAATAAAATGAAAGTGATTTTAAAATATTCATGTTTTCGAGAATAGTGATAATGAAATCATCGAAAGTTCTCTTGATATATAAATTACACTTAATACAAGATGAAAAATAAAAATAAATAAAGTGAATATTTTTAAATATATATTTCTAAAATATTCACTAAATGGTTTTATAACCTTTATGGGTTTAAATTATGAAATTATATATTTTTATAAATTCCATAAAGGTTTATTGATGATAAAAAAAATACTGTTATGAGACTAGTAGGCAACCTTATCATGCTGATATGTGATATGTGATATGTGACATGTGATATGTGATATGTGATATGTGATATGTAGTCCCGGCCGACACCTGATCATTGATCCATCGAGGACAATTATAAACTATGGTCATAGATCTGACATGATTATTTTATACCGTTCGGGGTCTATAGCATGATATGAGTAACGACCTAGTGGACGAGCTGGGCGTGCCTCAGTCTCCATATATGAAAATGTTTTATGATGATATGTGATATGTGAAATGAAAATGTTTTACATGATATGTGATAAATCAAATGAAAGTGATTTACAGCATTTTACAAAATGCTTATTTGGTACTGATTTTAGTACTACGAGATGATTTTCATATGTTATGTGATATGAACATGTAATATGTTTTCAAAAAGGAAAAAAAGTTTATAAGTCTAATGTTCTTACTATGATTTTAAATTGAATATTAGACTATATGTGACATGAATATGTGATATGTTTTCCAAAAAGGAAAGAGGAGGAAAATAAATCTAATATTCTTGTTTTAATTTTAAATTGAATATTAGATTTAAATGATGTATATTTTATATGAAAAAGATTTAATAGCTTATTTTGCTATTTAAAGTACTGTACCAATTATGCTTTGTACAGTAATACATGAAAAGATTTCAAACGAAAATGACATGAAATAAAAGGAAAAAGGATTTAAATTTCAAAAGAAATTTATTACTCTCTATAGTTGCTTCTAGGTTCCGGGACAAGATAGGTATTTCAAAATACCTACCTTACTCCATCCGGATCCCTAGCCAACTGTAGTATCCTTCCTACATGCGAGCCTAGAGCCCCATAGGAAAAATGAAAAAGTTTTTCAGCATATAGATAGCTGAGTATCAAGTGAGGCATATAATTCCCTTACTAAGCTGTGGTTTGATCACCCCTTAATTTTAACATTTCAGGTTTTCGAGGACTAAGAGTCTGACATCTAAAGGACTTCAGCTGTGCATTTGGGGACGATGCGGCAGCTTGATTTATTTAATAAGGTATGATCATTTATTTTCTGTATTTAGACTTATCTACAGTACTACTTCCTTATGAATTAAGATAGGGGATGTAATTCATATTATAATTTTATATGAACTTGTTTATATGGAAAAGAAAAGTAAAGTATCGCAGACAGCCCAACCAAATAAGATGTATAGAAAAAGATGAAAAATAGGGTTGACACCAATCCTCGCTATTTAGCTTGGCAATCCTTCAGTTGTAGCTTAATCGCGGTTATCCTTTCCTTATTGAAGTTTGCTCCAACAGATTTCTTAATTGCAACCAGTGTTCAAACAACATCATTTAGTAATGATTATACCTCATTACACATCAAAGAATATTGTTCTAATCTTAAACTACTCAAATGATGTAGTTTTTCACTACTCTTCCGTTAAGGCCGCAATTGTTGTTTCACCGTCATTTCGATTTTTATTAAATTTTAACTATAACGATACTCTTCATATTCTTTTCTAACCTCCATTCAATTATTAAATTATCATTTCATCTCAATTCATCAATGCCCTTCACTAGCCAAACGCACTTTTGACGTCCGAAGGTTTTAACTATCCCGGTAATATCTTTCACTCCTATAATCAATCTTCATAGCACTTAAATCAATTTAAACCCACTAACCCCATAAATTTCATGC
The DNA here is from genome assembly GCA_031772115.1 of Heritiera littoralis. Classification (NCBI taxonomy): domain Eukaryota; kingdom Viridiplantae; phylum Streptophyta; class Magnoliopsida; order Malvales; family Malvaceae; genus Heritiera; species Heritiera littoralis. Next base: position 7,682,199 of record JAPDPK010000022.1, read on the forward strand.
TGGCTAAAACCCTTTAAAAATTGCTTCTAAATTTCTTCAAAAACCATAATCAATTCTAAGCTTAAAAATCATTTCTACCACTACATACTGTTAGCTTTAAATTGCAATATATATTTTGAAATGACAAAAACTTAAATAAGCTTTAATGTTTTAATTCATATTGTAAATTTTCTTTACCACATATGATTTTCTCAATCTATTTTAAGTGTTCATATCAAATATTAAGACCATGATTTAATGATATATTCTTATTGGTTTTAATACTTTATAAAATGGTTTTCAATATTAAGTAATTTTCTCAAGAATTATTGAACATAAGTTTAGAAAATTACTTATAACTTTTTGGACAATATTCTCATTTGAGAAAGTAAAAAAAAACTCCCTTAAAGCTTATAAATGTTTTGGGTTGAATTAAAATCAAAAGCCATATCATTTCTAACCCAAAAGTGCAGGAAAAATGCCCTCTGGAAGAAAAGGATCGATCTCATAGGTAAAGGGATCGATCCCTTTTTGGCAGAATGCCCCGGAAGCCCAGAATGAAGAAAAGGATCGATCCCTTTGGTAAAAGGATCGATCCCTTTATGCCAGAAAGCCCCCAACGGCTAGTTTCTGTGAGATACAACGGCTAGTTTCTTTTTTGGCTCCAACCAACGTCCACAAACCATCCAAGGGACTATAAATAGAGGCTTAGAAGCTAAAGGAAGAAAGGGGAACTACTCAGCAACTCCAAAACACATATTCCTCAAATCCTCAAGCCTCAAACAACAAATCAAGAGCTCCAAAGTCTTCATCATCTATCATTCTCTTATTCCTTGTAGTGCTTAGCACAAATCTTGTATAGGCTTTTATTTGTGCTTAATCTTTGTAATCACTTGCCTATCTAGAGGCCTTCTTTGATTACTTCTCTTGTAAACCAATTCATTCCTTGTAAAAGGGGAGGTTTCTCTTTAGCCTAAGAAAAAGAGGGAGGTTTCTCTTTAGCCTGTAAAAACAGGGAGAAGAGGTTTCTCTTGAACCTAGAAATAGAGAGAGGTTTCTCTTGAGCCTTGAAAAGAGGGAGTGTAATACAAATTCAAAGATAGTGAATTTGGGGAAAATCCTTGGGAGTGTCTCAAGGTAGAGGACGTAGGCAAGGTAGCCGAACCTCTATAAATCGATTGTGTAAATCTCTCTCTCCCTACTCTTTATTTACTTGCATTTATATTGTGTTTATTCCATTGAACTTGGATTGCATGATTGCCTAGCCTAGAGAACTTAGTAAATATTAAAATAGGCTAGAGAATTTAGAAGAATCGAAAAACGAACTTAAGGTTAGTGAAAAACTGATTCACCCCCCTCTCGGTATAGCCTATAGAGCCAACACATACCTTATCTTTAAGTTAATTTATACAAAGTTTTCCACCAAAAAACATTTGGATAAATCATAAACACTGCCCTAGGGACATTTTTACAGCATTTTAACATCATTTTCATGCTTAGAAAAATCAGACTTATCAAATATATCAACCACAAACAAAACTGAGATTTCCTGCTCAAGGTTACCTTATGCAGCTAGAACTTCCAGCACACTTTTCACTAGGCAAATGAACTCCTTTTAGGCTGCATTTTTTTATATGTTTTAGAGGACAACCTTAGCTACAATCGGTCCTTCTTGAACAAAGTGATCTGAGGTCATTTTGGTGGTGCTTTTTCCTCTCCTTTCTTCCAAACAAAACCTGCCCTATTTTCCCCTATCTTCAATTCAGGAAAAAGTAGCTATTTGCAGTAGCTATTCAGATGTATTAAGGCTGAAACTTGGATATGTTCTAGGGGACAACCTAAGTTGTAATTGATCCTTCTTACCTGGATTGAAAAAGGAATGTTTTCCTGGTCGTTTCTGCCTTGCACTCTCTCTTCCTCACCAACGCCTAAAACAAGGTAGTTGACAGGCATAATTTTCAGCAGGTTTTTCACTAACCAAATGAACTCTGTTTAAGTTGAAATTCGGATATGTTATAGAGGGAAGATAGGGCTATAATCGATCCTTCTTGACCCAAAGGAGATGTGTGACAACCGAGAATTTTTCCACTTTTAGAATTATGAATTATGGAAATTAATTTTAGGCATCAAGGAATTTAAAATTTAAAGAAATAAAAGTATATAGTAAACAGAAACATATTGTACGTTATTCCTTATACTTAAATAAAACATGCACATATATATAAGTATCAAGAAATAAAAATATATATGTTATTTTATATATATGTGTGTGTGTGTGTGTGTGTATATGTATATGTACAAATATATATATATATATATATATATGCATATATATAAATAATAAAGGTTATTTAATTAAATATATATAATAAATAATAAAATATATTAGCATTTATTATAAGGATTTATGTATATATATGTATGTATAATATATTATATGTATATACTACATATATTTTATAAAAAAAAAGGGAAAAAAATCAACAAGCTGCACCTTTGTTCTACTTTATGCAGACAAGGAGAAAAAAAACAAAAGGGGGAACAAAAAATAGATGTTGTCAACTGATAAGGAGGGTTGACGCCAACATAGGAGAGAAGAGACAATGAAAGGAGAGTAAAGAGAAAGAGTAGATTGGAGAGAAGAAGGAAAGAAAAGAAAAGAGAGAGAGCACAACCGATCATCACCAGCCAATGAAGGAAGGAAAGCCTGGCCAACAACGATGAGGGAAAGAGAGACAGGTGGCGTCACAACTGACTAGGGAAGAAAGGAGAAGGACCAAACGGAGGAAGGGAAGGAAGAAAGGAAGAAGAAGAAAAAGCGTCGCTGGCCACCATCGCTAGACACTGCAATTGATTCCGTTACTACCATTGATGTAGGTGCTAGAACACTGCAAAGGATATGGGTTCGACCAAGCTGATTGAAAGAAAAAAGGGCTGAACTGAAACAGCCTGTACAAAAAAAAGAGAGAAAGAAAAGACGAGGAAAAGAAAGGATGAAAGAAAGAGGTGTTGTCGCCACTCACCGTCGTTCCTACTGCCGCCGGTGAAGGTAGTGGCCAACTGTTTGGGCTAAACCAGATTTGCCCAAACCAAATCTGAACCGAATCAAGAGAAATAGAAAAAAAAGAGAGGGAAGAAGACAGAAACAAAATAAGGATAGGTAAAGAAATTTATTTTATTTTATTTAGTTAATAAATTGTTAAATAGTTTGTGAAATTTCCTAAGTGTATGTATGGATTTGAAATTGTATAGATAATACAAGTGGTGATTTGAGTTCGACTAAGCTTGAGAGAGATTAATCGCAAGCTTTGATGTTAGGTATGTTACTTATATAAAATAGTCTATGTAAGATTGTGATTGTTGGATATGTGAAATTTTGGAAAATGATTTGGTGATAATGTAAAATTGTTGGAAAGTAATTTGGCAATTATGAGAGATTGTTGAAGAATGAATTGACCATAGTTGAATATTTGATATTTTGGTATGGCGATTTAATTCATGTTTTTTGAGTATTGATTTAGTGTTATTAGAACGTGACATAACGTTGATAGTATATATATGTAATGTGAATGATAGTTGTTGGAGTAGTGGACATGAAATTAATTTATTTCATGAATTTTGGAAGAAATGAAATGAATTTCGAGATTAACATTAAGTACGATATTTCTATAAGTCAGAATTAAACTTATAATTGACAATAACAAACTGATTTGCAATATTATGATATGTTTTTAAGAATGTTTAAATTGTTGTGATAATACAATATTATAATTGTTAGGTGATAAGAACATTATTGGGATATGGATTTATTATGTTTGCGAATTATGAGATAAATGTAACATGTTAATGGAATATAAGAATGGTATCGATTCCTTTTTGGAAATTTTAATAGTATTTGACTTTGTACTCAGTTGTGGGATGTGATAGGTGTAGAGTTGTTATGTATATTTGGTCAAGTAGGAAAGAAAAGATTACTATGCTTAATTTGTTAATATAATAGTTATAGAATATGGTATAGATAAATATAAGACTGTTAGTGAAGTTAAATTCGAAAAAAGGAGTGTTTTGACCATAATGGTAATTTTGGCATCGATAAGAAGTAGATCAGATTTCCTGTTGTATTAGGAAATATTGAAAACCATGAAGTCTAAAACATTCTTGGTAAAAGGAATATTAAAATTTGATTATATTTTTATATCGTTTTGCAGCCCGAAATGAACGACTTTAAGGAGGTTGTAAGCGAATATATACTCGCTTATGTACATTGTTTGTTGGAGCGGATTCATATAGTGCACCGTGATTGGAATTGGTAAGGGATGAGTACGAAAGACGTAGGGATACTATAAATTCATATTGATATTGAAAATGATTTTATAAAACTATTTTGAGATGAATGGATTGGACTTGTGAACTGCTATTGGGATTATAAACTGTGTTTTTCTTGCATGGAGGCTAGTATACAAACAAACATTCTACTGCGAAATTTCTAAGAAACTCGTAGAATTATAGTTTGGCATATTTTGAATACTAGAAATGAAAATTTTAACAAGTTTAATTTTACTTTAATATTGAAACCTTATATGCATACTGAAACTTGAAATTATATATTTAAAAATTCATATTATTAAATTTTGCATACGTAAGAGTACTTGCATGTTTTTATAACTTATTTACGCATAAATAGAATATTTTGAGAACTGGATATTGAACTGTGAATATTTTATGAGTATTTATTCTTGAACTGCTTATGTTTCCAAATTATATATTTATGGACTGAAATTGAATTCTTTAAAGACATTTATACTACCTATAAACTATTTGAGACTGTTAGCCTCGTAGAACCTTTAGGTACATCATGCTAAATGATTGTTACTGTATTGTTTACTAATTGATATTAATCACATCATCAGCTGTCCCAGTTGTCACCTGATCAGTGCACACTGTGGACACCACTGTGACTATGGCAGTATGTCTTACTGCTATTGTTTCTCCCTACTTGGAATAATGCTATGGCATGATATCTATTGGGCGTGCCTGGTCTCCACTGTATTTTTTTATTAAATTGGATTTTTATACTGTTACTGAATGGAAATATTGAAATATTGATTGCACTATAGTTTTTAAATGGCCTACTACATTGTTTACTAGATTTGTATATTGAAGTACTTTATCGAATTATTTTATTAAATTGTTTAATACATTGTTTATAGATTGAAAGATTGCATGATTTTATTTTAAATGTTTTACACTGTTTACTTATTTCATCGTCAACTATTTATTTCCTATAGTCGAAACTAGGGACCGGGACACGTGAGATACTTCAAAGTATCCTTCCATATTTCACATAGTTACCTTAATCAACTATAGAATCCTTCCTTAAATGTCCCTTAGTACACTGTTAGGAGATTTCATAATTTTTAAGTATAGAGATTTCATAGTATCAATTCTCTCATACGAATTTCTTATTGGGCATTAAGTTCACCCCCTTCTTTTCCCCTCTACCTTCTAGATTTATCTGCAAAAATAGCCTTTTGTTAAGAGAAGATTCTGATAAGATGCCTTTCGAGGTTTTTAATGTCGTACTTTACAAGTATGGTATTCAGAGATTTATTATACAGTGCTTTAGTGTGTAAAGGGATGTAAACAATAAATTGAAGAAGTTTGAATGTAAATTATAATATTCATTATAGATTATTTATATAGAAAAACAAATGTGTACTTTGATTATGTGTACCGGAACCTACGTAAAGAATTGAATGTTGCATTAGCTAAATAATTTTGGCATAAAGTCAAAGTGAGGACACTGAACATTTCTTAACCGAATAAGATAAAAGAAAAAATTTATTCCTAAATTTTAGGGAATTGGGACGTTACAAGATGAGGTCATTTTGGTGGCCATTTTCCTCCCCTATTCTTGACCACAGGAATCTCTTGAATCTCTAGATGTTTCCTCTCTACATCCTCCACACTAGCAATATATCCTTCACAAACATTCATACACAACCACAATTTCAGTACCCATGTTATTTCACAAACATATATTCACATACTTTTTATTAATTTACAATAACATTGCAATGTAGTTTTCAGGATGAGAGAAGGTAATAAACTTAGTATTACAATCCAAACTAACATGGTTCATAGCTAACCAATCCATACCCAAAATGATGTTAAAATCATATATATTAAACAAAATTAGGTTAGCTGTCATAACTTTCTCTCCTATAGTCAATTTACAATTCCTAAATACAATATTTGTCTTCAGGAAGTCTTTAAAAGGGGTATTCACTTGCAAGGTATACCTTAACAACTCCGGCTCTACTGGGGTCCTGTTAGCACATGTAGGCGATAAGAATGAATGGGTAGAACCTGGATCAAATAAGGCAATTACGGGAATATCAAAGAGCTAAACTTTACCTTTAATCACATCGACAAAGGCGTCGGCAGTCTCCTGATCCATCGCGTACACCCGACCCTGAGTCATAACCTTTTTACCATTCTCTGCGGCTGTCACCCGCCTAAGCTGTGAGGGTGTCGCCTTCTCCGGCTCACTTGTAGCTGCCGGTGCTGCTATCTGAGGTAATGCAGGAGGAATAGTAGAAGCAACTGACTCCCTAAGCATCGGACAATTCCTGATAAAGTGCCCCGTCTGTCCACATCTAAAACATACCTTAGACATTAAAGGGCAAGGGCGTGAACCTTGCGACCTTCCACAATATCTACATAAAGTCACAACACTCCTCTGAATAGCAATGGGGCCACTAACAGGGGTAGAAACTGCTGATCTAGTGAATCGTCCCTCTGAAATCTGTATGCCCGAAGATCTAGTCCTCTTAGGCTACTCACTACTATATCTATTCTCCAAAAATCTCTTACCCTTATCTTTACCTTTACTCTTGCTCTTACCACCAACCTCTATATGGTACTGCTCAAAATCCCTCTCACATAGCTAAGCCCATTGTACTACCTCATCATATGTCACAATATCGAATGGGGCTAGCCTCGATCTGATGGAGGGTCTCAAACCAGCCTTAAATCTCTTGATCTTATGTCTCTCATTAACACTGGTCTGTGAATCAAATCGACTCAAAGTGGTAAACTTAGCCTCATACTCATCCACTGCCATACTTCCCTGAGTTAAATCCATAAACTCTTGCTGTAGTTTCTACTGGGCAGTGTCAAGGATATACCTTCGTCTAAAGGCATCTACAAAAATCTCCCAAGTAATATCCTGATGCTGGGAGAACAATACTATCTGAGTAGCCTTCCACCAGTGCTCTGCATCATCTGTCAACTGGAACACTGCTAGACCTGCCTTCTCGATCTCCGTACACCTCATAATCCTTAGTAACTACTCTATAGCAATAACCCATTGCTCTGCCGCCAACGGATCCCTAGCACCTTTAAACTTAGGTGGATCCAACTTCCTAAATGATTGTACCAAAGTGACATCATAATACGACTCCACATCTCTAGGTGGCTGAATTAATGGCTGTGGTGGAGCTACCTGTGGCTGGGATGCCGGTGGTGGAATAGGTTGAGGCTCGGGTACAACTGGTGTCGGCTGTGGAGGAACTGGTGCAACTGCTGGAGCTACTGCTCTCTCCCTCTCCGCCCTATCCGCGGCTCTATCCGCCTGATACATAGCCATAAAATCGGCTAACAACCTCTCTACCCGGTTCACACGGGTATCAGTGCTCTCTGCCTGTAGAGGATGTGCGGGTCTTAGGGCGAGTTCCGGTGTTTACAGCTCCGGAATCTGTGCCGCCCTACCTCGGCCTTTACCTCTCACTGAGCGTGTCACCCTCCTTCCACTCATATCTATACCACAGGGATCATTTATCACTTATCATTAGTATATCAATTATATATTCAGATTATACAGTACTACAGGGAATGTTTACTATTCACTTTCCGTTTTAAGCACCACTAGACATTCGACCAACCCTGCTCTGATACCATTAAATCTGTAATATCCAGAATCTACAGTATAACATAATATTTACTTATAAATCACACTTACTCACCGGTTGGGCTGTCTGTGATGCTTAACAACCCGTTAACCCTTTAAAAATTACATAATACTTCTATTTATAGTACTATAACAGAATTATGAATATTACATTTTATTTATTTGAGATCATTTACATTTCCTCTTACTCAAAGTAGTACTGTACAAATTTGCTGAATATATAAAAGAAAATTATATACCTCCAATATCGGATATCTGCTGACCCAAGCAGTCGATAACTCTGGAGGGTAAGTCTCTTAATTCAAATAACCTGTGGTGTGGAAATCAAAGGGGTGAGCGACAACATGCTTAGTAAAGGAGTTGTATGCTGCTTTATAAAATAAAAACTATATACCACAAAACGTTTATTTTCCCTAACGGCATACCCAGTAGGAAAACAGTGGATATAATGAACAGTCTTTAATATTCAAATCACTGGCTAAACAGTTTACAATATAGTATAGTAAACAGTAACAGGATTCAGTAAATCCTTTCAGTAAACAGAAATCAGTAAGTGGAGACTAGGCATCACCCTACAACTAAATCATGCTATCATCGTTCCCGAAAGAACACATCATTCCCGAAGGAACCCAGTAATCGTCCCCATTGGGACACAACTAGATCCATGGCCATAATCTATAGGTGGTCCTCGGGTACACTTGCCAGGTGACCTCGAGACCTCTGATGACTTGGCGGGTCAATCAGCCACGTGAATAGTAATGCATGAAACTCGGGGCCTACAGTCTCAAAAATCAATTTATATCTCATAAAGAACCCTTAAGGAATATTTCACATATTTCATCATTTCTTTAAAATGATTGTTTTCCAAAAAAGTATTATATTTTCTATTTACAAACACAGTAAAAACAGCCAGTAATTTCATCATTTTTCGAGTGATAAAAACATAAGTTCCACAGCTCACCCATAGTCATCTCGCTCATCACGGTGAACTAACGTTCACCCACTAACATTCGCATTTGAGCTTGACTAGTGCTTGCCTGCTATAATGGATTACACGACAGAGCTGACTAGGGAATCGCCCATAAAAATATTCACCCGAAGGTTGAAATATAACTCAATGGTTCGGGGTCGCCTATAAGAATATTAAGGATCGCCCATAAACACTAGTCTTTCAAAACCAAGGGGTCGCCCACTTTTGACTCCCCCGAAATATCACAAAAGGAGTCGCCTATCTTTGGGTCGCCCGGATTTTATTAAAACAGGGGTCGCCTTTCTTTGGCTCGCCCAGAAAACAACATAGGGGTCGGCTTTATAACTCGCCCAAATCATGGTCTATGAAAATAGTTTATCAAACCAATGCATGTTTCAAACCAAATCATTTTCTCAATATTTCCATAAGATTTAACTCCATAGAACATGCATTCACTTCACACACATCTCCCTTACCTGGTCTTACGAAGCCTAGCTTCCCAATCGCCTTTACCGAGTCCTCAATTCCCTGCTGCAAAATAAACTATCAAGACCATCAACATATATTCTGTTGAATGTTTCCAACACTTTGGCGAAACTTGAGACTAATCCACCAGCTCGCCCAATATAACTCGACATTCATAGATTGGCTTATACGTGGGAGCTCACCCACAAATCAGCTCGCTATGCATATGTTGGATTATGCCCTTAGAACCATTCATTAGATGATTGACTTTGGCATTTTTTATGTATCATGACATTTCTTTTTTTGATTCTTTATAACCGAACTGCTAGCTTCGATTAAAAGAATACTTTTCTGTTTTTCTAATTGTTGTGCGGCTATGTTTCAGAAAACATTCTTTTATAGGCAGTAAATTTTACCCTAAAATTTACTACCAAACAGAACTCTAATCCTACTTAGAATAGGATTAGTTATATCCCTAATCCAATTCAGAATAGGATTAGTTATATCCTTAATCCAATTCAGAATAGGATTAATTAAGCTCCTCATTGATCCGTTCTAAGTGTGCGACCCAATAGGTTCTCAAAATAATGGCAATGACAAAATTGTCACAGGCAATGAGCGGTATCTAGCAACACATCATTGCTACCCATGTAACGAGAATGTCAATGACTCGACATAACCTTACTCGTGATAGATGTTACCGTGTAGTCTAATCCCTTTATCCTTTGATGTCTTGATTAGACACAAGTCATGGAATGTGTCACACTTGTATAGTCTAATCAGTGTTTCTTGATTCCTGAGTAGACTAATTAAACAAATAAAATCAATATCTTATATTGACTTATTCGAGCACGGCCATGCATTTCTTAGTCTCACTCTATCAAAGGGCCCAAGACATCACTCTTGTTATATAAGAGGGATAAATCCTATCTTGATCACTCAACATCCCACTACATAGATCAAGGCATACCCAATTACTACCTTTATAGTCCATCCTGTTACGAATGACATCTAGCAGCATTAAAGTATGCAATTCTCTATGTTGGGATCTCTGATGATCTCAAGTCAAAGGATCACATACACCATCATCACTATGAGAATCGCTTATGACACTCATATAACAATCCATGTAGCATTCTCATGGAGGGTCGATCCAGTACATAGTTCTCTAACATGTACCTATGTGATGACTTGATATCTTATATCCATGACAATGGTCATCAGTCAACCATATACTAGTCTTATCGTATCATTGTTATCCTTTGAAAAGAATTATGACCCAACTGCGGGGTTCCCAGGGGCGGCAGCGGAATTTAAATCATTCGGCCTCCACCAGGATCGATTCGAAGAGTTGCCTGATTAGGGTTTCGAGAAAAGCATGATCTCTGGTTACTTTCTGTTTATGATTACATGCAATCGTTTTAATGAGATTAATACGGATTAGAATGTATATGATATATTCAGAGGCTACAAATCGAATTGTTGAAATTATATATATGATATATATCAATTTCGATTCAACTTATATGTGAGATATAATCTGTGATGCGAATTATTAATGGTGTTTCTGTTCTGCATAAACGTTATGGATAATCTGTGATGCGAATTATTAATGGCGGTTTCTGTTCTGCATAAACATTATGGAAGAAACAGAATAATGTCGAAAGTGTATAAAGATTGAAACACTTTTAGATAAGAGTTCTAATGCGACTAAAATTATAGTCAGTATGAGATACTGGCTGGAACATCCTGATAAGATTAGGACACTTCCGGATAAGGGGCGTTGGCAATGTCAATACTGTTGACCTTTTTTTTTTCGGGGGCTCCGCCCCCAAACCCCAGCAAGGGCCGCTGCCCCTTGACCCCGCCCGCTGACCGACCAGCGGGACCGCCGCCCAGGGGCTACCGCCCTTGGGAACCCGGCAGTCGGGTCATAATTCTTTTCAAATGTGCCTCGTTAATAAAACTAAAATTTGAAATTGCATTACACTTGTTTGTATAACACGGTGGTTGTTGTTTGAGCATGGTGCATAGTTATAGCCCTAGCCCAATATGATTGTATTTTGGTGGTTGTAAATTTTAATAAATACGACCTGCGTGTCGTGCCTTGTTCTTGAAATTCCAGTTGTACATTCTTTTCTCATCTTACTCCCCTCGAATGTAACTCGAGGTTTCTCTTAAACTATGTAATTGGAGCTGACAACCATGCAAAGGATGACCAAAGAGGCACTTGGAGAAGATGCTATTACCCTTAGGTTAACCCTTAGGGTTTCTCATTGGCTTGGGAAATCCATTTAGTTTGGGCTATAACTATGTCACGTTTATTTTATTGCTTAATTGCATGAGATGCATGGTTTATTTTGTACGTTTATGATATGAAAATCATATGATCATTTTAGAAAAGTAAAATTGGTGAGATCTTATTCAATAAACTAAGAAAATCCCTCAAATTAAATTAAGTCAATAATAGATGCCTACCAATGAATAGCACTCGTCAAGGCTAGAATCGATTTTGTTATGTTTGCCAAAGCAAAATATCATATCTATCTTAGTAAGACGCGATGGGATAATAGTGATATCCAAAGGCTATAAATTGGGTTGACTTAACTAGATTTCCTCAATAGGATTGGGAATTTAGAGGCATAAAGTTGGGCTTCCATTCATGAGATGAATTAGAACAAGTGTTGTTCACCCAACTATCCAAGAGTTACATGAGATGTAATTGGTAAGTGTTGCCTACCTAAATAGCCAAATCTTGGGCGATTAGCCAAAGCTAACTCTAGATAAGGTGAAATATGGTTCTTGGCCCACTAGAGAAATTATGAGATAATTTTTCCGAATTAATAGTGAGGGTTGTTGATTCGATAAAAATAGTGGGAGCATCATTTAATAAATATTTAATTAAATAAATGCATTCATGATACTTATATTTTGCATATTTTTGTTGTAGATTACCATGACATCAAACACAAATAACACACTTTCACTGTGATCTGTCCTTGAGAAGGACAAGTTAAATCGGACAAACTTCCTGGATTGGTACAGGAACCTGAGGATAGTCCTCAAGCAAGAAAAGAAGTTGTATGTCCTTGAGATTCCCTTACCTGAGGAACCACCCTCTAATGTTCCAAGGGCAGAAAGAGATGCTTATAAGAAGCATCAAGATGATGCATTGGATGTTAGTTGCCTTATGCTTGCCTCCATGAATCCTGAGCTTCAAAAGCAACATGAGGAAATGAATGCGTTCGATATGATCGAGCATCTCAAGCAACTCTATCAAGAGGAAGCTAGGCAAGAAAGGTACAATGTCTCTAAGGCATTGTTTCAGTGTAGGATGGCAGAGGGGACTCCCGTTGGTACTCATATGCTCAAGATGATTGGGTACATTGAAAACCTTGAAAGATTGGGATTTCCTTTGGGCCAAGAGTTGGCCACTGATGTGATTATGCAATCGTTGCCAGACAGCTACAGTCAATTTGTTGTTAATTACAACATGAATGAAATTGACAAGACTCTGCCACAGTTACTTAGCATGTTGAAAACAACTGAATCCAACATGAAAAAGGCCAAGCCCAAAGATGTCTTAATAGTTAAGAAAGCTAAGGGCAGGGCTAATGCAAAGGGCAAGAAAAAGGGTAATAAAACCAATGGCAAGTTCAAGCCCAATGATACTGCACTGAAGCCTAAAGGTGGGGTTGCCAAAGAAGGGAAATTCTTCCATTGCGGTGAGACCGGACATTGGAAGAGGAACTGCAACAAATACCTGGAAGAGCTAAAGAAGAAGAAAGGAAGTGAGACTACCACTTCAGGTATTTATGTTATAGAAGTTAATCTATCTACTTCTTCATCATGGGTATTAGATACTGGATGTGGTTCTCACATTTGTGTAAATGTGCAGGAACTCAAAAGGAGTAGATCGTTGACTAAGGGCGAGGTCGACCAACGAGTGGGAAATGGAGCAAGGGTTGCTGCATTAGTTGTAGGAACTTATATTTTGACATTGCCCACAGGGCTTGTTTTAGAATTAGATGATTGTTATTATGTGCCTTCCATCACTAAAAACATTATTTCTATTTCTTGTTTGGACAAGAAGGGTTTTTCATTTATAATAAAGGACAATTGTTGCTCTATTTATTTAAATGATATCTTTTATGGTAGTGCACAACTAATTAATGGTCTTTACATTCTAAATCTTGATATGCCTATTTATAACATAAATGGTAAAAGGATTAAATCTAATGATCAAAATCCAACATATCTCTGGCATTGTCGTTTAGGACACATAAATGAGAATCGCATTTCCAAACTCCATAAAGATGGAATTTTGGACTCATTTGATTTTGAATCGTATGAGACATGTGAATCTTGTTTGATGGGTAAGATGACTAAAGCCCCTTTCAAAGGACATAGTGAAAGGGCAAGTGATTTATTGGGCTTAGTACATACAGATGTATGTGGACCTTTAAACACACAGGCCAGAGGTGGGTTTATGTACTTTATTACATTTACTGATGATTTCAGTAGATATGGCTATGTGTATCTTATGAGACACAAGTCAGAATCTTTTGAAAAGTTCAAAGAATTCAAGAATGAAGTACAAAACCAACTTGGCAAGAGCATTAAGGCACTTCGATCAGATCGAGGTGGTGAATACTTAAGCCAAGAATTTTATGACTATCTTAAAGAGTGTGGGATTGTCTCACAACTCACTCCTCCAGGTACACCACAATGGAATGGTGTATCTGAAAGGAGAAACCAAACTTTATTAGATATGGTTCGATCAATGATGAGTCATACAGATCTTCCAGAATCCTTTTGGGGACATGCATTAGAAACAGCTGCTTTTACACTGAACCGTGTTCCATCTAAATCGGTTCCAAAGACACCATATGAGATATGGACTGGTAAACGTCCCAGTATGTCTTTTATGAAGATTTGGGGTTGTGAGGCTTATGTAAGACGTCAAGTCTCTAACAAACTTGCACCTAAATCTGATAAGTGCTATTTTGTGGGATATCCTAAACTAACTAAAGGATATTATTTTTACAATCCCACTGAGCGCAAAGTGTTTGTAGCTCGAACAGGTGTCTTTCTAGAAAGAGAATTCATTTCTAGAAGAACTAATGGGAGAAAAGTAGAACTTGAAGAAATTCAAGAGCTACAAGATAGCGCACCCGATGTTGAGATGGAGCCTGAGCAAGCACCACAAGTTGTTGTGGAACCAGAACCACAAGCTGTTGTGGAGCAACCGCCTGCTCAAGAGACACAAGCCTTGCGTAGATCAGTTAGAACACATCGTGAGCCACAGAGATATGGATTTCTAATGACTCAGAACGGTGATGTATTGCTCATGGACCAAGATGAGCCTACTACCTATCAAGAGGCTATTACAGGGCCAAACTCTGAGAAATGGCTTGAAGCCATGAGATCTGAGATGGAATCCATGTATGCCAACCAAGTTTGGACCTTGGTTGACTTACCCGAAAGGGTAAAACCTATAGGGTGTAAATGGGTTTTTAAGAAGAAAACCGACATGGAAGGAAATGTTCATACCTATAAAGGGCGATTGGTTGCTAAAGGTTTTAAACAAATTCATGGTATTGACTATGATGAAACTTTTTCACTAGTCGCGATGATCAAATCCATTAGGATCTTGCTTGCGATAGCTGCATACCATGATTATGAAATCTGGCAAATGGATGTCAAGACCGCTTTTCTTAATGGAAAGCTACTCGAGGATGTGTACATGACACAACCTGAGGGTTTTGTTGATCCAAAAAATGCTGGAAAGGTTTGTAAGCTGCAACGTTCTATTTATGGACTAAAGCAAGCTTCTCGAAGTTGGAATCTTCGTTTTGATGATGCAATCAAAGAGTTTGGTTTCATCAAGAATGAAGATGAACCTTGTGTCTACAAGAAGGTCAGTGGGAGCACTATTGTCTTCCTGGTGTTGTATGTAGATGACATACTACTCATTGGGAATGACATCCCTACCCTTCAGTCTGTAAAGACTTGGTTAGGGAATTGCTTTTCAATGAAGGACTTGGGCGAAGCTACCTATGTACTGGGTATAAGGATCTATAGAGATAGATCAAGGAAATTAATTGGCCTAAGTCAAAGTGCATACATAGATAAAGTGCTAAAGAGGTTTAGCATGCAGGATTCCAAGAAAGGATTCTTGCCTATGACACATGGCATTACTCTCTCAAAAGAACAGTGTCCTACAACACAAGAAGAGAGAGAACGTATGAGTAAAGTTCCATATGCATCTGCTATTGGATCCATTATGTATGCCATGTTATGCACACGTCCCGATGTCTCGTATGCCTTGAGCATGACGAGTAGATATCAAGTTGATCCTGGTGAACGTCACTGGATCACTGTCAAGAATATTCTTAAGTACTTGAGAAAGACTAAGGATACATTCTTGATATATGGAGGTGAGGAAGAGCTCATTGTAACAGGTTACACTGATGCTAGCTTCCAAACTGATAAAGATGACTATAGATCGCAGTCTGGTTATGCGTTTTGCCTTAATGGTGGTGCTGTGAGCTGGAAGAGTTCAAAGCAGGCGACAGTGGCCGATTCTACAACAGAGGCTGAGTGTATAGCTGCCTCTGAAGCTGCTAAGGAGGCTGTTTGGATCAGGAAGTTCATTACTGAGCTTGAAGTTGTTCCTAGCATTATAGATCCGATTGAGCTCTATTGTGACAACAATGGAGCCATCGTACAAGCTAAGGAACCTAGATCTCACCAACGATCCAAACATATACTACGGCGCTTCCATCTCATTCGAGATATCATCGAGAGAGGAGATGTGAGAATATGCAAAGTACCAACTGACGATAACATCGCCGACCCACTGACGAAGCCTTTGACGCAGCAGAGACATGATCGTCACACTAGGTCACTAGGTATTAGATACATGAGTGAATGGTCTTAGTGCTAGTGGGGATTGTTGGATTATGCCCTTAGAACCATTCATTAGATGATTGACTTTGGCATTTTTTATGTATCATGACATTTTATTTATTATAGTTCATTATTATATTTGTTTTATAACTGCGTAATGTAATCTTATATGATAATGTCCTTAGAATAGTAATAACACACTATTCTTAAAGTATCCCTAGTCAAGTATTATTGTGAACAAGGATAACAATGATACGATAAGACTAGTATGTGGTTGACTGATGACCATTGTCATGGATATAAGATATCAAGTCATCACATAGGTACATGTTAGAGAACTATGTACTGGATCGACCCTCCATGAGAATGCTACATGGATTGTTATATGAGTGTCATAAGCGATTCTCATAGTGATGATGGTGTATGTGATCCTTTGACTTGAGATCATCAGAGATCCCAACATAGAGAATTGCATACTTTAATGCTGCTAGATGTCATTCGTAACAGGATGGACTATAAAGGTAGTAATTGGGTATGCCTTGATCTATGTAGTGGGATGTTGAGTGATCAAGATAGGATTTATCCCTCTTATATAACAAGAGTGATGTCTTGCGCCCTTTGATAGAGTGAGACTAAGAAATGCATGGTCGTGCTCGAATAAGTCAATATAAGATATTATTTTATTTGTTTAATTAGTCTACTCAGGAATCAAGAAACACTGATTAGACTATACAAGTGTGACACATTCCATGACTTGTGTCTAATCAAGACATCAAAGATAAAGGGATTAGACTACACGGTAACATCTATCACGAGTAAGGTTATGTCGAGTCATTGACATTCTCGTTACATGGGTAGCAATGATGTGTTGCTAGATACCGCTCATTGCTTGTGACAATTTTGTCATTGCCATTGTTTTGAGAACCTATTGGGTCGCACACTTAGAACGGATCAATGAGGAGCTTAATTAATCATATTCTGAATTGGATTAAGGATATAACTAATCCTATTCTGAATTGGATTAGGGATATAACTAATCCTATTCTAAGTAGGATTAGAGTTCTGTTTGGTAGTAAATTTTAGGGTAAAATTTACTGCCTATAAAAGGATGTTTTCTGAAACATAGCCGCACAACAATTAGAAAAACAGAAAAGTATTCTTTTAATCGAAGCTAGCAGTTCGGTTATAAAGAATCAAAAAAAAAACACTCCTTAAGGCTTCTGATCGTGAGACGTTCAAGAGTCGTGAGATTTGTTCGTGTGGATACCATAGAGGTAGGAACGAAAGGTTGTTGCTTATGACTCGACCAACGACAGAAACAAGAGAAAACGTCAGGTAAAATCTCGAAACCCTAATTAGGCAACTCTCCGAATCGATCCTGGTGGAGGCCGAATGATTTAAATTCCGCTGCATGTTTGTTTCGGTTTCCTTCAGCATATGCATGAGAGCTCGCCATACATAGCTTTTTTATTCAGAGGTAGGCTCGTGTCACAGCCCGTGACCCTATTTTTCACCTTATTCTATACATCTTATATGGTTGGGCTGTCTGCGATACTTTACTTTTACTTTTACATATAAACAATTTCATATTAAATGATAATATGAATTACATCCCCTATCTTAATTCACAAGGAAGTAGTACCGTAAATAAGTCTAAATACAGAAAATAAATGATCATACCTTATTAATTAAATCGACCTGTCGCATCGTCCCCAAATGCGCAGTCGAAAATCCTTTTACTGCTAGACTCTCGGTCTTCGAAAACCTGAAATGTTAAAATTAAGGGGTGAGCAAACCACGGCTCAGTAAGGGAATTATATGCCTCACTTGATACTCAGCTTCCTATATGTAAAAAAACTTTTTCATTTTTCCTATGGGCTCTAGGCTCACATGTAGGAAGGATACTACAGTCGGCTAGGGATCTGGATGGAGTAAGGTAGGTATTTTGAAATACCTATCTTGTCCCGGAACCTAGAAGCAATTGTAGAGAGTAATATTCTTTCCTGTTTTGAAATTCAAATCCTTTCTTTTTTTTTATTCCGTAACATTTTCATATTCTTTTTTTTCAAAATAATGCTTTTATGAAATAAAGCATTTAAATAAAATAACTAATATTCATATTTTCTTTGAAAAGAATATTAGTTAAATTCTCATCATTCTCATTTAAAACTCATTTCATGTTTTACTGTATAACCATAATTAGTACAGTATTTTAAATAGCAAAATCAGCTATTAAATCCTTTTCGTATAACATATATATCATTTAAATCTAATATTCAATTTAAAAATTAAAATAAGAATATTAGATTTATTTTCCTCCTTTTTCCTTTCGAAAACATATTACATATTCATGTCACATATAGTCTAATATTCAATTTAAAATCATAGTAAGAATATTATACTTATAAACTCTTTTTCCTTTTGAAAACATATCACATGTTCATATTACATATCATATGAAAGTCGTCTCGTAGTACTAAAATCAGTACTGAAATAAGCATTTTGTAAAATGCTGTAAATCACTTTCATTTGATTTATCACATATCATGTAAAATATTTTCATTTCACGTATCACATACCATGTAAAACATTTCCACATACGGAGACTTAGGCACACACGCCCAGCCCGTCCACTGGGTCGTTACTCGTATCATGCTATAGACCCCGAAGGGTATGAATAATCATGTCAGATCTATGGCCATAGTCTATAATTGTCCTCGACGGATCACTGATCAGGTGTCGGCCGGGACTACATATCACATATCACATATTACATATCACATGTCACATATCACATATCAGCATGATAAGGTTGCCATCTAGTCTCAAAACAGTATTTTTCATCATCAGAAAACCTTTATGGAATTTATAAAAATAATAATTTCATAATTAAAACCATAAAGGTTATATAATACATCAAGTGAATATTTAAGAAAATATTTATAAAATATTCACTTTATCCCTTTTTCATCTTTCATTTCATATCACATATAATTCATATATCGAGGGAATTTTCGGTGATCTCATTATCACCAATTTCGAAAACATGAATATTTTAAAATGAATTTCGTTATTTTCATGTTTTATGAAAAATAATTGTTTTCTCGATTTTTGTGGTTGGAAATCGTTTCTCGTGAAATAAAATCATTTAGTATAATTTTATAAATTTTCTAGATATTTTTGGTAATTTTCGATAATTTTTCGGCAGTATAACAGCTGCCGATTGGCTAGCCTCCTGCACGGAAAATACAGTTTATAATTCCAACTGGTACTTCACCACAAATTTCCAACCAAAGAATCATCATAATATTTTCATAAAATATTTCATAATTTAAAAGCATGCAGACTGAATATCCTTACAGTGCTGCACATGCATCCCTTACCTGTTCCGAGTCGGCGATCGCCTCGTTCGTCGCGCCCGTGTTCACCTCGCCCGATTCCATCGGCTAGGTCATCGAGGGAATTTTCTGGAAATTAAAATTCTAAATTTTAGAATTTTTTTCCATAATTAGCTAAATAAATAAATTATTTAAATAATTTATCACTTTCCAGGATTTCTTACCGATTACCGTAATTCCTGGGTTTGCGAATTCTCGAGATTTCCCATAATTTCAAAAATTCTCCTTTTTCTCTCTCTTTCTTCTTTTTCCTCTTTTCTTTCTTTCTCTTTTCTTTTCTTTTTCTTTTTCTTTTTCTTTTTCTTTTTCTTTTTCTTTTTCTTTTTCCTTTTTCTTTTCTTTTTCTTTTTTTTTCTCTTTTCTTTTCCTGGTCTGAACCGGTTCGGACCGGTTCTGACCAGTCTAGCTCCCTCACCTCCGGCTCTCCTCCGGTGGCCGGTTCTCCGGCGGTTCGGCGGCTCCTCAGCTGGCGAAGATGGTTACGATGCTGGATCCGCCCTCCGTTTCTCCAGATCGATGGCGGCGACACCGGATCTGGCGGCAGAAGATCTCGACTCTTCTCCTTCTCATTTCTCCTTCCTCCGCCATTTCCTTCACCGCCGGTGGCCCCCCTTCACCTTCTTTGGTCCTCGCCGGTGGCGTTGGTGGCGGTGGCCAGATCGACCGGCACCGCCGATCTCCTTTTCTTTTTTTCCTTTCGGTTTTTCGCTTCGCTTCGCACCTTTTCCTTCTCTTTCCGCCTCACGCCGTCCCCGTTTACTTCTCCTCTCGCCTGCAACACCGCTCTCCCTTCCTTTCTCCCTCGATTGGCCGGCCAACGGTGGTCGGCCGCCCCTCTTCTCATGTTTCGACAGAAACGGGATCCCATTTCCCGTTTTTGTTTCCTTTTTTTTTGTTTTCCTTTCTTTCTTTTTTTTATATATATAATTATTTCTTTTATATAATTATATACATATATAATTACAATATTCATATAATTATATTTGTATAATTATATCTATAATTATTATATTAGATATACATATATATATATACACATATATATCTCTACACTTTAACTTTAAAATAATATATATAGTATATATATTTATTTGTATACATAAATACATATGTATTTATTTTATGATATAAAATAATATATATATCCGTATATCATATGTATATTATATTTCATATATATACATATGTATTTATATAAAAACATATGTAACTATATTTATATAATCTAATTATATGAATATAGTCTTATACATATTTTTATTTCATTTAATTTTGGATTTCCTAATATCCAATTTATTTCTCCTTTTTCATTTCTTATTTAATTTGAATTTCCATTTATCCAAATTAAATTCCTCAAATTTATCCAAATTAATTTTCTCCACTTCTTCACTTCATCAATTACGGAAATTCCAACAGTATTCCCCTCCCATAAATAATTTATTTATTTACTTTAATTTATTTATTTCCTTTTTATCTATTTTCTTTAATACTAATTTCCAAAAATAGAAAATTTGCAGTTATCACATTCTCCCCACCTTAAAAAATTCGGTCCTCCGAATTTAACTTAAATTAAAAGGTGGTATTGTTCCATATATTTATCATTCCTGCCCTTTTGATCATTTTCTATATTATACTGCCAGTATACCTTTAATGTCATAATTACCTTTTTATACCACTATATATCATTTCTCATCATATACTTATACTCCCTTAAATTTCTTATCGATTGGGAGTTATCCATTTCCACTCCTTTTTATATCACATATGATTCAATTTGTTTCTCTTTCCGTTTTCTCATTTAGTGCCAAGTTGATACATTTCGATAATTATTATTTACCGATTTCATTCCATGGTATGTAATTGTCCCAGTAGCTTTCACATCTCGTACATCCGCTCTCTCAACATATCATCGAGCGTTTCTATTCTACGCTCAGATATTTACATCATGTACGGAGCGGTGCTGTCTATAAATTTGGAATCTCAGAGCCTTTTGCTATTTCCCATAACATATAGCTACTCAGAGATTCCCATCACATATAGAGCTCACTGGAACTTCACATACATTCTCATCATTTTATCATCATATTTCGACTATGGCACTATGGAATCTAAGAGTTTGATAATGGAGAAGTGATTTCATTAGACTATCAGTCTATAATCACTTCCATATTATCATATCTCTTATAGATTCTTCATTATTATCTCCAATATTCTTTTCATATTTATTTCATCAAATGCTGCAGTTCATTTGCAGACTTTACCATTCACCATCTTTTACCATAATTTAATCAGGAGACAATTATTTCCTCCCCATATCTACTTCCATGTAATCTCATCATTACATCTCTTATTCTTATGGTATACTCTATATCACTTAGGTTTTAGAATATACCGGAGAATATACTCTTTTGATAATTTAGATTCCATCATGGCATCATCAAATTATAATTTAATCTTCTCATTATTTAACTTCATTCTCGAATCTATAATTATCAATTTAATCACCTCATTATCCACACAAATCCACTATTTCCATCATTTCGAGGTGGTATAAATATCTCCTTTTTGTTCCATTTACATTACTGGAAGTAAAATGTAAATCATTTCTTTACTCCTTTGAGTATGATTACTTTTCCTCTATTTAGTTTTGGCTTGATCTTACATCTAGCCATAATCATGTGATAACCACAAAATCACTTTTAGTTTTAAATTCGGGAACTATCTCATATTCGTGTTCCCTCTTCATTATGTACTTATTCTCTTATTGCCTTTTCATCTTTTCCTTTATCATTGTTTCGATCACTTTTCATCAGTAGTAAAATATTCCACTAATAAAATCCTTTAACCTTTTACATCTCCTCTTTATACTTATTCATTCACTGACTTAAACTTATTAAATTTTAAGTCACATATGTAGAGCAGCTAACCCATAACTCTCTTATAGACTGGCAATAGTATTTAGCTAGACCCATTTCATTCTGTATCTCAATCATTATCTCTTCATCATAGACAGATCCACGTCGCTCTATCTTTCGAGATCATATATCTTAGAAAGAGATAATGTCTAGCTAAATCTTCTATTTGCCATACTTAACATATAATTCACTGTCTTTAAGAGTCTACGGGGTTATACCACTATGCTGCTCATTTTTCATTTGTGCCTTAGACTGTATCAATATATCATTACTTTATCCATATCTGGTGCCTCATTCATTAGGTTTATATACCTCTCAAGGTATTTCATTAACCTTGTAAACCTCTATAGGAACTCGTGATAATTTTATCGAGTTCTAATCATTATCATCTTATGATCATCAATTTTCAACTTTTCATCTAGTGATGCCTTGTACAAAGATTAGTTTTATAAACTCTTTATACATCTCTGATTAATCTCGTAAGGCATCAATTTCACACAGATGATTATTTGTTCTTAACAAGAACTCTACTGTATAATAGGAATTTCATACACCATTTAATTCCTCTTCAATCACATCATCTGTATTTCCATCCTTTACATCTATACAGGGGAATTTCATTATCCACAAAATTTTTCAAAGTTATTTCTTAAGCTTTTCGGATTCTTCTATATTCTCCAATATAAGCTTAAGAATAAATTTCATATTTAAAATCGAGTCAATATTAACCCGATCTCTCAATCTATATTACTCAGAAAATTTATCGAGAATCACCTCCGATATTTTCTTTAATCACAAATCTCTTATCATTTTGGACATTTCATCTCTGTGTCCTATCATTTCCACTGCATATCCTCAAGGCAAAGACATTTAATATTCAGATCATTTTAACACCTACTCCGCCTTGATTCCCTAATTTACTCATATTTCACAGCATATTGATCATCTTAATTTATATGCTGGATTAAGTGTAATCGTTAATTAACACCTTTTACAGCTAACCAATTTATTATTATTGTAATTTATTTTAAAATCATTTTCATTTAATAATTCAGGTTAGCTGTTGTCTTCTTCATCTCTTATCTTTACTTACTGTCCTTATACATATTCTCCAATTTCATATACTCCATACAGTACATTATTCTATAAAACATATTTCAAACTATTCTAGTTCTATGATTATCTATTGGATACTTTAGAAACTATATGAATGTATAAAACCAGAATTAACCATACTGCTATGGATTTCATCCTCCATACTGATCTCTTTCTCAGTCATCTCCAATAATCATATTATTTTTCATCATATCCAACGATCCCATAATAATATCTCATCAATACACTTTTTTAATTTAGACCCTTAAAATCATTAGCAGGGCTAATCATCCAGCAACTTCCCACTATAAATATTTCAGGTCGCATCCATCATCTAAGTGTAAGTGAATTTAGAAATCGGGACCGTTATACACATATTACATTCCTTTATACCCTCAATAAATCCATTACCATCAATGGATTCAAAATCAACTTAGTTCATCACTATTCAAACCATAATCCCACATAGGGGCATTTTTGTCATTTCCATATTTATTTCTTTCTCCTCAGTATTCTTTTAAACCAAGGATCTCATTATCTATGTGCTGATATTATCCTTTCTGATACTTATATCAGCAATTTAGGTCTTATTCGATTTCGACAGAGAAGTTCATTAAAATCCACAGTTGGAGTATTTTGCTTGTAATTCAGCTTTACATCATCAATTTCTCTATCAGATCAATCAATTCCAACCTCTATTGGTTTATATTAACTCCCAGTAAAATTTCGGAGGCAGGGGTATTTTGGCCATTTTTTGCCAAAAATTTTCTCTCTCCTCAAAATACCTTTAATCGATGATCTTAAGGTCTATTTAATGATGATATTTCATTCCCCTCCTTTATATCATCACTTTCAGCTCTCAGTTCGATCCGGACAGAAAAGTACTGGTGGGGCCCTCACCGAGTCTTTTACTTATCCTTACTGAACCGACCTTCATTTAGACTATAAAATCACCATTTCAGGTAACATTCCTGAGCCGTTTTCCCTTTTTTGACATCCTTAGTTTATAATGCTCACTCCCTTCTAAACACTTAATTCAATTTGCAATCATTTATTTTCTCTATGTATTTAGACTACACAGTACTACAGGGGATGTTAATCTTTTTCGACACATTTTCTTTTCAAAAGTATCGACAGACATCAGGCCAACCGTGCTCTGATACCATTAAATCTATCACAGCCCGTGACCCTATTTTTCACCTTATTCTATACATCTTATATGGTTGGGCTGTCTGCGATACTTTACTTTTACTTTTACATATAAGCAATTTCATATTAAATGATAATATGAATTACATCCCCTATCTTAATTCACAAGGAAGTAGTACCGTAAATAAGTCTAAATACAGAAAATAAATGATCATACCTTATTAATTAAATCGACCTGTCGCATTGTCCCCAAATGCGCAGTCGAAAATCCTTTTACTACTAGACTCTCGGTCTTCGAAAACCTGAAATGTTAAAATTAAGGGGTGAGCAAACCACGGCTCAGTAAGGGAATTATATGCCTCACTTGATACTCAGCTTCCTATATGCAAAAAAACTTTTTCATTTTTCCTATGGGCTCTAGACTCACATGTAGGAAGGATACTACAGTCGGCTAGGGATCCGGATGGAGTAAGGTAGGTATTTTGAAAAACCTATCTTGTCCCGGAATCTAGAAGCAACTGTAGAGAGTAATATTCTTTCCTGTTTTGAAATTCAAATCCTTTCTTTTTTTTTTATTCCGTAACATTTTCATATTCTTTTTTTTCAAAATAATGCTTTTATGAAATAAAGCATTTAAATAAAATAACTAATATTCATATTTTCTTTGAAAAGAATATTAGTTAAATTCTCATCATTCTCATTTAAAACTCATTTCATGTTTTACTGTATAACCATAATTAGTACAGTGTTTTAAATAGCAAAATCAGCTATTAAATCCTTTTCGTATAACATATATATCATTTAAATCTAATATTCAATTTAAAAATTAAAATAAGAATATTAGATTTATTTTCCTCCTTTTTCCTTTCGAAAACATATTACATATTCATGTCACATATAGTCTAATATTCAATTTGAAATCATAGTAAGAATATTAGACTTATAAACTCTTTTTCCTTTTGAAAACATATCACATGTTCATATTACATATCATATGAAAGTCGTCTTGTAGTACTAAAATCAGTACTGAAATAAGCATTTTGTAAAATGCTGTAAATCACTTTCATTTGATTTATCACATATCATGTAAAATATTTTCATTTCACGTATCACATATCATGTAAAACATTTCCATATACGGAGACTTAGGCACACACGCCCAGCCCGTCCACTGGGTCGTTACTCGTATCATGCTATAGACCCCAAAGGGTATGAATAATCATGTCAGATCTATGGCCATAATCTATAATTGTCCTCGACGGATCACTGATCAGGTGTCGGCCGGGACTACATATCACATATCACATATTACATATCACATGTCACATATCACATATCACATATCAGCATGATAAGGTTGCCATCTAGTCTCAAAACAGTATTTTTCATCATCAGAAAACCTTTATGGAATTTATAAAAATAATAATTTCATAATTAAAACCATAAAGGTTATATAATACATCAAGTGAATATTTAAGAAAATATTTATAAAATATTCACTTTATCCCTTTTTCATCTTTCATTTCATATCACATATAATTCATATATCGAGGGAATTTTCGGTGATCTCATTATCACCAATTTCGAAAACATGAATATTTTAAAATGAATTTCGTTATTTTCATGTTTTATGAAAAATAATTGTTTTTCTCAATTTTTGTGGTTGGAAATCGTTTCTCGTGAAATAAAATCATTTATTATAATTTTATAAATTTTCTAGATATTTTTTGGTAATTTTCGATAATTTTTCGGCAGTATAACGGCTGCCGATTGGCTAGCCTCCTGCATGGAAATTACAGTTTATAATTCCAACCGGTACTTCACCACAAATTTCCAACCAAAGAATCATCACAATATTTTCATAAAATATTTCATAATTTAAAAGCATGCAGACTGAATATCCTTACAGTGCTGCACATGCATCCCTTACCTGTTCCGGGTCGACGACCGCCTCGTTCGTCGCGCCCGTGTTCACCTCGCCCGATTCCATCGGCTCGGTCATCGAGGGAATTTTCTGGAAATTAAAATTCTAAATTTTAGAATTTTTTTCCATAATTAGTTAAATAAATAAATTATTTAAATAATTTATCACTTTCCGGGATTTCTTACCGATTCCCGTAATTCCCGGGTTTGCGAATTCTCGAGATTTCCCATAATTTCAAAAATTCTCCTTTTTCTCTCTCTTTCTTCTTTTTCCTCTTTTCTTTCTTTCTCTTTTCTTTTCTTTTTCTTTTTCTTTTTCTTTTTCCTTTTTCTTTTCTTTTTCTTTTTTTTTTCTCTTTTCTTTTCCTGGTCTGAACCGGTTTTGACCAGTCCAGCTCCCTCACCGCCGGCTCTCCTCCGGTGGCCGGTTCTCCGGCGGTTCGGCGGCTCCTCAGCTGGCGAAGATGGCTACGATGCTGGATCCGCCCTCCGTTTCTCCAGATCGATGGCGGCGACACCGGATCTGGCGGCAGAAGATCTCGGCTCTTCTCCTTCTCATTTCTCCTTCCTCCGCCATTTCCTTCACCGCCGGTTGCCCCCCTTCACCTACTTTGGTCCTCGCCGGTGGCGTTGGTGGCGGTGGCGGTGGCCAAATCGGCCGGCACCGCTGATCTCCTCTTCTTTTTTTCCTTTCGGTTTTTCGCTTCGCTTCGCACCTTTTCCTTCTCTTTCCGCCTCACGCCGTCCCCGTTTGCTTCTCCTCTCGTCGGCGACACCGCTCTCCCTTCCTTTCTCCCTCGGTTGGCCGGCCAACGGTGGTCGGTCGCCCCTCTTCTCCTGTTTCGATAGAAACGGGATCCCATTTCCCGTTTCTATTTCCTTTTTTTTTTTGTTTTCCTTTCTTTCTTTTTTTTTATATATATAATTATTTCTTTTATATAATTATATACATATATAATTACAATATTCATATAATTATATTTGTATAATTATATCTATAATTATTATATTAGATATACATATATATATATATATATATACATATATATCTCTACACTTTAACTTTAAAATAATATATATATATATATAGTATATATCTTTATTTGTATACATAAATACATATGTATTTATTTTATGATATAAAATAATATATATATCCGTATATCATATGTATATTATATTTCATATATATACATATGTATTTATATAAAAACATATGTAACTATATTTATATAATCTAATTATATGAATATAGTCTTATACATATTTTTATTTCATTTAATTTTGGATTTCCTAATATCCAATTTATTTCTCCTTTTTCATTTCTTATTTAATTTGGATTTCCATTTATCCAAATTAAATTCCTCAAATTTATCCAAATTAATTTTCTCCACTTCTTCACTTCATCAATTACGGAAATTCCAACAGTATTCCCCTCTCATAAATAATTTATTTATTTACTTTAATTTATTTATTTCCTTTTTATCTATTTTCTTTAATACTAATTTCCAAAAATAGAAAATTTGTAGTTATCACAGCTCGCCTATTAAAGCTAAGTTCACCTATTTCTCATCGCTTTTACACCATTTCCAGCACTTTCCTTGTTTATTCTCGATTATTTTCTAGACCACATCTTGTTCTAGTTTCTTATATCCTAACAGGATTTAACTAAAATAAAGCTATATCTATGTTTCTTACTGTGTAAAACATAGAAATATACCAATAAACATCAAGAGAACCAATGGAATATGGAACTCACCTTAACTGAGTTGCATTTCCAGAACAAAGTGTTTTCTGTCTCACGTTAGCTTCACTTTGCTTATTCCTTAGCTCTTCAAATGATGGAGAAAAGGTTTAGCTAACTAAAGGATGAAATTTCATGGCTCACATATGGAAGGAACGGAAGTGACAAGACCTAAACTTGCAGTAAAACAGAATGAGCGAGAAGCAGTAGAGTGGATTTTCGAAGAAGAAGGTTGCATAAGTCGATTTTCCCATGTATTCCTTCTTATATAGCCATGCAAATCCAATAAGAATTTACCACTTGTTCACTTATCGCTTCACGTTTCATCCCTTTAAGCCATACATGCATTAAATTGATGAAGAAAAACGGCAACAAGGAACGATGAAGAAGCTTTCCTATTGCAGTCCATTTTGACTTTATTTCCCCCTCCTTACTATAGTCTCAGCTATGCAGTACCAGGGCTACGAAAGAGATGGACGAGCAGGTCAACTTTCACGGCACATTAATTATTCCCTTCTCTTCTTGTTTCTTATCCTTAAATGCATTCACATGAAACCATCATACAAGACTACCTCTCGTTTTCTGCTACATGTTTCTTCTTTTTGACCCATTCAGCCAATAGAAATTTAGCTTCATATTACGCCTAGATTCCTTTTCCAATTTATCTCATTATACTGCATTTTATTTTCCCTTTTTAGTCATACAGTTCACGACAACAGGGGTGGCGAGCAGTCCACCATTTTCGACTGTTGTTTCATGTCTTCATTTTGCCTTTCTCAAGGCATATTTCCTTTAAGGTATATTTCAACCAATAAAAATAACATATGTACACTAAATAATTTTCTTTTCAATTCATATACACCATATTATAAATTATAGTTCCAATAAATTCCATAATGGAAAGTGGAAATCCACATTCAATATTTATTTAAGTCCATTAAATAATTTATTTCCACTATCAATCATTTACAATTATGGTGTACAGTGTAACAAATTCGGGTCTCACACTAATAGGTACAATTTTAGTCAACAATGAAATATCAATTTACTAGCAAATCAATGAAGAACAAGAATGATTCGCGAACTCATGATCAACTAGAACAGAGAAGAAAGAATTGGAAGAATAAGAGAGAAAAGAGGGATTTCAACTTGTAATTTCACTCACGATCTTTCTAATGTACATCTGAATGTATTTATACTCAATGAATGTAGTATCAATTCATTCAACAACTTTTCCTGCCCAAGAAACTAATTGACTAACTACTTTGACTATAACTACTAACTGACTAACAATTACAGTTAGCTAATGACTTCTTCTAAATCCAACTCAACAACTAAACTCCAGTTTTATTCCAACTCAGCTATCACTCCACCTTAGCTTCAGCACCTCCAATCGAACTCACCTCAACTTCTAACCATTGTCTATGTATCAAAAAGAGGGGTTGCTCCCTGGCATAGGCTATGGCCCTTTTATAAAATAAGCTTTTCTTTGTATTTTTTCACTCTTTTTGTTTTTATTTCTTTATATGATTTAAATTTATAATAATTTCTTTGATCACAATTTGAATATACTTATTTAAAAAATAAGTGTTTCTAAGAAATAAGTTGATTTTCTAAAGTACTTTATTTTTTCAAAATGACAATTCTTAAAATTTTTTGTTTTTATCCTTTTCCTCTTTTTTCTTTTTATTTTCTTTTTAGGTTAGAATGAAAAAGAGCAAAAAAAAATACAAGTTAAATTTAATAATTCAAATTTTATAAAATAAATATATAATTTCTAATAGTTTTATAATTAACAGCTATTTTTCTTTCCTTTCTTCCTTTGCTTTTCTTTATTTGCAAGAAAAAAGAAAAAAAACTAAGAAAAAATTTAAATATAAGAAAAAAAACTAGTTAAAGAATATATTTTATTATAATTTTTATGTCTGAGAATTTATTTTCAAAAAAATGATTTAAACTTTTTTTGAAAAACATGAATTGTTCAAAGAGAATATTGTTTTATCAAAACTATAGTTTTTATTTAGTCAAAACCAATAGAAAAAAGGAGAGAGAAAGAAAAGGAAGCAAAAACCAAAAAGAATGAAAAAGGAAAAAATGATTAATTAATTAATTAACGATTCTTATTTTTTTTTAATGTTTAAGTTAAATTTTAAATATAAAATTTAAAGATAAAATAACTAAAATATAAATATTTATTCTGATATCATGGGATTGAAAATATATGGTTAATCTTTCTTGCAATCTATTTTTTCCTTTTTACATATCTATCAAACATGAAACAAGATAATTAACATCTTATCTATTATCTTAAGCAATAAAGGTGTCATAAAAGTCTAATTTAGTAGTCAAGTAATTGAATGGGTGGAGATTTTAGGTTATAACATTTAGGCCAACTTATTGAAATAACTTAAATCATAAGTTCAGTGGTTAGTGATAATAAAATGTTAGAAAATTTTTTATAGTAGACTAATATTAATTGGTAATTTTATATTTCAATAAAATTGGCTGATAGTTTAGTCATGGTATGAAACATGCAGGTGAACCTAATACAGGCCAATGTGATCATATTTGATTTGGGTTTCGTGCATCCTTTTGAGTCAGTATGATAAGGTGGTTATGTAGTCCTTAAGATTGTATAAGCCCTTGATGGGGGGTCATTAGGGTTTTAATAAAAGTTAATATAAATATAAGGCTAAGTCCCCTCTTCGCTTCTAATCATTCGATATCTACCCATTGAGAGCCACTTGTGGAAGAAGTAAAAGAGGAAGACTAGCCAATCATCACTTCAGCTCCTGTTTCAACCATGTCTACAAAAAAAGGTATGCCTATTAATTTTTTATATTAATGATTTAATT
This sequence comes from Heritiera littoralis, assembly GCA_031772115.1. Classification (NCBI taxonomy): domain Eukaryota; kingdom Viridiplantae; phylum Streptophyta; class Magnoliopsida; order Malvales; family Malvaceae; genus Heritiera; species Heritiera littoralis. Next base: position 7,713,576 of record JAPDPK010000022.1, read on the forward strand.
TTCATATAGGATCCAGAAATTATTCTTACGTTTGACATCAGAACCTGTCTATGTGAAATTAAGAACCTAAATAGACTGAATGGATTGAGGATTAAACATGTAATTTAGGGCGTAGTTATTCGATAATCAAATTACACATTTAAGATGACAATTGTTTAAGGAAACCTTAAGGTTTTTATTGCCCATCCAATAAGGATTAAAGATGTTTGATCAATTTCAGTTTATTAGTTTTATAGTTTTAAGTAATTAGTGTTTCAAGTTTAAGTGAATAATTTTTAGATTCGATTTGAAAAATGGATTGAAATCCTAAAATAGATGAATTACTTCTTGAATTAATGGAAGACAACAGTTGCTGCTACTTCATGCAAATGAGATTAAGTTTTCTTATTACGTGAATTTTCATTGTTTAATCGATTTAAAGGAAAATCTGATATGGGTCAAATGAAAGCTTTTATCACAAAAGTTTTTGATCAAATTAATCACTTTTTTCTAATGTTTTAAAGTGATTTTTTGCATGGGTTTTGTACAAAACTATTTTAATTAAGTCAAGGAAGACTCAATTTCATTAAAACATGTAAAATAGCGTAGAGAAATCAGCCTACAAATTGGAACAGATCTGATTGGGTCGGGTATAATTGTACTGACCCAGCAAAAGGTTAAAGATGGAAGGGGTAGTATACATCAAGGCCCATGCACAGCAGCCGATGCGTGCGATGCATGTGGCCAACTTTGGTGGCCTTTCCGACTGCCATTTTCTTTGTTAAACATAAAATTTTATTTTGTATTTTCATAGTATTTTTTGTAAATTTTTTATACTGTTAAGTATTTATTATTTAATATTAGCACTTGTTTCATAAATTGTTGGATGTTGTGAACAAGTTTTCTGTGATTTCATTGCATAATAAAATATTAGGGATTGTTCAGAATTTACATGCAGTATATATTCTCCCTAGATAGACAAATAGATTTGTATACTCTTGGCCTACATTTAAGTGCATAATAGATAAAAAATTTATGATAATAAGATTTTGGTGAGACTTAAAACCTTTAATATTAATGCAACACATTGTATCAAGGACCTAGTGAGATACATCTGGACTTAGTGTTTCAATTTTGAATGGTCCATTACATATATCAAGTTAAGTATGCAAGGTATGATTTGGGCAATTATTGATATTACCAGATTGATTAAAATTTTTCATTAATTGTGTGATAACTGTAAATTTTTCTATTTTTGGAGTTAGGTATATGTGAATTTAATTTCAGATGTTAATAGATTGGTTAAAATAAATAAATAAGTTTATTTAAAGGATTGGAATATTTCGAAATTATAATACTTGATCAATTGATAAATTAAAACTTTAATTATTAGGAATTAAATTCGGGTATAAAAAAATGTGTGTATATATATATATCTGTAATTGTTAATAGAAAAATATATATATTCAGGATATATTGATAATATGTATTTCTAAATAAAATAAATAAACAAATAAATAAATAAATATCTTAAAATTATAAATAAAAGATATTTCAAGTGGCCAAAGTGTAAATAAATGATAGTTGAAGGGGGATTTTAATTATTAGGCTATGTGGCAACTTTTGATTAGGTGTAATATTAATAAAAGAAGACAAAAGGGAACTTTCTTCAAGTTTCTTCAGCTATCTTCAGCAAGTCATCACCGACTTGCTCTGTTTCTATTTTGCTACACGATTCTCCCTAACTTCTCCAAGAATTCCTTACGTGTGCCTTGCCTTATCTCATCTTTTCTTCATAAATCCATCAAACCTCCTTCGAAAATTTATTTCCCACCATTCCAATACCTTAAACCTGAAATTAGAGGGCTGAATAGGATGGAACAGAATGGGTTTTGAGGGCTGAACTGATCGACAATGGTGGAAGAAACAGGGAGGTTCGGTTGGAGCAGCGAAGGTGACGTGGTGAGTTTCTTTTAATCTTAGTTATGGTATTAAATTGATTTATACGTATGGAAATATGTTTATGACTTTGGGATTAAATAAAATTGGATGAATTGAAATTTCATGTGTTTCGATTGGCAAAAAAAAATAATGATCATAATGTATTTTGCATAGGAATTAGTTTGTAGAAGATGAACTAAGTTTGATTGAACTTGGATTAAATGATAAATTATGGAACTATGAAATTGGATTGATGATTGTTTATAAAACAGAGCATGTGGCGTGGAAAGAAATGGGTATGTTCGGTCATTAAGAAATGGGAAAGAAATCTTGGGGTTTTCAATATATAAATGCTGGAAATTTATGGAATCAAGTGAATTAAATATGGTTATATTCTTAAGTTAATGAAACAATGAGCCAAAAGTGAAAGGATGTTATTCGGCCATTGTAGTTTTGTAATGAAATTATAGTCATTTTTGATGGCTGATGAGTACAGAATGGAAGTATATGAAGTGTTAAATATAGCTCTAATTATGAATGAGCTAAAATAATTGTTTTGGCACCATAAGTAAATTCGGCCATGAAGAAGCTGTAGGGAAATTATGTTGATTTTGATACATGGTGAGTAGGACATAAATAAAAAAAATTGTTGAGATGACTATAATTAAAGAAATAAAAATTTATGGAACCATAAATTGATATGGAGAATGACCATTCGGCCATGATGGAAAATTATATGATGAGGATAAATTCTCAAAGTATAGAAGGTATTTGAAGGAATTTGTAGATGAGTAGGAGACATTTATATAATAATAATAATAATAATAATAATAATAATAATAATAATAATAATAAAGAAAAGAAAGAAACATGGTTAATTTTGATGCATATGAGATAGAAAATGAAAGCTTGACAATTGATAAAGATAGTCCTAATCATAAGTTAGCTAGCTAAATTAAATTTTTGGTGCTAAAAGGTTAGTTCGGCTGTGGGAGGAAAGTGGATGAATCTTAGCAATTCTAATATAATGGGTAGAATATAATAGCAAATAATGAATAGAATTTTAACATGTTGATAGTTTGCAAAGTATGAAAGGTTGACATAATGATGAGTAAGTGGCCATGGTTAGAAATAAAATGAAGATGATTAATTTTTCATGTAGAGGTGTTTGATCCTAAGTGAGTGGAAAAGATTCATAAAATTTGAGTTGATTAAATAATGAGAATCATGAGACTATAGCAATTGGGAATTTTCGTTCATGTAAGAAAAAGGAAGAGATATTGGCATAATTTAATTAAATGATACTTATTAGATTAATAAAATGATGAATAGCAATTAATTTTAAAATTAATATAGTGAATGAATCAAGATAAATTGTAAAGTTAAAATTGAGGTTAATAAAGATTATCGGTGGAATTGGAAAATGATAAATGAAATTCAAGAATGGTAATTATATTATGGTATTTAGTAGAAAACAAAATAAATTAATGGTTGAGAATGATAAATAGGAAAATAGAAATTAATAGAATATTTATTAGGATTATAATATAGACATTTGAATGTAATTTAGAATTGTTGTGCAGTGTCAAGCTCGGGAACTAAAAGAAACGTAAAGAGCATTATCGGATTTTGGACACTGCACGGAAATAGAGGTAAAATACATGTATAGGAGTCGTATAAAACATGTTTTATCTGTAATTGAAAATTCATTGAAATCTCGTTTTAATCGTTCTCATCCAATTTGTCACGACCCGTGACCACATTTTTACCCTTCTTATACACAACTTAACCGGTTGGGCTGTCTGCGATACTTCACTTGTACTGACTGTTAATAAATTTTACATAATATTGTTTATATTATACACATCCCCTATCGTAACAAATCAGATAAGTAGTACTGTTGACGTGTCTAAATACAGAGAATTAAATGATCATACCTCAAATAATCAGTCGGTCTGACACACTGTCCTTCGTGTACAGCCAGGATCCACAATGCACTGATCTCACATTCGTCAAAACCTGAGATGTTGAAAATTAAGGGGTGAGCAAAACCACGGCTCAGTAAGAGAATTATATGCCTCACTTGATACTCAGCTTCCTATATGCTGAAAATCTTTTTCATTTTTCCTATGGGCTCTAGGCTCGCATGTAGAAAAGATACTACAGTCGGCTAGGGATCCGAATGGAGTAAGGTAGGTATTTTAGAATACCATACTTGTTACGGAACCTAGAAGCAACTGTAGAGAAAAATTTTTTTCTTTCTTTTGTTTTGAATTAATAAATCCTTTTCCTTTTTAATCTTTCATAACCTTTTTCATATTCCTTTCAAAATAATGCTTCTACGAAATAAAGCCTTTAAATAGAATAATTAATATCCGTATATTCCTGGAAAAGAATATTAGTTAAATCATCATCTTATTTCTTTAAAACTTATTTCATGTTTTAATGTACTCTCTTAATTAGTTCTGTCCGTTAAAAAGCAGAATAAGCTATTAAAATCTATTTCATTCTTTGACATTTGTCGAATTCACGAATCACACTCACTTACTTATCGTCATAATATCCTACGATTTCTCATACTAACATCGGAACACGTGTAGCACTTAGTTCCCGAAGGACTCTAGAGGTGGCTCCCACTGTTCAATCATCGAGTCTCTGCTCGGTATGGCCTGTACTGAAACATCGGAACACGTGTAGCACTTAGTTCCCGAAGGACTCTAGAGGTGGCTCCCACGGTTCAATCATCGAGTCTCTGCTCGGTATGGCCTGTACTGAAATATCGGAACACGTGTAGCACTTAGTTCCCGAAGGACTCTAGAGGTGGCTCCCACGGTTCAATCATCGAGTCTCTGCTCGGTATGGCCTGTACTGAAATATCGGAACGCGTGTAGCACTTAGTTCCCGAAGGACTCTAGAGGTGGCTCCCACGGTTCAATCATCGAGTCTCTGCTCGGTATGGCCTGTACTGAAATATCGGAACGCGTGTAGCACTTAGTTCCCGAAGGACTCTAGAGGTGGCTCCCACGGTTCAATCATCGAGTCTCTGCTCGGTATGGCCTGTACTGAAATATCGGAACGCGTGTAGCACTTAGTTCCCGAAGGACTCTAGAGGTGGCTCCCACGGTTCAATCATCGAGTCTCTGCTCGGTATGGCCTTTTCCGTTTGACATATTCCATGTCATGGAAAATATTTCCCTTTTTAACATGTCACCTATCATTTATGGATTTTAATATAGACGTTAATCTTGTCGTACTATAAACCCTGGAGGGTAAAGGACTAAACCGGTCAAATCTATGACCATAATCTATATTGTCCTCGGTGGATCACGGATCAGGTGTCGACCGGGACTAAACATGTCACATATCATGTATCAGCATGATAAGAATACCAACCAGTCTCAAAACCGTATTTTTCATCAGAAAATACACCTTTATGGAATTTATATAATTATATAATTCCATGATTTAAAACCATAAGGGTTATAATCCTTTAGTGAATATTGATAAAAATATCCATAAAAATATTCACTATGTTTCACTTCATCTTTCGTCTCGTAATTCGTGTAATTTATCTATTTCGAGAATTTTCGGTGATTTCATTATCACCATTCTCGAATACATGAATATTCTAAAGTTCCATCTCATTATATTCATATTTTATGAAATTTAGAAATTTCCTCATGTCTCGTGATTTACTATCGAAATTCGGAAATAAATCATTTAATATGATTTTATAAAGTTTTTCTAAAATTTTCGGCAGCATAACGGCTGCCGATTCACTAACCTCCTGCACGGAAAATACAGTTTAAAATCTTTCAGCCAGTACTTCTTCTCAAATTATTTTCAGCAATTCATGCATCATAATAATTTTCATAAAATAATTGCATAAAATATTTTAAATTAAATTATGCAGACTGAGTATCCTTACAGTGCTGCACATGCATCCCTTACCTTTTTCCGGGTCGGCGACTTCCGCTTATCGATCGCGCCCGCGCTCCATTTCTCCCGATTCCTTATCTCGATTGCTGAAAATAATTTCTGGAATTAAAATTCTAATTTTTAGAATTTTTCATAATTTATTTAATTTTTTCTGAAATTAAATTCTCGGGAAATTTCTTACCGAATTTGTAAAATCCCGGGTTGTCGAATTTCCGAGAATTTTCCGAATTCCCGAAATTTTCCTTTTTCCTCTTTTTCTTCCTTTTTCTTCCTTTTTCCTCTTTTTCTTTTCTTTCTTTCTTTTCTTTTTCTTTTTCTTTTTCTTTTTCTTTTTCTTTTTCTTTTCTTTTTTTCTTTTCTTTTTCTTCTTCCTTTCCCGGTCAGACCGGTTCAGACCGGTCCAGCTTCCTTCCTCGCCGGTTCCTCGCCGGCGGCCGGTTCTCCGGCGGTTCGGGCATCCCTCAGCTGGCCGGCGCCACGGCGAGCTTGGATCTGACCTCCATTCATCCCGAATCGACGGCACGGCGGCGGATCGAGCCGGTTTTGCCTCGGCTTCTTCTCCTCTTCGCCGGCGTTCCTCCGCCGTCCATTGCGCCTCCGGTGGCCTCCATCGGCTTCCTCTTCCTCCGGTGAAGCTTCGGTGGCAGTGGCGGTGCCTGGATCGGCCGGCACCGCCGTCCGCCATTTTCTTTTCTCTCCCGATTTTCCTTCGTTTCCGTCGATTCTGTTTCTGTTCCTTCACGCCGCCGGCAGTTTCTCCCCTTTCTTTGGCCAGTGGCGTCTCGTCCTCCTTCCTCCCTCGCCGGCAGTGGCGGCTCCGCCGCCGATGGTTGCGGCTGGGAGGGTCGGGATTCCTTCCCCCGATCCTTCCTTCTATTTTCTGTTTTTATTTCCCTTTTAGTTTTTGTCTTCTTTCCATTTTTAGTATACAATATACTATACATTATACCATATATTTTATACATATAATATATATTATATGTTATACATACATTATTTCATACATAATGTTATACAATATTTATTATATATAAAATATATCTTGTACATTACAAAATACATGTCTAGTATATATATATATATATATATGTATATTCATATACTTAAATAACATTTATATGTACAAATTATATAAATGCTATAATAAAATATTTATACATATAAACTTTAATACAAAATAACATTTACTTTTCTTATATATTCATATACTTTTATTTAAAATAATAATATATATATTTCATATATATATATATATCTGTACCCATATATTTATAATTATATAACTACATTTTATAATATACACATGTCTTTATTTAAGACAAAATAGTATATATTTTATTTTATAATATATACTAATATTCATATACATACATATGTATTTATATAAAAACATGTATAAATATATTTATATAATTTAATTATATAAGTATATAATATACGCATTTTTATTTTATAAATTTTGGATTTCCATTAATCCAATTTTAATTCATCCTTTCCTTATTTTCCATAACCCCGATTTTATTTTTATTTTCATTTAATTTCCTTCACACGAATTTCCTTATTCATCACTTCCTCATTTCTCGGGATTTTCACCAATATCCCGTTTCTCGCAAACTTTATTTATTTTCCCTTATTTAAGTTCTCCAATATTTATTTTCAATATTTCTAATTTCCAATAAATGGAAAATTTACGGTTATCACATCCACCCCACCTTAAGAAATTCGGTCCTCCGAATTTAACTTAAGTCCAAAGGGGGTATACGCCGTATACTTATGACTTCTGACCTTTAGTTTATCCTCCAAGTAATACTGCCAGTACACTTTCAACATCAAGAGTGCTTTAGACCACTACATGCTGTTTTTCATCGTATATGTCTATACTCCCGTAAGTTCATTTCTCAAATCGGGAGTTATTCCCTTTTATTCTTTTCGTATAAGAGCCATACATAATATTTTTCATATTACTGCCGATCTATGTTGTTTATCATCCATTCTTCTCACTTAGTGCCGAGTCGACAAAATATGGTACTATCATGTACTTATATCGATCAATTATATGTAAGTGTTCCAGTAGCTTTCACATCTCATGCACACGCTCTCTCAATATCGTGGAGCGTTTACATCTCACGCTCATATATATAAATATATATCAGTATGGAGCGGTGCTATCAATGCACTTGGGATCTCAAAGCCTTTTGCTATCTCTCATTAGCATATGGCAACACAGAGACTCCCATCACATGTAAGGCTCACTGGAACTGTACATACACATTCACACCGTTTAACACTTATACTTCGACTAAGGCACTAGAGAATCTAGATGTCTGATAATGGAAAGTGATTCTATTTAGATCATCAGTCTTTAATCACTTCCATGTCATTATTTCTCTTTTGGACTCTTTATTGTCCACAATATTCATTTTCACACTTATTCCATCAAGGCTACATATCATTGCAAATTTTACTGTTAATCATCTCTTACAGAAATAAATCATAAGACAATCATTTTCTCTCCATGTCTCTTTTCATGTAGTATGGTCATTACATCTCTTACTCTTATGGTATATTCAATATCATTTAAATTTTAGAATATACCTGAGAATATACTCTTTTCATAATTTAGATTCTGTGATTGAATCCTCGAATTATCCATTTAAGCACCACATTATCTATACAATTTCACCATCTCTATCATTTCGAGGTGGTTATGTGTACAATCATTTTACTGGCAGTAAACATATCAATTATCTTACTCCTTGGAGTATCATTACTTTCACTTATCAGTTCTGGCTTTGATTTTACATCTTGCCACAGTTATGTGATAACCAACACCCTTCGCTTTCAGTCTTAACTGCAGGAACTGTTTTATATTAATGTTCCCTTCTCGTCATGCAATTTATTTCCTTATCTCACTTTCATTTTCGTTTTCATATTTTTACTCTCATTCCTTTTTGTCGGTTTTCTCGATTGGTATGGTACTATACAGCTAAGATCTTTTAGAATCTTGCGTACCATCTTTTTCTTTACACTAGCCATCTGCCGACTTTAATTAGATCTCGTCTATAAAGCAGCCAGTCTCATCACTCTTTTATAGGCTGACAATAGTATTTAGCTAGACTCATTACTTTCGTATCTCAATCATTATTTTATATCATAGACAGGTTTACTGTCACCCTATCGTCTCAAGATCATATATCTCAAGAGGAGATACTGTCTAGCCAAATTTCTTAGTTGTTAATCTTAGCACAATTCCACATCCTTTAAGAGTTTAAGGATTATATCACAATGCTGCTCATGTTCCATTTATACTTTAGACTCTATCAGTACTTTAGCAATTTTCTCTTGTAAGGATGCCTCATTCTTTAGGCTTATCTACTTACAAGACAACTCATTACCCTTATAACTTCAATCGGAACTCGTAAAATTCACTTCGAGTTCAAATCATCATCTTGTGGACACCAACCTTCAATCTTTTATCTAAGGACGCTTTATATAGCAGCTAGTCTTATTTACTCCTCACGTATCTCTAATCAGATCAATAAAGCGTCTATTTACACGTAGATTAATACTTGTTCTTCACCAGAACTTCATCAATGATAGAAATTTAATATATCCTTTTTGATTTGTCAACAACTCAACATCATTTGCATTTCTCTCATTTACACCTATACAGATAACTCCTTTATTCTCAAATTTTTTTTTTCAGTATTTTCGTCATCCAAACCTCTACACGTGAATTTCATTATTCACACATTTTCAGAGTTATTTTCTTAAGCTTTTCAGATTCTTTCTACATCTTCTGATATAAGCTTAGAATTTAACTTCATATTTAAAATCAAATCAGTGTTATTTCGATTCCTCTAATTTATATAACTTTGGAAGTTTTATCGGAAATCAAATCTGATACTTTCTTTAATCGTACCCTTCTTATCATCTTGTGACCATCGTTCTTTAACTTTTTATCTGATTATGCCTTTTACAAGGATTGCTCTTATAAGCTCCTTATACATCTCCGATTGAATCATATTTAAGGCATCACTTCCATATAATATTTATTTGTTCTTCATAAGAATTTTAGTGTATAACCAAAAATTTTAATACATCATTTAATTCATCCTCAAATCATATCATTTGTATTTCCTTTCTTTACATCGATACTTGTGAATTTCATCATCCGTAATATTTTCCAAAAATTATTTTCTTAAGCTTGTCGGATTTCTTCTATATTCTTCGATACAAGCTTAAGAATAAATTTCATATCCACGATCGAATCAACATTAACCTGGTTTCTCAATCTATGTTACTTTGGAATTTATTGGAATTCTGATCCGATAGTTTCTTTAACCACACTTCTTTTATCATTTTGGACCTTCATCATTGTTTCCCATCATTTCACAGTGTAGTTTCAAGGCAGAGATATTCCATATTCAAATCATTTTGATACATACTCTACCTTGATTTCATTACATAGTCATACTTTACAGCGTTACGAATCTCATTCTGGTACGCTGTATCAAGTACAATGGTTATCAACACACTTTACAGCTACTCGTTTCAATTCAGTTATTCACTTTAAAACCATTTCCATTTACTGAATTCAGGCTTAGTTCCCTTGAGTATATTCTCCACGAGGTTTGAACCTTGGCACCCCTTACGTACCTAGTTCCTTACACTCGTGTTACCGTTGGGATACTTATAAGGGCCTCGCCCGTTCATATCGACCATCGACAAGCATCCCCTAGGCGATCCTTTCGCCTCAGGTTTATCCTTACTAGTGAGTCGGCGATGAGATAGTTCGCCTATATCTCACGACACATGATCCACTACGGGTCGCCCATCACAGTTCTGTCTCAAGGGTCCTGAAGAACTTAGGTTAGCGGTCATCTTCTTTTTTATCACTTGACTGTTCTTATAATTATCCTCTAATTCACAGTACTACAAACAGTACCTCATTCTGTAGCACATATTCCAAGATACGTCGGTTCTATGTACGATTATCTGTTTGATACCTCAAAGAAATGAAAACGTACAGAACCATAAGTAATCATACCAGTATGTATTTCATTATCTGTACTTTTCACCTCATCAGTCAATTCTTGTAATCATTTCACTTTTCATAGTATTTAACGATCCCGTTCAATACACTCTTAATTTTTCGACCCTTACAGTTAATAACCGGGTCAATCATCTGATGACATTCCACTACACTCTTTGGATCGCATCATATAAGGCCCCGGCTCGTTCGCCGTCTGCCTGTACACGTTTTATTGTGATGCCTCGGATTTGCCGGTCTCAAGCCGGAGGGGCCCGAGCCGCACCACTCATCCGTGCTGTCCGCTCTGGGTTCTAGAGGTGGCCCCCGTCACACAGACGTGGCACTTAGTCCCTCACGGATTGTTTTATTGTGAAGTCCAGGATTTACCACTATGGCCCAAAGTCCACTCGTGGGGGGAGCCCTGGCCGCCTCACTCAACCATACTGTTATCCCCTATGGCCCACAGTCCACTCGGGGTTTTTCTTTCGCGTCCGTAATCTAAGTGTTAGTGGAATCAGTAATAGGGATCGTTAGATTCATATGACATCTTCTATGCCATTAATAATTCCATTACTATCAATGGATTCCAATTCAGCTCGGTTTTATCACTATTCCGACATCGCCCAATATAGGGGCATTTTCGTCATTTCGACATTTATTTCTATCTCCTCAATATACATTCAAATCAATGAACTGATCATCTATGTGTTGATAGTATCCTTTCTGATACTTATAACAGCAAGTTAGATCTCATTCGATTTTCGACAGAGAAGTTCACTAAAATCCACAATGGGATTAATTTACTTGTAATTCAGCTTTATATCATTAATTTCTCTGTCAAATCGATCAATTCCAACTTCTGGTGATCTATTTTGACTCCCAGTAAAATTTTGGGGGTAGGGGTATTTTGGTCATTTTTAGCTAAAAATTTTCTCTCTCTTCAAATTACCCTCAATCGGTGATCTTAAAGTCTATTTGATGATATTTTATTCCCCTATTTTATACCATCACTTTCAGGTCTCAGTTCGGTTCGGACAGAAAAGTACTGGTGGGGCCCTCACCGAGTCCATTTCTGTTCCTTACCGAACAGGCCTTCATATAGATTTGAAGGATCACAAATTTTTCGGTAATTTCTGAGCCTATTTTCTTCTTTAACATTCTCAGTTTATACTTTCTCACTCCCTTTAAATCATTTTGCCCCATTTACAATCATTTATTTTCTCTATGTATTCAGACGACACAGTACTACAGGGGATGTTTAACTCTTTTCTTTCCAAAGTATCCACAGACATCAGGCCAACCAATGCTCTGATACCATTAAATCTGTCACGACCCGTGACCACATTTTTACCCTTCTTATACACAACTTAACCGGTTGGGCTGTCTGCGATACTTCACTTGTACTGACTGTTAATAAATTTTACATAATATTGTTTATATTATACACATCCCCTATCGTAACAAATCAGATAAGTAGTACTGTTGACGTGTCTAAATACAGAGAATTAAATGATCATACCTCAAATAATCAGTCGGTCTGACACACTGTCCTTCGTGTACAGCCAGGATCCACAATGCACTGATCTCACATTCGTCAAAACCTGAGATGTTGAAAATTAAGGGGTGAGCAAAACCACGGCTCAGTAAGAGAATTATATGCCTCACTTGATACTCAGCTTCCTATATGCTGAAAATCTTTTTCATTTTTCCTATGGGCTCTAGGCTCGCATGTAGGAAAGATACTACAGTCGGCTAGGGATCCGAATGGAGTAAGGTAGGTATTTTAGAATACCATACTTGTTACGGAACCTAGAAGCAACTGTAGAGAAAAATTTTTTTCTTTCTTTTGTTTTGAATTAATAAATCCTTTTCCTTTTTAATCTTTCATAACCTTTTTCATATTCCTTTCAAAATAATGCTTCTACGAAATAAAGCCTTTAAATAGAATAATTAATATCCGTATATTCCTGGAAAAGAATATTAGTTAAATCATCATCTTATTTCTTTAAAACTTATTTCATGTTTTAATGTACTCTCTTAATTAGTTCTGTCCGTTAAAAAGCAGAATAAGCTATTAAAATCTATTTCATTCTTTGACATTTGTCGAATTCACGAATCACACTCACTTACTTATCGTCATAATATCCTACGATTTCTCATACTAACATCGGAACACGTGTAGCACTTAGTTCCCGAAGGACTCTAGAGGTGGCTCCCACTGTTCAATCATCGAGTCTCTGCTCGGTATGGCCTGTACTGAAACATCGGAACACGTGTAGCACTTAGTTCCCGAAGGACTCTAGAGGTGGCTCCCACGGTTCAATCATCGAGTCTCTGCTCGGTATGGCCTGTACTGAAATATCGGAACACGTGTAGCACTTAGTTCCCGAAGGACTCTAGAGGTGGCTCCCACGGTTCAATCATCGAGTCTCTGCTCGGTATGGCCTGTACTGAAATATCGGAACGCGTGTAGCACTTAGTTCCCGAAGGACTCTAGAGGTGGCTCCCACGGTTCAATCATCGAGTCTCTGCTCGGTATGGCCTGTACTGAAATATCGGAACGCGTGTAGCACTTAGTTCCCGAAGGACTCTAGAGGTGGCTCCCACGGTTCAATCATCGAGTCTCTGCTCGGTATGGCCTGTACTGAAATATCGGAACGCGTGTAGCACTTAGTTCCCGAAGGACTCTAGAGGTGGCTCCCACGGTTCAATCATCGAGTCTCTGCTCGGTATGGCCTTTTCCGTTTGACATATTCCATGTCATGGAAAATATTTCCCTTTTTAACATGTCACCTATCATTTATGGATTTTAATATAGACGTTAATCTTGTCGTACTATAAACCCTGGAGGGTAAAGGACTAAACCGGTCAAATCTATGACCATAATCTATATTGTCCTCGGTGGATCACGGATCAGGTGTCGACCGGGACTAAACATGTCACATATCATGTATCAGCATGATAAGAATACCAACCAGTCTCAAAACCGTATTTTTCATCAGAAAATAAACCTTTATGGAATTTATATAATTATATAATTCCATGATTTAAAACCATAAGGGTTATAATCCTTTAGTGAATATTGATAAAAATATCCATAAAAATATTCACTATGTTTCACTTCATCTTTCGTCTCGTAATTCGTGTAATTTATCTATTTCGAGAATTTTCGGTGATTTCATTATCACCATTCTCGAATACATGAATATTCTAAAGTTCCATCTCATTATATTCATATTTTATGAAATTTAGAAATTTCCTCATGTCTCGTGATTTACTATCGAAATTCGGAAATAAATCATTTAATATGATTTTATAAAGTTTTTCTAAAATTTTCGGCAGCATAACGGCTGCCGATTCACTAACCTCCTGCACGGAAAATACAGTTTAAAATCTTTCAGCCAGTACTTCTTCTCAAATTATTTTCAGCAATTCATGCATCATAATAATTTTCATAAAATAATTGCATAAAATATTTTAAATTAAATTATGCAGACTGAGTATCCTTACAGTGCTGCACATGCATCCCTTACCTTTTTCCGGGTCGGCGACTTCCGCTTATCGATCGCGCCCGCGCTCCATTTCTCCCGATTCCTTATCTCGATTGCTGAAAATAATTTCTGGAATTAAAATTCTAATTTTTAGAATTTTTCATAATTTATTTAATTTTTTCTGAAATTAAATTCTCGGGAAATTTCTTACCGAATTTGTAAAATCCCGGGTTGTCGAATTTCCGGGAATTTTCCGAATTCCCGAAATTTTCCTTTTTCCTCTTTTTCTTCCTTTTTCCTCTTTTTCTTTTCTTTCTTTCTTTTCTTTTTCTTTTTCTTTTTCTTTTTCTTTTTCTTTTTCCTTTTTCTTTTCTTTTTTTCTTTTCTTTTTCTTCTTCCTTTCCCGGTCAGACCGGTCCAGCTTCCTTCCTCGCCGGTTCCTCGCCGGCGGCCGGTTCTCCGGCGGTTCGGGCATCCCTCAGCTGGCCGGCGCCACGGCGAGCTTGGATCTGACCTCCATTCATCCCGAATCGACGGCACGGCGGCGGATTGAGCCAGTTTTGCCTCGGCTTCTTCTCCTCTTCGCCGGCGTTCCTCCGCCGTCCATTGCACCTCCGGTGGCCTCCATCGGCTTCCTCTTCCTCCGGTGAAGCTTCGGTGGCAGTGGCGGTGCCTGGATCGGCCGGCACCGCCGTCCGCCATTTTCTTTTCTCTCCCGATTTTCCTTCGTTTCCGTCGATTCTGTTTCTGTTCCTTCACGCCGCCGGCAGTTTCTCCCCTTTCTTTGGCCAGTGGCGTCTCGTCCTCCTTCCTCCCTCGCCGGCAGTGGCGGCTCCGCCGCCGATGGTTGCAGCTGGGAGGGTCGGGATTCCTTCCCCCGATCCTTCCTTCTATTTTCTGTTTTTATTTCCCTTTTAGTTTTTGTCTTCTTTCCATTTTTAGTATACAATTACTATACATTATACCATATATTTTATACATATAATATATATTATATGTTATACATACATTATTTCATACATAATGTTATACAATATTTATTATATATAAAATATATCTTGTACATTACAAAATACATGTCTAGTATATATATATATATATATGTATATTCATATACTTAAATAACATTTATATGTACAAATTATATAAATGCTATAATAAAATATTTATACATATAAACTTTAATACAAAATAACATTTACTTTTCTTATATATTCATATACTTTTATTTAAAATAATAATATATATATTTCATATATATATATATCTGTACCCATATATTTATAATTATATAACTACATTTTATAATATACACATGTCTTTATTTAAGACAAAATAGTATATATTTTATTTTATAATATATACTAATATTCATATACATACATATGTATTTATATAAAAACATGTGTAAATATATTTATATAATTTAATTATATAAGTATATAATATACGCATTTTTATTTTATAAATTTTGGATTTCCATTAATCCAATTTTAATTCATCCTTTCCTTATTTTCCATAACCCCGATTTTATTTTTATTTTCATTTAATTTCCTTCACACGAATTTCCTTATTCATCACTTCCTCATTTCTCGGGATTTTCACCAATATCCCGTTTCTCGCAAACTTTATTTATTTTCCCTTATTTAAGTTCACCAATATTTATTTTCAATATTTCTAATTTCCAATAAATGGAAAATTTACGGTTATCACACAATTTTCCTAAATGCAAGAAATAGAAATTATCTTTAATTCCTACAAGTTTAAATATTTCATTATATGAAATGATTTACATGAGTTGATTTAAATGAAATGATTTATATGCATTGAATTACATTAAATGATTTACATAAAATGAGTACATGATATGATTTATACAAATTAAATTGCGTGCGATGACTTCCATGAATTGCATTATCTGAAATAATTTATACGATTTTCATTATATGAAATGAATTACATGAATTGCATTACATGGGTGATTTACAAGAAATTATTTACATGAATTTCATTGCATGAATGATTTATATGGATTGATTTCACTAGAAATGGTTTACATGAACTGAATCACTTGAAATGATTCACACGAATCGTCTTTCATGAAATGATTTACACAAATTGATTTACAAGAAATGAGTTCATGAATTGTTTTACATGAAGTGCTTTACATGATTTGGAATTTCATGAAATAAATTACATGATTTGAATTATATGAAATGTTTTACATGAATCGAATTGCACGAAAGGATTTACATGAACTGAATTTCATGAAAGGATTTACATGAAGTGATTTATATGAAAGGATTTACGAGTATATGAAGTGATTTTATGAAATTGATGTCTCCCTGATGATCGTGCATACGAGACAGTGATGATTAGGTTGGGAGACGTCCCAGACCTTCCCCTTTACATGATATGATTGTGGGAGTTACGGTCGAACCTCACAAGCTTACACAGTAAGCACCTGACTAGTGCGAACTGTGAGTGATCGACGATGGCCATTCGTTATAGTGTTTCATAGGATTGGCTAAGGAGTTTCGGATCCCTGGCCTTCCTATACAGGTCCCTTATGGGATATAGTGCGTGCATGAATCTCTGGGAGATTATTTTCTATCGATAAGTGAACTTGACTGATAATTGATTTAGCGAATGATTTGATTTACGAGACTAGTGCATGATTTGATTGAAAAGTGACAAAAACAGTGATACAAGTTTTACAGTATAAGTTTTTTTTTTGATGCAAATGCATTTATCCTATTTTAAGGATTTTAAATGAATCACATTACTGTACTGATCGAAGTTTTTGAAATTATTGCATTATCTCATGATTTTGAAATTGTTACCATATTGTTTACCAAAGTTGCATACTGAAATGGTCGTATAGCATCGCCTACATAAATGGCTCATACAGTGATTAATGATTCGAGATTGCATCGCATAAATTATAAAATGTTTTATACTGATTATTGATTTGGAATAGCGTCACATGAATTATTAAATGTTTTATATTGATTAATGAATTGAAATTGCATTGCATAAAGTGTTAAATGTTTTATATCGATTAATCGTTTTATTGTCAACTGAATTTACTCCCTATAGTCGCATCTAGGGACCGGAACACGACAGGTACTCTAAAGTACCTTCCATACTCTACTCGATTACCTAGCCAACTATAGTATCCTTCTGATACTATCCCCTAATGAGCTGCTAAGAAATAAATATTTTTATGCATTTTAATAATTGTATTTAATATGCCTTTTTCTTAATCAGTAAAATAAGTGATTTTTATTTAACTGCATTTTATATGCGCTTTTATATATGTTTCTTACTGGGCTTTTCCCAAAGCTCACCCCTCCTTCTCACCATCCCAGATAGCTTATCGATATACAGGAAGTCTGCTGCCTTTAGTTAGTCGAGGAAATCGCTAGAGGTTAGAAGTACCAAGTGATCAGGTATTTATTAAATGTTTATTTATATTCAGACACGTATACGTATCGAAAATTAATGGGATGTAACTTATGTGAAGTTTATTATGAACGAAATCGTAGTTATTATATTATAGTCTGTATTTAATTTATTATTATTAATTGAATTAATTGTATATTAAAATAGGTGAAATGAAAAGATGAATTGTACTTACACTGATACTGAATGCAAATCTAGTGTTATCGATTAATTTAAAGAAAAAGATAGAAGTGGAAAGAAAAAATTTAGTTCGAAATTCTCTAATTTCAGTCGTTACAAAAGTGGTATCAGAGCAAAGTTTGCCTAGTACGTGTCAATATAAGTAAGTTAGAATTGAGTTACATCCCACACTGCTGTGCATTGTCTGAATATAAATTGCAAAAAATTAGTTAGAAAATGGTGTGAAAAATGGATCGATAGAGGAGTAATGATGGTTGATGGAAAGATATGAATGGAACAAAAATGATAGTTATGGATATTAGGGAAGCGATATGAAAATGAGTATTGAATAATTAAGAATGATTAAAGGAATTAGGCTTGGATCAAATGATCGAAAGTCATTAATGGGTTCTAATTGATTGGAGATGATAGAGTGATCTTAGTAAAGTTGAATGATATTGATAGAAATGAGAATTACTAGTGGATGATACAGAAATTATATGGGAGCATGGATACAAACAGATGAGGTTTGTATTGAGTGATTGAAAAAGGTTGATTAGAAAGTGTGCTATCCAAGGATGACAGAATGATCATATATGATAAAATTGATGTGGAAATATTGTGAAGATAGATACTAAATGATCAGAGAAAATTGATATTAATAAATCGAATCAGATTGAGTAAGAATAATCGAAAGCGATTGATGGTTTTCGAGTAATTGGAGATGATATGTGAGATCTCATTTTCTTATACTATAGTTGTACATGTATATGAACAAATTATCAATAAAGAAATTATTGATAATATTTTGAGGAATTAAATATATAAGAATAGTGTTTCTCACATAAAAGATTTTAATTCTAGAAATATATATATATAAATAAGTATGGAAAAATATTACATAAAGGATGAAATAAATAATTAAATGAATGGTGGAAAATTCTGATTAGGATGAATCAGAAAATGGTGCGGCATGAAGAAATCAATAATGCAAGAGGGATAGAAAGTCGAGTAAGGGGATGACATGAAGGAATAAAAGGAGAATTTATTGGCTATCTAGGTGAAGTTCAGTTGAGTAAATGGCTAATGGGAAAACAAAAGAATAAAGGATAGCTAATAAAGAAAGACAAGAGAAAGTCTCCCCACATTTTTCCTAAGTTGACAACAAAATATATAACATGGATTTTGTTTATTGTTGCTGCACCGAAGACCAACACAATAACAATATACAAAGGAAGAAGGCTCACGTTGGTCAGTAAACAATAAGAGAAGAAAGGAACAAAAGCAAGGAGAAGATGAGAAAGTCAAAAACGTAGGCTGCATGAAGAAAAGGGAGTGTAGCCGGTTGGAGAAGAAAAAGCATTAAACAAAAGAAAAGATATAAACATTAAAGAAGGGTTTTAATGAAGCTGGCAAAAAGTCCAACAAATATATATTTTTGGGCTATATAATTCTCTTCCATCGTGACCTTCATCTCCAACCAACCTCATCACCGAAAATATTCTCTTCTGTTTAAGCATGTCGGACAGTTTTCCTCTCCCTAACAGAGCCTTCTTTTCTTCAACAATTAACCTAAGTTTCTTTAGGTAAAATAAACCTTGCCTTATGAGCTTCAAAGAACCATTAAAGAAGTTAACCGAAAACTCCAAACAGAAGCTAACTTAAGAGGACAAATCTGCTTCTTTGTGCAGGTATTGTTTAACACAGTTTTTTTTAGTTTCTTGTTCTTTGATTATAGATGTAATGATCAAAGATATGTTGGTTATAACTTTTGCTTGAAGTAAATATACATATAGCATGAAAACTCTAGTTCAGTTAGGAGGATTTAGAATGAAATAAGATGATATTGATGATGATTCACGTGAAGATGGGGATGCAAGATAGTCATGAACCAAAAACAAGCTGGAACTTAAGAACCGAAACAGTCAAGAAAAATAATAAGGAAGTGAAGCTATGAGTTATTTACTAGGGTTGAATAGGTTAAGAAAGAATAAGTTGATATGTAAGGAGTACCACGTGAACTTTGAAGAAAAAGGGGAGAAACTGTCGGCTTGAATAGCAATGAAACAGAAAATAATTAAAGCTTGGTTGAGGAAGTTGTGATTACGTGAGCTAAGGGGAAGAATGAAAGAAAAGAGAAGGAGTGAATTAAGTCAACAAAAAGGGCTGGAAGAAAGAACATAAAATTATACTTGGATAACCGAAACTAGAGAGGAAGAATATGGCTGATGGTGCAGCCGAGAGAGATGAAAAAATATGGGTGATTGAGTTGATTTTGTTGACTTTTAATAGCCTAAAATTATAACATATAGGGTAGTGCCATAATGAGCAAGAATAGATGATGAAGAAGTGTTGAACGTGGAAGAGAAGACAAAGAATAATAAAAACAACCGGTTATGCAAAATAAAAGAGAGAAGAAAAAGCTAGCCATAGCTGACTTTTGTGTGTGTGAATGGTAGAAGATCTTGGCAGCCTAGGATGTACTAAGTATAGCCATGATATAGAGACAAAGAGAGGCCAACGTGAACTGCAGATCAGGAAAACATAAAAGAATGAAGTATGCTGTCGGGTTGGACAGCATGTAACAGAAAAAAAAATGAAATAGAAAGTTAACTTTAGGTTGACTAAATGACATGATGAAGTATTTATGAAGTTAAACTAAAAATGCATCATAAAGAAATAAAATTTTCTAACCTACATGCAGCCAACGTGAAGTGAATAAAAGGGAAAGAAAGTTCATGGTTTGGGGTCAACAAATGGTAGAAAAATGAAAAGCAAAAGGAAGCTCTCGGTTTGGATATATGTAGTAGAAAAATGGAGGAAAAAAGAAAAGAACAAATAGAGGTTAAGTTGACCTACATGAAGAATAAGTGATATATATATATATATATATATATATATATATATATTAAGTGGAGAAAACACCTACATTTAACCAAGGTCATTCGGCCATAATAAGAAATTTTAAGAAATTCTAATATTCTAAGTAAAGGGAATTTTATATCGAAAATTAATTATACTAAATTGTGACTTAACAGTTTGTAAGTCGGAGAGATAGGAAGCATATTGGTGCTACGTAAGGCATTGCTCCACAGTGTATTGAGGTAAGGGATGTGATTTAAAGTTGTGATGGTGTCCCTTACTTTCATCGCAAATTTTAAAGAAATGCCTGAAGCATGAATTTTATTCCGAAGTTAATTTTCATGATCTTTTAATTTGTTAAATGAACTTTATAACTTCTATGTATATTTTTCCATAATGTTTTAAGTATGATATGAAATAAATATGTTTTTCGAAAACGTATCGGAGTGGCAAACCCCAGGTTAACTTAGACCCTGGCACGTCCGGTCCTTACTATTTTATATCAATTGTATGATTTAAGATGTTACATAAGTAAGTTTTGAGACTAAGGCTTTCCTATAGTTTATGTTACTGCATGTCATGCTTACCACTTTGTGGCATAAGTTTAGCCACGTCGTGCATGTCCTCGCCCACATTGTGCATGTTTCCATCCTTTGTGGGTATGTTGGTCCTTCGTGGTGTATGTTTGCTGTACGACTCTGATCAGGTCTACAGCCCATACCATGGCCATAGGTATTCCGTTCCCTCTTCGGAGGAAGAAGTAAGTGTCATGACCCGCATAATGGCTATATGATTCGCCTAGTCTCCATGAACTGTATGATATGTTTTATTAATTTTGAATTTAAATTTTTAAAGTAGATGCATGTTTGATCAAGTATGAATTTTGATATATATGTATTAAAGAATTCATACAATGTTGAAAGTATGAAATGCATTATTATGGCATTGTTTTCTGCATATATATAGATGCTATAACTATTTTAAATGCATTTCTTACGGGGCTTTCCAAAAAACTCACCCCCTACTCTACCAGATTATTTGCAGTGATCATCTCCTTACCTGTTGCGCATATGACGTAGGCTGAGGGATACGTCTCTCCTCCGGCCATTTTTGTACTCACGTAAGGTATACTCATATTTTGATACCAGACATCCTGTATGACACAGATATTTGTATATGATAATACTTTTGGGATGTAATCAATATTGTAGGAATGTAACGTTACTTTGAAGAGTAAGTCAATATAATGTGAATAAAATATTTCATGAAAATATTATGATGTTTCTGTGGTTGAAGAAGTGTGATGAGACACTGGCAGGAATGCAACCCAAGTAAGGAATTAATATTATGTGTAAAAAAAAAATTTAGCCCAAAACTTCCACGTTTCCGGGGTGTGACATGATAGAACGATTATATTAGAGATGAGCGGTACAAATAGAAATGAGAATTGTTAATGAATAATATAGAGGTTATCTAGAAGTACGAATATAAATGAATGAGATAGGTACTAAGTGATCGAAAATGATTGATAACATTGTAGTCGATTGGAGACGATTAAATGATCTTATGGAATATGCTTGATGTGGAAATCGATATGAATTAACAAAGGCAAGTGAATTGATAGAAAATTGTTTAAACATGGTATGAGAATATTGATATGAATGAACGATAGGACTGATTACAACGAGTAGTTATGAAAATAATAAGTCTTTAGGTACTGAATTGTCGGAGTACTTGTATCGAATTTGGAGGATCCCAAATTTTCTTGTATACGATATAAACTACAAAGTGTAGAAATTTAAAAGAGAATTTATTTTTAAAATATTTAATGAAGGGTCTGTTCGATAAGGTTCAAAGAGGTACTTGGTGAGGGCTCCACAAGACTTTCTCTGTCCAAATCGAAGTGAGACCCTAAAATTAAGATGGTTGAAGTGAAATATGAATAAAAAAAATTATAAGAGTGTGAGTGTCAGTAAATAGGAAAGAGGATAAATTTTATGTATAATGAGGGGTACGATTTAAGTGTAATAATAGAATTGTGGTTGTTTAGAAATGATAAAATGATTGTAAAGGATATGAGTAGTGTGAGATTGATGAAAATAAAAGGGATGCAATAAGATAGTTGATGAATGATATAAACATTGTATAAAAAATCGTGTATCACCGTAAAGGAATAAGATAGATATTGAATGATCGAGATTGATTTATTGAAGTTTGTATTATTTGAGGATAATAGGACGATTGTATATGATATAATTGATGTAGAGATCGATATGGATTGATAAAGGTAAGAGGACTGATAGTGAATCATATAAACAATGTATGAGAATATTGATAGTAATGAGCAAAATGACAGACTGCTAAAAGTAGATATCGAAATCGACAAGTCTTAAGGTACTGAAATCGCTGAAGTACTGGTGTTGAATTTGAGGACCAAATTCTTTAAAGGTGGGGAGGATGTGATAACTGTAAATTCTCCTATTTTTGGAGTTAGGTATATGTGAATTTAATTTCAGATGTTAATAGATTGGTTAAAATAAATAAATAAGTTTATTTCAAGGATTGGAATATTTCGAAATTATAATACTTGATCAATTGATAAATTAAAACTTTAATTATTAGGAATTAAATTCGAGTATAAAAAAATGTGTGTATATATATATATATCTGTAATTGTTAATAGAAAAATATATATATTCAGGATATATTGATAATATGTATTTCTAAATAAAATAAATAAACAAATAAATAAATAAAAATCTTAAAATTATAAATAAAAGATATTTCAAGTGGCCAAAGTGTAAATAAATGATAGTTGAAGGGGGATTTTAATTATTAGGCTATGTGGCAACTTTTGATTAGGTGTAATATTAATAAAAGAAGACAAAAGGGAACTTTCTTCAAGTTTCTTCAGCTATTTTCAGCAAGTCATCACCGACTTGCTCTGTTTCTATTTTGCTACACAATTCTCCCTAACTTCTCCAAGAATTCCTTACGTGTGCCTTGCCTTATCTCATCTTTTCTTCATAAATCCATCAAACCTCCTTCACAAAATTTATTTCCCACCATTCGAATACCTTAAACCTGAAATTAGAGGGCTGAATAGGATGGAACAGAATGGGTTTTGAGGGTTGAACTGATCGACAATGGTGGAAGAAACAGGGAGGTTCGGTTGGAGCAGCGAAGGTGACGTGGTGAGGTTCTTTTAATCTTAGTTATGGTATTAAATTGATTTATACGTATGGAAATATGTTTATGACTTTGGGATTAAATAAAATTGGATGAATTGAAATTTCATGTGTTTCGATTGGCAAAAAAAAATAATGATGATCATAATGTATTTTGCATAGGAATTAGTTTGTAGAAGATGAACTAAGTTTGATTGAACTTGGATTAAATGATAAATTATGGAACTATGAAATTGGATTGATGATTGTTTATAAAATAGAGCATGTGGCGTGGAAAGAAATGGGTATGTTCGGTCATTAAGAAATTGGAAAGAAATCTTGGGGTTTTCAATATATAAATGCTGGAAATTTATGGAATCAAGTGAATTAAATATGGTTATATTCTTAAGTTAATGAAACAATGAGCCAAAAGTGAAAGGATGTTATTCGGCCATGGTAGTTTTGTAATGAAATTATAGTCATTTTTGATGGCTGATGAGTACAGAATGGAAGTATATGAAGTGTTAAATATAGCTCTAATTATGAATGAGCTAAAATAATTGTTTTGGCACCATAAGTAAATTCGGCCATGAAGAAGCTGTAGGGAAATTATGTTGATTTTGATACATGGTGAGTAGGACATAAAAAAAAATTGTTGAGATGACTATAATTAAAGAAATAAAAATTTATGGAACCATAAATTGATATGAAGAATGACCATTCGGCCATGATGGAAAATTATATGATGAGGATAAATTCTCAAAGTATAGAAGGTATTTGAAGGAATTTGTAGATGAGTAGGAGACATTTATATAATAATAATAATAATAATAATAATAATAATAATAATAATAATAAAGATAAGAAAGAAACATGGTTAATTTTGATGCATATGAGATAGAAAATGAAAGCTTGACAATTGATAAAGATAGTCCTAATCATAAGTTAGCTAGCTAAATTAAATTTTTGGTGCTAAAAGGTTGGTTCGGCTGTGGGAGGAAAGTGGATGAATCTTAGCAATTCTAATATAATGGGTAGAATATAATAGCAAATAATGAATAGAATTTTAACATGTTGATCGTTTGCAAAGTATGAAAGGTTGACGTGATGATGAGTAAGTGGCCATGGTTAGAAATAAAATGAAGATGATTAATTTTTCATGTAGAGGTGTTTGATCCTAAGTGAGTGGAAAAGATTCATAAAATTTGAGTTGATTAAATAATGAGAATCATGAGACTATAGCAATTGGGAATTTTCATTCATGTAAGAAAAAGGAAGAGATATTGGCATAATTTTATTAAATTGTTGGCTCTACCGAGAGGGGGTGAATCGGTTTTTTTAGTTATTTCTAATTTTCTTAACTCTTAATGCACAATCAAAGTCAAATAAACAACAATGAAATAAATGCAATAAATAAGAGTAAGGGAAAGAGAAGCAAACACAAGTTTTATAAAGGTTCGGCCAATCTCTTACCTACGTCCTCTTTCCTTGAACTCCTTGTCAAGGTTTTGATTCACCTCTTTCTTGAGAATGCTTACAAACCACTTGAAGGTGTGGCGAGACCTTTTACAATTTCTCTTGAGACTTTAAAATCTCCCTCTAATCCTCTACCCTTGTAGTATTCTCACACTCTACAATGTCAAATTACCTCGAAGAGCGTGTAATTTATTTTTCTATTTCAAAGAAAGTACATATTAAATATAATAATTTTAACATAATATAATGACATGATTCGAAAATAATATAAATAAATGATAAGAAAATGATACAAATTAAAATTAAATAAAAAATTATATATCAATAGGTTAAATGTTAAAAATAAAATTTTTATTTTCAGTGTCAATACAAATTTAAATACGAAATTTTTATATTTTACATTATATGAATACAATTTTATACGACACAAAAATTAATTATAAATACATATTGTCAAATCTAATCTAATACATATTTAACAAAACCATAATGATTTTTGATTGTTGTTATCATGCTAAAAATTGCATAATTATACACAAATAATTCCGCTGAAAGTTACTTTCAACTCAACATAAAAATAAAGTTACGCACAATAAGTGGTTGGAAGAAGTGAAAGTGGACTTTTTCTCCAAGATATTTAGACAGATTCGAGTTCTGAAGTCTCCACTGTTGAGAGGGTTAGATAATAAAACGGATGAAAATACCGTGTTTACAAAAAAAATAAAGTTAAGCAAATGGGTTCCGACTCTGATGCGTCGAAAGTACGCGCTAAAGTTATCTGCATCTTCAGCCCACACTCCCTCGAATCCTCGCCCATCACTCACCGTTTGTCAGTAGCAGATACAATCCACCGGCTCAAAACAGAAGCTTGCGGGATTCTTCTTTTGGAATAAAAAAAAGATTCCACTTTTCTCAATATAAATTCACCTGAACCCTCAAAAAGGCTCCACAGTCCACCCTCCACCTCTAAGTCATTTCTTTCTATTTCTCTTATTTATAGCTCAAGCTCTTCTCTTTCCTGGTGCCCCGGGGATTGTAGCGGTCGGCGGCGATGGGAGCGGGAGTATTGTCCGAGCTGGCGACGGAGATCGTGGTGCCAGTGTGCGCCGTGATTGGAATAGCTTTCTCTTTGATGCAGTGGGTGATGGTGTCTCACGTGAAGCTCAACTCCGAGCGGCATGTGTCGTGTGGGTCGGCAAATAACAAGAAGCACGGTTACGGTGATTACTTGATTGAGGAAGAGGAGGGGATCAATGACCAGAGCGTCGTCACCAAGTGTGCTGATATTCAAAGCGCCATCTCTGAAGGTGAGATCTTTGGATTCTGGTATTAGATCTGAACTTTTTTTTAGATATTTTGTTATCATATTGTTGTTTTCTGAGTTGAGTCTAAAAATCACCACGTAACCTTGACCGTTGTATCATTAGAAATCACGCAAGTTTTTAATGCAATAGTAAATGATTGGTTTAAAATGAATTGAAATCAGTAATATTAACGCTCAAATTCATTGTTTTTTGCTGAAATTTTAAATCTCTAATTTTCTTATAAGTTTCTTTGCAAGATGATAATCAAAACGGTTAGACTTTAAATTTTTAATCTGTTATAGTATTTTTCTTTTATGTTGTAGCTCAAACAGTAAGTATGTAAAAAAAATATAAATTCACCATCAGAATTCTATTGCTCAAGTTATATGTTGCAATTCAAAGAGTTAGGTTGAATATTCCTTTCTAACAAATTATATTCTATATATAAAAGATCTTTCCTTTTTATTCTATATTTAATTATTTTCGTCGGAAATATCTTTTAAGGACATTTAAGGGTTTTCGTCAGCTTTTGATGATACAAATCAGTTTGGGATCTTCTTTCTATTAGATATATTAAGCTTTCCATCATTTAGTTTTAATTAATTTTTTTTTAAGAGAAATTGGAGTATAACTGGGATAGGCTTTATCTTTCTTTAGTGGTGCTTCTATCATTACTAAACGTTATGGTTTATATTGTCTTTATCTAATTAAACGTTATTTGGCTTTATGGATGTTATTATCGCCCTTCTACGTGTGCTGCACGTGGCCCTTTTTTCCTCATCTCCTTTTTCCTCTTTCCGAAAATAATTGAGAATACAATATCAGTACGGAATAGTTCTATAATTGATACTCATTCTTTGCTCCAACTTTTTTAATAAAAAAAAAAAGATACTAATTCAGTGAAGATATTTTATATTTTATTTCTTTTTTTTTTTAATTTTTGGAAATTGTAGCTCTGTTCTGTCCTATGAATTATTATATGTGTGTCTTATTTTATTATCATTATTGGAAGGGCTAAATTTTTTTTGTCAGTTATATTTTTGAAATTTTCTTGATATTTCAGCAGCAGTTTTAAAATAATATAATAATATAAATAAAAAGTAGTTATTATTTTATTTTTATTACCATATAATAAGTATATCTTATTAACAATAATAAAGTAATATAATAATAGTACTTTTTTTAGAAATTAATATGTCTAAAAATACCATATATTGTCTTGTATTGCAGTTTTATTAATTTATTTCAATTATGATTATAACAAGATAAATATAATATATTAATAATTAAGGAGTAATATATTAATTAAAAATAATTATGGTGTATTGATTTATGAGTATAATTTATCTATTAATTTTAATAATAAAAGTATAAAAATTTCGAAAGACACTTAACCTGATACATTTAAGTATGATAAAACAGTACATAGTAGTACTATATTTGTAATTAATATATCAAAAAATAACAATAAGATTATATTATCTTGTCTTGTACTGCAATTGCATTTATATATTTCAATAGTAATAATAACAATGACAAGAATAATTTATTAATATAATATATGATTTAAGAATAATCTATATTTTATTTCTAATAATAAAAATATGAAAATTTTGAAAGATGCTTAACCTGAAACAATCAAAGATGCATATTTATGTTGATATTTTTGTTGCCTTTCTGTGTGCTAATGATTTTAAATTGCTTGACCTATTAAGAGAGGTATATTAATTAGCTTTCCTAGTAATAAACAGTAAAAACTAAGCCTTGTTGCTGTAGGCCAAGTTTTATAGTTTGATTCCAAAGTTAATTCTTTAGTTTATGGTGGTACATTTCTTTTTCTTGCATTTGGGTTGATTGTAAGATTTATTCACTATTTGCCCTGGTTTATTTGCTTTTACATGTACTTGTATATCATCTCTTCTCATAACTATTGGTTTTTCTGTCTACACTGATGTATGAAAGAGTGAGATATTGACTTACATCAATTTGGATTTTGGTAAATTTCTATTTGTAGAAGAGTTACTCGGTAATTAAGTTTATTTAAAGACAAATATTCTTACTAGGTAAGAAATCTTAGTGAATAAGAATTTTTGGTGATCAAATAATGGGACTTCATAAATATAGAGTGGGTCTTAATATTTAGAATAAGATAGGCATAGAGAAGGGAGAGAGAGATGTAGCCACTATGTGATCTTCATATGGGAGATGAGTTTGTAGGGATTTGAGGTTCATGTGGATTTGAAAAAGAGTTGGAGAAATGTCGGTTGACACTATGTAGCGGAAACTAAGTTTGTTTCAGGACTGTTTGTTTTGGTTTTTTTTTTTTAATCTCTATGAATTATAATGGATTTTGCCTCTCATTCGTGGATGTATACACTTGAGTTGAACCACGTTGAATCTTGTTTTTTGTGTGCATGATTCAATTCCGTTTTAATTTTAGTCATATGTGGAATATGTTTTTGTTTGAAAAATCTCAACAAGTGGTATCAAAGCTATGGTTCGAGAATTATCATGAAACATGATGCAAAGATGATACGATTCAGGGATTTGCTGTTGCAAATTGTGTTCGTAAGATCATATATGCATTTTGTGCTGAAATATTATTCATGGTGGAGATTATTAGATATCGGCTCAAGTTTTATTCTAAATCAATTTTGATTATGGTGAAATTCTATTGGTTGAATAATTCTTGGTGGTTAAGTTTCTTTAGAGATACAATATTTTTAATAGGCAAGAAATATTAATGAATGAGATTTTTTTTTTATCAGGTAATGGGCTCTACAAATATAAAGTGAGTCTTAAGCTTTAGAATAAGACTAACACAGAGAAGAGAGAGATTTAATCACTATGTAATCTTCATGTGAGAGATGGGTTTGTTAGGATTTGAAGAAGGGTTAGAGAAAACACTGAGTTGACACTATGGAGTAGAAACTAGGTTGTTTCGAGGCTTGGGCTTACTTTTTGTTTTTGTTTTTTTTTAGTCTTTGTAATCTCTACGGTTTATAGTAGATTTTTCTCTCTTGCTTGTGGATGTAGGTATTTGGGTCAAACCACGTGAAATTTTGTTTCTTGTGTGATTTAATTTTGTGTTGATCTCTTTTGTTTGTGGAATATAATTTTGCTTGAAAAATCCCAACAAAAAGTTGGTGTCTCGTATTAGAGGAATCTTTGTAGTTTTCTATGTAAATGAACTAGAGATATATATTTATTGTTCCTGATGATACGAAATGCTATGCCTTTTTGCATTTGTAGTCAATGATAGTACTTAATTGATATGATTTACTGTTGATAGTCCCTTGCTTATGATCTATGAGTATCTATGTCAATTAATCTGTTATTTTATGGGTACAACAGGTGCAACATCTTTTCTTTTCACTGAATATCAGTACGTTGGCATCTTCATGCTTGCTTTTGCTATCCTGATTTTCCTCTTCCTGGGCTCTGTTGAGGGCTTCAGCACAAAGAGCCAGCCTTGCACCTATGATAAGGAGAAGACATGCAAACCAGCTCTTGCCACTGCCATCTTCAGTACTGTTTCCTTCTTGCTTGGTGCATTCACCTCTGTTCTTTCTGGGTTCCTTGGGATGAAAATTGCTACCTATGCCAATGCAAGAACAACCTTAGAAGCAAGAAAGGGTGTCGGAAAGGCTTTTATTGTTGCATTTAGATCTGGTGCAGTAATGGGTTTTCTCCTCGCAGCAAATGGTTTGTTGGTGCTTTACATTGCCATCAATCTATTCAAGGTGTACTATGGTGATGATTGGGAAGGCCTTTTTGAGGCTATTACTGGTTATGGTCTTGGGGGATCCTCTATGGCACTCTTTGGAAGAGTTGGTGGTGGTATCTATACAAAGGCTGCTGATGTTGGTGCCGATCTTGTAGGAAAGGTTGAAAGGAACATTCCAGAAGATGACCCAAGAAACCCAGCTGTAAGCCAAATTATTCTTTTGGAATATAGTTATGTTAATTATAGGCTTGTCAGTGATCTTTCCTGAAGTAATTATTTTCTCAATCATGCCCCTAACTGATGTAAATTTTTTATGAATCAGGTCATTGCTGATAATGTTGGTGATAATGTTGGGGACATTGCTGGTATGGGTTCTGATCTATTTGGCTCCTATGCTGAATCTTCCTGTGCTGCTCTTGTTGTTGCTTCTATATCCTCCTTTGGAGTAAACCATGAGTTCACTTCCATGCTGTATCCTCTGCTCATTAGTTCTGTGGGTATTCTTGTCTGTTTGATCACAACCCTATTTGCAACTGATTTCTTTGAGATCAAGGCTGTCAAGGAAATTGAACCAGCTTTGAAGAAGCAGCTTATTATCTCCACTATTCTTATGACTCTGGGAATTGCAATTGTTACTTGGGTTGGTGTGCCGTCTTCCTTCACTATTTACAATTTTGGGGCTCAAAAAGTTGTTAAGAACTGGTAAGGGTCTTCCTTCACTAGTTACAATTTTGGGGCTCACAAAGTTGTTAAGAACTGGTAAGGATAAGTGATTCTTATATAAGGCAAGCATGTTATAAAAGTAGAGGCTCTTAGAATTCCAGCTAGATGCATAGTATAACACAGCTAAGCTCCTAATATTCTTAGATTTGGAAAGATTAAGACCTCTTACTCTCCCCAGTATCTTCGGTGAGTTACCAGTTAGTTAGGCTTGGCTAATTAGTTTCTTAAGATCAGCAGAGCTTGAGAAATTGAATTGATATGGTTGTATCATATTAACAATAGTATTAGTATTATTATAAACTTCATAAAGACTTGAAGCTGGTGGTGTGCAGCACGTCTTACCTAGCATCCTGTTTCCCATATTTCATAATGTTCAGAATACAACCAGTAAAATGATTTTGATTTGCAGGCAACTATTTTTGTGCGTGGGTGTCGGTCTCTGGGCTGGACTTATTATTGGTTTTGTTACTGAGTACTACACCAGCAATGCTTACAGGTTTTGGAAACAGTGCTTTGACTTATTTTCTGTATCAGGGTTACTTTAAATTTTCTATATTGACCAATCATATTCTGTATTTGCAGCCCTGTGCAGGATGTTGCTGATTCCTGCAGGACAGGAGCAGCCACCAATGTTATCTTTGGCCTTGCTCTAGGATACAAATCTGTTATCATCCCAATTTTCGCCATTGCAATCAGCATTTTTGTTAGTTTTAGCTTTGCTGCCATGTATGGTATTGCAGTTGCTGCCCTTGGAATGTTGAGCACCATTGCAACTGGATTGGCCATTGATGCTTATGGTCCCATCAGTGACAATGCTGGAGGCATTGCTGAGATGGCTGGCATGAGCCATCGCATTCGTGAGAGAACTGATGCTCTTGATGCTGCTGGAAACACCATGCATTCTTCTATTTTCCTAGATGTTCTTAGGAGAGTGATTTTAAGTTTTTAACTTTAAAAGGAGTTGCTTAATCATAGTATAGCACGACGCATAGTTGAAGCAGTAACTACTTTGTTTACAGCCTCTAGCAAACATGTTTGTCAACAATTTGATCTCTTTAAAGAGTTCCCCCAAATGGTCTCAGTCTTTGAATTCTATTCTATAATCATTCTAACCCACTTTGAGGTACTCTTCTCTCATACTGCATTGCGATTGTCTATTTATATCCTTTTATTTTCCTAAGTTAAATTAATGTCCTTTTATTGCAATTATCATGCATATTTGATTTATTATTCTTATATGTTTCCAGGGATTTGCCATCGGGTCAGCAGCATTGGTCTCATTGGCTCTATTTGGTGCCTTTGTGAGCCGTGCAGCTATCTTGACTGTTGATGTCTTGACCCCAAAGGTTTTCATTGGTTTAACAGTTGGGCCATGCTTCCCTACTGGTTCTCTGCCTTGACCATGAAGAGTGTTGGAAGTGCAGCTTTAAAGATGGTTCAGGAGGTTCGCAGGCAGTTCAACACCATCCCTGGTCTAATGGAGGGTCATGCCAAGCCTGATTATGCTACCTGTGTCAAAATCTCAACTGATGCCTCTATCAAGGAGATGATCCCTACCGGTGCCCTTGTTATGCTTACTCCCCTTATTGTTGGAACTTTCTTTGGTGTTGAGAGTCTTGCTGGTGTCCTTGCTGGTGCTCTTGTTTCTGGTGTTCAGGTAAAGTTGGAACAGGAGATTTGTTTTTGGCAAATTCTTACTTCCTTTTTGGTTAATTTCTACACGGTAATTGCAAGCTGTAAGAATTTTTGTAAAGAGAGCTTGATGGATTTTAGAGGGGAACCTTGGTGCAAAAGGTTGCTCCTTTGTGACTTGAAAATCACGGATTCAAGCGGAAACAGCCTATTTGCTAATGCAGAGAGAAGGCCATATACATACAATCCTACTCAGACCCCACAATGTGGGAGTCTTGTGCACTGAGTTGTGTTTTTTTTAGAGCTTGATGGATTTTGATTGGAAAGTGGGTGAATTTATTTAAAATAATTGATTATGGCTACTCACTGGACATTGATCTTTGACAGATTGCAATTTCTGCTTCCAACACTGGTGGGGCATGGGACAATGCAAAGAAGTACATTGAGGTAAATACTTGTTGCGAAATTCTTGGTGGCTTTTTCGAACTTGTTTACTGCCCTGTGTACTTTCATTGTTCCCTTTATATCATTGAGTGATTTATATCTTTTCATTATCAGGCTGGTGCCTCGGAACATGCAAGGACCCTTGGTCCAAAAGGATCTGATCCTCACAAGGCAGCTGTCATTGGTGACACTGTTGGAGATCCACTCAAGGATACCTCTGGCCCTTCACTTAACATCCTTATCAAGCTTATGGCAGTTGAGTCACTTGTGTTTGCCCCCTTTTTCGCCACTCACGGTGGCCTACTCTTCAAGATATTTTAGAGAGGCAAGGAAACACACCAGGGAGTGAGGCTTGTTACCGTCAGCTTAGCTTCCCCGAGTAAGAGTGTTCTTCCCATCTACCCACTATTTTTAGTTACTGTATCCATCCAAGCTACCATCCAAGCTACCCGATATGGGGTGTTTTTTCCAAGTAAGTTTGCATAGCTCTGTAGTCATTACTATTTTTGATGAGCCGATAATGATGATAACTGAGATGGGTTAGGACAATTGCATAAAATGGTCAATTGCGTTATTTTCCCTGGTCTTGGAACAGCTTACTTTTGAAATTTATAATCTCAAATCGTTTCTCACCATTTTACCCAAGAGCATGCTGGAATCTGGTCTAAAGATATTGATGGTTCATTGTTGCATTAAGGTTTGTGGAACCATTTGTATTAGTGGTTGTTTTAGTAGGTTGAGATATAAAATTTATACACTCATACAACAAGTACTTCCTGGTAAATTAGTGATAAACTGTTTGCATAAGTACTTACAATTGCTTATCACTTATCAGAAATTATTATCGATTGCGATTTCAGTTACCTGTGTCTGCGTATTGTCGATCTTTGAGGTATTTTATTTTCTTTTATATATTCAGATTAATTGTACAGTACTACTTAAATTATAAAGTAAATATAGGGGATGTAAAATGTTAAGGAATATTATTAAATTTCATATTCCAAATTAATTAAAGTTTACCGTTATCACTAGTATTGTTTAAGTGATTAAGGTATCGCAAACGGCCCAACCGTTATTCATGTGTAAAAATGTGTTACTGTATATTCGAACTATTACAAAAGTTTGGGTCGAGTATCGATATCGACTCAGTTGAATTCCAAAATTCGAGATTCGAAACTTGGCTCGAGCTCGATGGAGCTTAGTTTATGAAGCTGTAGCTTGATTGCACAAAATATTTAGCGTTTGAGCTTAAACTCTTTGTGATAAACTCGACTTATCATTTTCTAACTATATATTAGAGGATAAATTAATAAATAAAATATAAATATATATATATATATTAAAAAAAGGGTAATGAGGTTCGTGAGCTGCTCAAAATTGAGTATTAAGATAATTTGGTTGAACTCGTTATTCAAGTAGCTCGAGTTTGATTCGAAAAAAACGAGTCAAATTTAAGTAATTATCGAAATGAGCTCGAATAACTTATTAGTAGTTTGACTTGTTTACTCGTTTAGGGAAGTTACAAAAGTACAATAAGTATAAAATTTGAATCTTGAAATCTAACAAGTTTTCTTAAAGAGACTACCTAATTCGGTACCAACTAAGTGAGACAAAATTCACACTTGAACTTTTAATCTATCAATAAAATTAGTTTATGACTTGTTGCGATGCATGGATTTTTTATTTAAATGTGTTTGAAGATATAAAAATTTAACTTAAAACATAACAATTTATATATTCAAAATAAAACTAAATTAATTAGAATATAAAAAATATTTAAAATATTATAATTTTTTAACATACAATAAACAATAATTAATGGATAATATATAAAACTAAAAACTCCATTCAAATATAAAAAAAAAATCATAAGCCAAAATATTAATGTAATTTTGATTTAAAATCTAAAAGCTTCATCAAAGTAAAAATTGTCTTTGATTGTTAGCATTTTTGACTAGTGCAAAATTTTTTGTAGACTTGTAAATATAAAATATTTTAAAAAAATCTTATTTATTGTGCATATATAACGATATTAAATAATGTATGTAAAAGTTTACTCGAGTGTTCATAGTCTTTTCGCTGGAGTTTGAAGATTATTTTCATCTCATTAGCTCTGTTACTGATCAAAATATTATGTATTTCAGTTGGTATTTGCTTTACGTTGACATAGACATAGAAGTACAATCTAGTAAAAGCTTAAACAAAATAGTTTTAGATATTGAGCATCCAATAGTATTAAACTATAACAATTCATTAAAAAACAACATACATTAAATCATGAAATATATATTACTTACCTTTGTTGAATGAAAAAGAAAATGTGTATTGCTTTTGAGTATACTGAAATGTTTTTTTATCTTGTATGCTGTTTGGTGAAATAAGAATGGAGAGGTAAATTTTAAAATTGATAAATGATTAGTATAAGAATGGTTTTAGACTTTCAGTGTATTTGTTAATGGTATTAAATGTGTCTATAATTTTTGGATTACAGGAATGTACACATTATTTTGTCAATAATAACAGCAAAAAATCTGGTAAATTAGTTTAAACTAAGGGGATACCAAAAAAAAAATGCAAGGTTTTACTATTAAGAGTAGGGTTTTTTTTGGAGCAAGTGTTTTTAAGAGGAAAGATAGAGACTGAAATAGAAAAGGAGGATTCTCTATTATTTATGTTTGATTATATGATCCAACATAATTTTGGGAACTTTGGTTATCTATTTTCAATTTTTCACATTAACTTTGATTATATAATTTGCCACCCATATTTTAACTCATAAATGATTAATTGACAGTAAATATTAATTGGCAGTATAATTATAAATTTTAGATTTATGCAATAAAAATATTTTAACTCGTATATATATAGCATGTATATAGTGTAAGTAATTGTTGCAGTGATAAACATATTGCAAATTGGTGTATTTATTAATAAATAGAAAATAGTAAACACAATTATTCGTGGCATAATAAGAAAATGCAAAGGTCAAATCATTTGAGTATCCAATACGGACTTCAATTGGGGTTAATATATTTTAACATATTGCAAATTGGTGTATTTATTAATAAATAGAAAATAGTAAACACAATTATTCGTGGCATAATAAGAAAATGCAAAGGTCAAATCATTTGAGTATCCAATACGGACTTCAATTGGGGTTAATATATTTTTAATATTTAAATGGTTACATACATACTATAAATATTAATTGGAGACAAAATTTGTTCAATATATTTTTAATATTTAATTGGCAGTGTGTGTATGTATATATATATATATATATATATATATATATATATATATAATATAATTATGAATTCCAAATTTATGCGGCAAGAATATTTTTAATTGGCAATAAATATTAATTTTCAAATTTTAAAAGCAATAAGAATATTTAATTGATGGACTGATTCTGAATTCCACATTTATTCCAAAGCAATAAAGTTTAGCTTATTATCCAATACACTATCAGTAGATTTTTTAAATTTCACAAACGAGATTAAGATGATAACATATATATTACTTTATTTATTTTTTGTTTATTATTTTTTAAAATATATGTGTCATTATCCTAACATTGCTTGTGGAGTGTATAAACTCCACTGGCAATATATTGAGTATTTAACTGTGAATTCCAAATTATTTATAATTAAGAAATTTGGCTATAAAGTTTACTATAATTTTGCCAATAATGCACGTTTGTCATATTATAATTATGAATTGCAGATTAATGCAGTAAGAATATTTTTAATTGTCAGTCAAATTTTAAAAGTAGTAAGAATATTTAATTGGTAGACTAATCATGAATTTCACATTTACTCCAAAGCAATAAAGTTTACTATAATTTTTTTTTGGTACAAAAGTTTACTATAATTTTGTCAATAATACATATGCAGATTTTATTATAATAAATTGAGTCAATACGTTTGGTAATTACTACATAATTTACGTGTCGATAATGCAGACTATCCATATAGAAGTCACATTAGTAATATTTGGCACGCAAGTGTGTATATTGTAATATATATATATATATATATATATTTATATATATGAAATTGATTTTGTAATTGAAGTAAATGCGAATGTTTATCAGAATAATTTTTTTAATAAATGTTTTTAAATTGTTTAAAATTTTTTTATTGAATTTGATGCTAAGAGTCAAATGATATAGGTTTAATTAAAAATACCATTCAAAGGAAAAAAAATATTTAATGTGTTTTTAACAATATTTTAACTTTTTATATTTTTAAGTAAAAATTAGATTTAAGTGTTTTTAAATTTATTACTGTACTTTTTTTTTACTTTTAAATAATTTTATGGATCTCTATTTTTCCAGGTAGCTGTATATTTTTAAATAATTTTTATTTATTATTTCACAATTCACATACACAGAGTGAAAATGCACTATCGGGCAATCAATCAAAAATATAACCAATGTTAGGTCAAATGGAGGAAACTCGGTGGCTTTAAGCAAAGTCTCAAGTTTAAACCTTATAAATGAAAAAAGCAGTATTGGAAGACTTCTCCTTATCGGATTCGACCGTAACTTGATTTTGAATTAATCAAGATTCAAAGTGATTTTTGGATACTAAAAAATTTTACAAGAAAAATTAAAAGTATAAAAACAAGTTATCCGATCAATCTATGGTTTATAAGAATTCTAACTTGGCTTAACAATGATTGTTTTTCATTAGAAGAATTAAATTTCAAGATTCATATAGTATTTATTTTCTTGAACCTTCTCTTATATTCAAAAGAAATTAAAATCAGCAAAATAAATAAATAAATAAATAATTGTGATATTTTAGTATGTTTTCTACCTTGACAATTGATTTGGAGTCTTTAAAAATTATAACCCATTACATCTTGAATAACTGAATCCTATTCCTTGGTACGTGATTGTGCAAAAAATAATATGGCTAAAATATTAAAAAGGCCGCTAAACTATGTTACTTTATTTAAATAGGCCCTTATACTTTTATTGCATCTAGATAAGCCCTTAACATTTTATTTGAGTTCAAATAAGCTCATAGACTTTAATTTGTACTCAAATAAACCCTTCATTCTTAATTTATACCTAAATAAGCCATTAATATAAATCAGTCTTTTATAAAAGTGATTAATCGATTTTTTTTATTACATTTGTTGTTGCACAAAACAACAATGATTGATTGCTGACGTCGATATTGTCTTCTTTCTGCACGTGTCTCCAGAAAAGTTCTGCAAAATAGGAAAAGTCAGAGGGCGCAGGGGTTTTCCCCTGTGCGCACTCCGATGCTTAAGTCAGACAGGATTTTGACAAGGTTTCAGTAGACAAATAGAGCTTAGGGTTTAAGAATGATACCTGTGACCTATTTATAGGAGTTGTTTTGCGCGTAATTACCTTTAAGCCCCACAGCTTAAAAAATAACCCAGTGGATCATTTATGGGCCTTCTGAGTCCTCTTTTCTCTTGGGCTTAGATTATCATTTTGCTCAATGGTCTTCAACTTGACTTATAGAAAAGCCTAGTAGTAATTGACCTAGTCCATATCAATTGCTCCCCACTCTTTTACAAGGTTTTCCTTGTGAAAGAGTATATAAAGAATTGGCTTTTCAAATTCTTTTGCTGCCCTCTTCCTGGGATTATCACAAGAATCTTTTCATCCTCACTTGAGGGTTTAACTAGTGAACTTCATTATTATTTGTAGCAGAAACAACTTCGTGTCATCATTTCTTTTGTCAAGTGCCTTCTATTAGCGAAGAGGAAGAAAACCGAATCTGGGTTAAGGCCATGAGGGTACATCGTCAAGAAGTGCCATAAGCGGATGTATATGTTCTTATCTGGTTTCATCAGATGTGGTTTGTACTCGGCATGCTCTTGATTGGTTGAAGCTCGATCCAGATGCTGAGAATTTGGAACCTTTTCTGAGGATAGGCACCTGTAAAGATTTATCTGATCTTACCAGCTCTTAGAAGCCTTTTTGTCGACTCGAGATGGTCGAGGTTCTCACAAGCTTGGACAAAGATTTAGATAATCCAGAGACTAATTTTCATAAGGATTAAGCTCTTGACATTATAGCACCTCGGGAAGCATATGCATGGGTGTCTATTAGTTTCGATACTCATTTTAATGCAGAAGTTAATCTATAGTGCTCCCAGCTCTTCTTATGAAGCACTTTCATCTAAAGAAGAATTCGTACTTGGGTATCGCATTTATCCGTACACTTTATTGCTTGAGGATTTCACAATTTGTCCATCTCGCGCATTTTTCGCTTAGGGACTTTTTGTTTGCCCATCTCGCGCATTTTCGCTTAGGGACTTTTAGAATTAATAAGACTATAACATTATTTATATCCAAAATGCCAACATAAAATGTTAAATGTAATTTGATAAAATTGTAACATACCTCGTTTAGAGACTTATTTTTGCCCGTCTCGCACCCTTTTGTGCTTAGGGACTTTTGATTTACCCGTCTTGCACATTTTTCGCTTAGGGACTTTTGTTTGTCCATCTCGCGCACTTTTCGCTTAGGGACTTTTGATTTGCCCGTCTCGCGTCTTCTTCACGCTTAAGGTCTTATTTGTGCCCGTCTTGCGCATTTTTCGCTTAGGGACTTATTTGTGCCCGTCTCGCGTCTTCTTCACGCTTAAGGTCTTATTTGTGCCCGTCTCGCGTCTTTTTCACGCTTAAGGTCTTATTTGTGCCCGTCTCGCGCATTTTTCACTTAGGGACTTATTTGTGCCCGTCTCGCGTATTCTTCACGCTTAAGGTCTTATTTGTGCCCGTCTCACGCATTTTTCGCTTAGGGACTTATTTGTGCCCGTCTCGTGTCTTCTTCTATTCCTGCAACATGTCTATCAAACATGGAGGATTATCATAGTACAGATAAAAATAACTGGCCTTTCGTTTCATAATGTAGTATTTTCCAATCAAATGGAACAAGTAAGAACATAATTACAGCAAATGTTAAAATAATAACAAGTTTTTACCGCTAGTACAGTTCCAAGTCTGTCTTTTTAGAGTCTGTAAAGTGCAATTGCTTGGACATTCAGCTGTTAATCATGGATTAGCGTTGCATCTTGGTTCTTTGCTCATAAGAACCAGTAATCTACCTTCGCGAGCTTACCACAAGTTGTTTCTGATCCGACTATGTTGAACTAAGCTCTCCCTGGCTTGCTGCCTTGCAGGACAGTGGCTAGTGCCTCCTTTGGACACCTGCCTAATACGATCACAACTATTAGAATAGACAAGAAAATCACAAGCATAATATATGAGGGTACCTCAAATCTGCTACCACCCATACGTCCTTGCTTGGTCGGTGAACACCATAACAATTTGCAAGGGACTTCGCTGACCTTGCATCCAAGCAATTGGCTGCGCTCATATGTCTCCCACGTGCTTTTTCTAACTCATTAGTAACTAGTTCTCATTTCTTGTTATCCATATCAATACTAATGAGGCATCCTCCTGGGACCAAGGATGAGTCCAACTCACAAGGTCTGAACGATTATTTAGAAGATGGAGCCATGGATGACCTGAATAATCTCGAAGTCTATGGCTTCCTCAATAGCTGCGCAATCAGCCTAGGGTTATTGAGGTTCGTGACCAGCCTAGGCCTATCGAAGTGCGTAATGAGCCTGAACATGTTGAGGCAGGTGATCAGCCCGAACATGTTGAGGCAGGTGATCAGCCCGAGCCTATCGAGTCACTGCAAAGGTTAAATGGTGATGAGCTCTAATTTTTCAATCTACTGCCATTGATCCCTAGCCAGACTCTACAGCTATGGCCGGGCCCTCGAGCGATGCTCCTACTTCTGAAATTGCTCCTCCGGCTCCCCAAGATCCTAGTGCTGATGCAGCATCTTCTCATCCGACAGGTTTGGTTCTCACAGCTTTGATCTCGACGCCCTAAGCTGGCACATCCTTGTCTTGTTTAAAGGACTCACGAAGCCGACACATCCTTTATATAGACAAACCCTCTTTCACATGTGTGGTTGTCGATAGGCCAAGTGTGTGACTCTTAAGCCACTTCTGGATGGTTGCTAGAGTAGTTCTTGGAAGCTTCTGTGTCAGACGATCAACAGATGGGCTGAAGAAAGCTTTTGGACACTCTGTCGGATTAGTGCGCGCACCAGGTCTAGAAGATTCTAGATCATTTTGCTCAGATCCCGCACTTGGGCATGCGCTTGTATCGTCAAATTTAAATATGCTCGCCAAAGTTTTTTCTAATGGGCGAACTAGTAGTTTGGATTTCATGCTCGCCAGCATTGATAGCCATTGCCGAAAGGCATGACTTAGGTGTTCT
Organism: Heritiera littoralis; assembly: GCA_031772115.1. NCBI lineage: Eukaryota > Viridiplantae > Streptophyta > Magnoliopsida > Malvales > Malvaceae > Heritiera > Heritiera littoralis. The sequence goes on from JAPDPK010000022.1 coordinate 7,755,208, forward strand.
TTGCTCGCTTGCATTGCGCTAACGGGGGAATCTTGCCTATGGGTGCTATGTTCACCTAGTTTTCTTCGCTGTCATTTTATCGAAGTGGGGAACTTGTCGCGTGCGAGAGCCCCTACCTCATCCAAGGCTTGTCGCGCGTGGGAGCTCCCCTGTCGCGTGCGGGAGCTCATGTCTCGCTCAGGACTTGTCACACGTGGGAGCTCCTTTCTCGCCAAAGGCCTGTTGCGTGCAGGAGCTCTTGTCTTGTACGAGGCCTGTCACTCTTCTTGGCTTTGAAGTTCAATTTGACAAAGAAGAAGATAAGGTTGCCCATGTTCGAGTCGTGTTGCATGCCTATAGTTTTGCAAACTGCTCTGTCGCGTGGCCTTGAGCTAGCTCGGGACAGAGTGCTTATTGCATGCTTGTAGTCGTGCAAATTTGCTGTGTAGCAAGCACCTTTCGAGCGACAGATTGTTCTGTAGCATTATAACATCTTGCATGTAACTGACTATTCAAAAGAGTGGCATCTTTGTGAGATCTTCAATAGTGGTTCCACTTTCTCGCCATTTTGGCTGTCGCACGCGTGAGCCACCTCTCGCAGAAAGAGTCTGCCACGTGGAACCTTATATCCAAAATTTGTCATGTGCGTGCCTGTGCTCGTCGAATTGAGGACAGTGTTGTCGCCCATTCCTTGTACTCTGTCGCCAGAGATCTTTCAGGCGACAGGCTGGGCTCTGCCTATTTCGTGTACTCAATCACCAGGGAACTTTTGGGCGATAGGCAGGCTATAGCCCACTTCTTGTATTCTGCCACCAGAGATCACTACCTGCCGCCAGAGATGTGACTGGTCGTAGCCTCAGCTTTTTCTTTCTCTTCTTTTATCTTTCCATTTTTTTGCGGCACAATCCCTTTTGCTTTTAACGTACCTTTACATCATATAGCTCCCCAAGTTCTTCTTTGAAACAATGTTCTCATTCTTGTTCAAAGATGAACTTTTTCTCAAGCGTTGTGCTTGATAATGCACAGAGTTGCCTAATCTTTTTCGCTTTAGTCACCCAAAATGGCTTGCCCATAGAGTTCTCTCTCCTAGGCGAGTTCCTATATCGGTTGACAAGGGCTTGCTTGCTTGGGTCTTAGGATGGCTGTCGATAGGCGAGCCATAATCTCTAATTAAAGGCTTGCGATGTAACATGCTTGCCATATAAACGCTTGCATGTGCTCTTTGTGTGGTACCTTACCTCCCTTGCATGCGTGAGTGGCGATCTCTCGCCAAAGGGTCCTGCCGCATGGTCCTGCTAGCCCATCACTATACTAGGTGAGCTCGGGTGCGGTAGACGAGCCTGTCGCGCGCGGGAGCTCCTCTCTCGTCCAAGGCCTATCGCGCGCGGGAACTCCTATCTCATCCAAGGCTTGTCGCGCGTGGGAGCTCCCCTGTCGCGTGCGGGAGCTCATGTCTCGCTCAGGACCTGTCACGCGGAGCTCCTCTCTCGCCAAAGGCCTGTCGCGTGCGGGAGCTCTTCTCTCGCGTGAGGGAGATGTCGTGTGCGGGAATCATTGCTTGCATGCTTTGCCATTCATGTGCCGGTTTGCTATCTGGGATAGCCCGTGTTCGAGTCATGAGCTGCTCAAAATAATTTTTACATTATTTGTGTGCGCCTCCTTGCGACAGAGTGGCATGCACGTGGACCTTACGCAAGCTTGCGACAGAGTGGCCTGCTGCGTTGACCTGCGAAAAATAGGTCCTTTGCCGTGACAGACTGTTTTGTCGCGTGAAATAGTCTGTTGCACGTACCTTACCTGCGACAGAATATTCTATCGCATAAAATAGTCTGTCGCATGGCTTTCGCGCTACAGACTATTCTGTCCAATGAATAGCCTGCCGCATGCATCTTACCCAAGATGAATTTGTTTTGTTGCGTGAAATAGTCTGTCGCCTGCCTCTTACCCGCGACAGATTATTTTCTTGCAAAAGAAGCGCATGGCTTTCGTGCGCGACAGATTATTCTGTCAAGTGAATAGTCTGCCGCATGCATCTCTCGCGCAAAGACTATTCACGAAGAGTTCCAGACGTTCTTGATTAACGTCTCATTTATTGAAGTAGTTGACCATTCATTGCTTTCTTTTTCCCACAGTTTTTTTTTCTTCGAGAAAATATAATATAAAATTGCCACTTCACCTTTTAGGTAGCCTGTTAACAAATATAAGTATAAACAATAAATACGAATGGAAGAATCTTTGATCGATCCAAATCTTTATAGGATGCTTAGCAGTTTTGCTTTTATCTTCTTTTATCATTTAGGAAACTCCTGCAAGGACAACGTGATGCAGTTCTCAACATTCATTAAAAAATATCTTTTGTTCTGTCTTTCTTTCCGTTTTTGTCTTCCACATGCTTACATTATTTTCTCTTGCAATTAGCCCGATTTTGATTTCCTTCAAACGTCCTCAGGTGTGCTTGAGTTAATGGTGCACGGGTGCAAGCAAAAGCGTCGGGCAGCAGCTTTGTGGCAAGGAGAGGCAGTTAGACTTGCAGGGCAGTGATGATGATGTAGAAATAGGAAGGATGGTAATTTGTAGCAGGAAGGAGCAAGGCAGCAGATCCTTGGTGTTTTTTTTTCTTGTGCCTGAGCAGCACTAAGATCTTTATAGATCTGTTTCTTTTGCTCATACAATCGTCGTAGCTTTGCCTCTACTTTCAAATCAGACATTTCCTTTACATCTGTTTCCTTATCAGATCCATCTTCTGATGTTTTCTTCAGGCCTGAATTTCCATCCCTTATGTCTGCACGCTTGGTTTCGTAGAATCTGATGTTTTCAACTAGCTTTTCCAGATTAGAACGTAGTATTATAGAAGACTCTAAACTTGAATCATTCCTAGCATCATTCATTTTCTCTTCTACCAACCGATGATCAACAAGTGTATCGATAAAAAAGGGTAGTGAACTTGGATGCACTAATTTTGCATTTCCAACCCGTACAAGATATGACTTGTAATCTTCCCAGCTAATCCATATAGACCTTCATTAGATATTGTTGACACCAACTCATCAACTGCAGCATTTGAGTGAGCACAAAGTAACACTTCCTCTTGTAGAACTTTCTATTGATTTTTTTGACCTTTCATCATCCTCATTTAATTGTCTAGCCAAGGCAGCATCCTGCCATGCTCTTGCAATGGCAGTGGCCTGGCTTACTCGTGTCCTTGAATTGGAGAAACTATAACTTTGTTTTAAATCATCATTCCGATCATTCTCTGATTCATTTGTTCTCCGTTGAAGGGAAGCAAGCAAAACACCAACCATGGCTAGAATGGTTTGGGTCTTACTAGTCCCTAGAGGACCCTAAATAAGCGACAATTCAAAATCTTTCTTTATCTTCTGCGATCCAACAACAACATTTAGTGCTTGAAGTTGGCTATCATTGAATGACGACCTCAGTAACTGTTGCGGGCTGGGATAGCTTACTGAAATCTACTCTTGGTTTAGCAGAGATGATAGGACCATTGACAGGGTTTAAAATGACTGGAAGCAAGGGGATATTCACTCTAGAAAAATTATATACAATGGCCGCCATTAATGGCTACCTGCAGTCAAGATTTCCCAATTCTACGACTCAGATGTTTGTTTGCTTTGATAAAGAAGTATGTTTTTTTTTTAGTCATGGTCATTTATTTGTATATATATAAACTGAGAAACTGCAGGAGCGCATGTGAATTTGCATCGTTTGCAGGGCACTCGTCTCATGGAGGGAGCTTTTACATAGCGTGTACTCTATGCATGAAGTGGAAAACATGAGTTTCTTTTCCCAGCATATACTTCGGTTAAACCCGTATAAATCAACCCAGAGAATTGTTGGCAAAGTATATATACTATACTGATCTTTCATGCCTAATTGTCCTGTAAAGGATTTTCTTTGAATGTTTATCAGTTCTTTTGATCATCTTAGGATTTTTGTTCTTCTATAACTGTGAGAAATAACCAATAGCTTCGTCCACATCAATCAGCTGTTACATGCTTAATTTCTTGGGCTTTTGTCGGCTTAGTTATTGTTGTTTGTCTTTTTGTGATATTCAATGCATTCTGACTTCATTAATTGCATTCCTAGCCAAAACCAGCTTAAGTGCAAAAGCCATTTCGCCAACCACAGTTGTATCTGTCATTTTTCATTCTCTCGCTCACGCCTGTCGGTGCGATAGCCAGTCTCTCGCCCTGCTGTCTCTCTCCTAGCGTATTTCACTTTTGTGTCTGATATGTGAAATTAAGGCTAGAATAGATGACGTGCGACAGACTATTCACTCTCTCGCCAATGCTATCTCATGCGGAAGCTACTCTTGTCTAAGCTTGTCGCGTGCGACAGACTCTGTCGCATATTTGTGGCGTGAAACCTTATACGTGAGACTTTGTGTGTGACGGGCTGTTCTGTCGCATGCAATTTGCGTGCGACAGACTATTTTGTCGCGTACTCTGTGCACCCTTTCGCAGCCTACATGCCCTGTCTTCCACATATCATCTTTTCACCATATTTTGTTATGGCTTTTTTGTTTGATTTCCCACAGACGGCGCCAATTGTTGTTGCACAAAACAACAATGATTGATTGCTGACGTCGATATTTTCTTTCTGTACGTGTCTCCAGAAAAGGTCTGCAAAATAGGAAAAGTCGGAGGGCGCAGGGGAAAAGCACTCCAATGTTTAAGTCAGACAGGTTTTGACAGGATTTCAGTAGACAAATAGAGCTTAGAGTTTAAGAATGATACCTGTGACCTATTTATAGGAGTTGTTTTGCGCGTAATTACCTTTAAGCCCCACAGCTTAAAAAATAACCCAGTGGATCATTTATGGGCCTTCTGAGTCCTCTTTCCTCTTGGGCTTAGATTATCATTTTGCTCAATGGTCTTCAACTTGACTTATAGAAAAGCTCAGTAGTAATTGACCTAGTCCATATCAACATTTAAAACCTAACTTTCTATATAAAAAAAAGGTTAATTAGATAGAATATATTATATAATGTTTAATTATGTATATTATACTATATATTATATACTTAAAAAAATGTTAATTAATTCAGTTTAATTTAATTCGTAATTTTAGACATAGAATTAATCAAATAAATCATCCTATAAAATTAATTTAAATCCAAAAGTGACTTAGTTGAATCAAATTAATTGAATCTTGATTGATTAAATTAGTTTGAAATAATTTTTATTCATATTTAATCTTTTATTTGAAATAAGAGTTTATTTGAGTACAAATCAAAGTATAAGGACTTATATAGTTGCAATAAAAGTATAAAGGATTATTTAAATAAAATAACAAAATTCTGGGACTTTTTTAATATTTTAGCCAAATAATATACATATTACTCCAACTCGATTCAAACCAATTATTTAACTAATAAATTAACTTGTGATAGATTATAAAAATGTAGGGAAAGCCATTTTTTATTTATTTCAAATTAACAAGGATTTAATTATTAAATTATTCATACAAAAAAATTATTAAATTATAGGGTTACATTCATTTCTCATCTCTTCTCTCTTTTTTTGTATTGGGTTTTCTGTTTGGTTGCTACCATAAGGGTATTGATTCTTTTGTTTTACGCTTGATTGTTTCTACAGAAAAGAATTTCTCACTGTTTCTCTGGAACCTAACAGTGCAAAGTTTTGTTACATGAACATCTTGGGTGCAAAGTTTTGATTTCCTTCTAGTTTCCTACTGTTTTTCTGGAACCATACAGTGCAAAGTTTTGTTTTTCTTTCGATTGATTGAAGAGTGGATTTTTTTTTTTAAGATAATTTAGTTTCTGATTGATGGGTTTTTGTTATGTTGATTAGCGGGTTCTCTTTTTGTTTGTCTAATTGTAGTATATTTTATAGTGAGAGTTTGACCTAGTCGAAGTTAACCAATTATTACTATTATTAAGCTTAATTTATTGCATCGGCGTCTTGAGTTCAACCTTTTGGCTCCTTTCTACCAATCAAAGTTCGAACTCTTTTCTCTACGCTATATGTATTCTGATTGATGCGTTTTTGTGGATAATGATTTGTTGGTTCTTCTTTGTTTGCTTAAAAATTTGTAGATTTTATTAGTAAGACGCAATGGGGAATGCTTCATCAATGCTAACTCAATATGATATTGAGGAAGTTCAGGAGTACTGCAATAATCTATGTAGGTTGTCTGTATGCTTTCCTTTTCATACTGGTTCTTACATTTGGTTGTTCTGTTATCTAAATTTTGATGTGTCCTGGCTGTGGGAATGTAGTCTCTCAGCAAGAAATTGTTTCATTGTACCAAAGGTTTTGCCAGTTAGATCGAAATGCAAAGGGATTTATATCTGCTGATGAGTTCTTATCAGTTCCAGAGTTCGCAATGAATCCTCTCTCTCAGGTAGTCTTTCAAGTTGACTTGATTGGAGTAATTAATGAATTCTGGGATTTGAATATAAATTCATGGTCCAATGATAGTGCTTGTGTGCTGTGTTAGGGTTTTATGTGAAGCTTTGAGTTTGTTTTGTTGATCTCTTGGATTTGTTGCATTTACAGAGGCTGCTTAAGATGGTGGATGGTTTGAACTTTAAGGACTTTGTAGCCTTCTTGTCAGCCTTTAGTGCTAAAGCAAGTGTGCATCAGAAAATTCAACGTGAGGCTTCACTGTCTTTTCTGTAGAGTGATTGATTTTGTTGGTTTTTGTATACAATTGAATTTGAATCGATGGTCACAAAGTGAAGTGTACTGTTTTTAATCTTCTCTGTCTCAGTTATCTTCAAAGTGTATGATTCTGATGGTAATGGGAAGGTGTCTTTTGATGACATACTAGAAGTGTTGCGTGATTTATCTGGTTCATTTATTTCTGATGACCAAAGAGAGGTAAAATGAAGGTTTTCTGCCTTTTGCTTTTGCATTTTATTATTATATCCCAGGATTAAGAAACAAGTGATGTGAGATAAGACGAAGGTTTTGTGCCTTTTGCTTTTGCATTTTATTATTATATCCTACGATTAAGAAATGAGAGATGTGAGGTGGTTGTAATCATACAGGTGCATTTTTATGTGTCCAATATGCATAACTTGACCTATGTTTTTGTTTGTACCCGTATGCATAACTAGACCTACTTGACTTGCTGATACTATTCATGATGGGATAATGATGTGAGTTGGTTGTAATCATACAGGTGCATTTTCATGTGTCCAATATGCATAACTTGACCTATGTTTTTGTTTGTACCAGTATGCATAACTAGACCTATTTGACTTGCTGATACTATTCATGGTGGGATAATCGAGTACTCTTACTGTTTTGCGTACTAAACAACAATGGAAACAATCTCTTTTGAATGAGTTTAGTTCACATTTCTTATTAGCAATATCTCATTGTAATGGCAAAGATAAATGGAAATACCTGTCTTGAGGAATCTGCAGCTAAAAGTGGAGAATCATGTTGCAGAAATACAAATATGTGTGTCGCTAATGATTTTCTTTTTAATCTGAAATCAGATAACTTGGAAGGGGAGAAAGAAATATATTATTAATTGTCTGCTATTTCTTTATCTTAAGTGAATCTCATTGTAGGATTTGAACCTAGTTGGCTTTTTGGCTATCTACCAGAAAAAAAAAAGAACTAATGGATCACTCTGACCACCTAAAAAGGACCAAACTGATATTGTATGGTCCCTTGAATTTTCTTTATTTTATTTTGGAAGCAGATGGTTCTCATTTTCTTTTACTAGCTGGTGTTAAGGAATCTTCGTAAAGGTATTTACATGATTGGTTTGCTTTTCAAATCCAGTCAATCTATTTTGGATAAAGAGTATTCAAAAGAATCATTTTTGTGTTTGTTCTCTTTTCATTTAACCCACATTTTGCTGAAGCATCTTTATTATTAGTTTAATTGAAATGACCTTTTAATTATCTCATAAAAGCACTGGTAAGAACAATTATAATGCAAAATTTAGGAGTAGTTGAACATTTGAAGGAAATATTATAATTTTGGACTCAGATCTCAATTTATAGAGCTGAGGCTGTTTATGAATATGTCTACTTTAGCTTATAATCATGGCTAAATCCGATTGCGTGACAGTAATGAAACTCCGATAGATCAAAGATGTCTCAAGTAGGTTGTTTGTTGCTAAAAGTTATGTATTGGAGTGGGTGTGTGGCTAATATCTAAGTATAAGTGATATAGTGGTTTGCATCATATAAGACTCTTTGCCTGGTGCATTTGAGTAATGCTTGATTAGGATTTTCTAATGCATGCTGTATGTTAAGATTTTAAAAGTACAACATTATTTTATAATTTGTTGAAGTAAATATTTCCACTTCATTTACTCTTACAATTTTGGTTATAAGATTACTTTTAAATGGGATAGATTGTTCTATGGTTTTTCTATTAAGGATTACTTTTAAATCTTTTGTCTCTCTCTGATTAATTTTTATTAACTTTTGATTACAATAAATAACTTCATCATAGTTTATGCCAACTGTTTCATGCATCTTTTCCTTGAGAAGATTACATGGTTACTTAGATGTGAGTGGAGTCTAATAAAACACTTAGCACTTTTGTTCTTTTTTGTGCAGCAAGTCTTGACCCAACTTTTGAAAGAAGCAGGTTACTCAAGGGACTCTTACCTAATGTTGGATGACTTCATTAAGGTACTTTCTGTTCAATTTATTATATAACTAGTCAATTTTATATCTATTTTTGCTTGGCTTTCTGCATACAGTTTAATTTAGAAAGGCTATGTAAAAGAAATTAAGTGAAAGGGAGAGATCAATATAGTTATAGTTAGAGGCTAGGACCTAGGGTTGATGATATAACTTTTTCCTTTTCATATCATAGATAGTGTACAACAATTTTATTATTTTATTTTACACAATTTTTATAAATTCATGTAGGATTAATATTTTTACAAACCAAAGATAGATAGATAGATAGATAGATAGATAGATAGTGTACAACAATTTTATTATTTTATTTTACACAATTTTTATAAATTCATGTAGGATTAATATTTTTATACAAACCAAAGATAGATAGATAGATAGATAGATGATTTTTATAAATTCATGTAGGATTAATATTTTTATATAGATAGATAGATAGATAGATAGATAGATAGATAGATAGATATTTTTATAAATTCATGTAAGATTAATATTTTTACAAACCAAACGTTAGATTTAATAATTTACTTGTATCTATCATGCACGTAAAGTTTGGAGTCGATCTAATATTCCTATCGTTTCTATCAAGAATAGCATATTTTTCAATACATATTAATGATGAACTTTTATTATTATCAAAACTAATAATTAAACATTTTCGATTAGCTTGAAATTGTGTATGCATAATCTACTTGAAAAGAATGTACCACTCAATGGTCGGATTAAAAAATATAAATCGTACAAAAAGATATGAAATGGTGTATATATAAGAAGAATGAAAAGAGAAAATAATTGTTCTTGGACTAGATGGTAGTATGACCTCTAGATGATGGGAACCTTTGTGGCACCATCTAAAAGATGTATTCTTATGAGATGAAGCTGAAGCCTAACGGATTATTTGACACCACTGGGGATTCTAAAGGCCATAGGTTCTGTGAGGCTTGCTAAAGATGTAAATAAAAGCTTCTTTCCATCCCTGGCTAACTATAACCAAATGGCTTTCCTTACATCCTTGGCTCACTATATTCAAATGGCTTTTCTTTTATCCCTGGAATGACTTCGTTGTTTCTGTGTCTCTCTTATTTGGTAAGGCTTTAATTATTTTAACTTTGAATTTCAACACGTTCAGGCTTAAGAACTTGAGTTATTGAAACATTTCAGTTTCTTGGTTGCATTATCTTGGGTATGCAACCCACGACCACACATGATATGACCTCAATAACCTTAAGTTGCTTTCAGCTTACAATGGCGAAGATAACTTGGCTTTTAAGTCTTGGAAGGGTTAAATCACTTCTCTTCTTTTGATGCATAGTTATGCTAGGCATCCTTAAACTACAGGGAGAGAACAATACTTGTAAATTATTTCCTATTCTATTTCATTTTCTTTCTATTATCTTGGATGCTTAGAATAGAATTAGAAGAAATTTCTCTATTCTTCTTTTAAATGATATGCTGACTTGTTGAAGAAATCCATGCAAAATCTTTTAACTAACAATATCCAGATTCTGTTTTTAGTTGCCATACTTTATATTGTATGTACGCGGTACGTACCAACAGTAAACTGCGATGTCTGGTTAAGATTTAATAATTATGCTTTCTCTTGATTGATTCTTTGGTGCTAATGAATTTGAAGTAGAAAGCCAAGGAGTTTAATAATATCTTGTTTTGAAGTATTAGGTTCTATACATGTTCTCTCTCTCCCTCTATATAATTATACAAGATCAAGTGTAGGATTTGATTCTCGGATCTTGACCTTACACTAGATAAAAAGACCTCGGACCAACAACTATGCCAAGTTTGAGTTGTTTAACAATTTGACCCCTGAATAATTGTAGCTTGCATTTCCCCTCTTTCTGCAACCAGCAACAAATTCATGTGATATGGTAATTTGCATCAATAGGATCACTTGACTAAAGTAGTAGACATGGCAGTGCATCAGGAACCCAACAATTTGATTTTCTGATAAGGGCATATCAGTTCATGAATGTTTATATCTTCTTCAATGAAGTAAATATGCTGAAATTTTTATTTGATTTAGGAAACATTCTTGGAAACTGCATAAAGTGTCTATAGTGATCTGCTTGTTATAATGGTGCAAAAGCTTTCCTTCATTGCTAGTTTCCAATAACTGTTGGCATCAGGCAGGGTTACTCCTGCTTGTATTACCGTCATAATCAAGATGAAATTATGGCATAGTTGAATTTTCTGACGTAGGTTTCATTTTGCTTAAATAATCTTTTTTCTTTGGAGACAATTGATATATTTATCATCATTGCATTGTATTTGGCACAGGTTTTTGGGAGCTCTGGCCTAGTAATGGAGGTTGAAGTTCCTGTTGATTAAGCTAAATTGTGCAGTCTTTAGCCTGAATGATTAGAGAGGAGCATCACAGGAGAAACACATTTTAGAATCATACATAATACACCCGTACTTTTGCCCTTTCTTGTTTCCTAACCTCAGTGACAATAGATAATAAGCAAGGTATATCAAAATAAGCTTCAGTTATCTGTAAATGGTTCTATACATCATCAAATTTGTCTTGTCTCTGAGAAATGTGATATAGATGTTCAAGATTCTTGTTTCCTTCACATGCTGTACCTATTTGAGTGATAGAATGTGGAAAATGAAACGGTATGAAGATTCATGGTTTTAGACTGACAACGTTCCTAAAATGTAATATGGCAAGTCACGGTAATTTGTATGAAGTGGTCATACAATCACGGTAATTCTTTTTAGGAGGTTGGTTGTTGAATGTTACAAGGCTTTAAGTTTAAGGTTCTAGTCTTTTTATCTGGTGAACCAATTAAAAAAAAACAGAAAGGTTCAGCAAGATCAAGATGTGATTTTTTTTTTCTTTGTACTTTTTTATGAATAAAAAAAAAACCGTAAGGTACGTATGTTTGAAATGAAAGCAGCCGAGGTTCATGTGAGGGTGAAGCAGGGTAATCGCCTAGTCCAGATGGCTAAGGTACCTAACCCACAAGCAGCCGTCTGGGGCTCCATTTGGAATTCACCGCCCCCCGGTGTGGTGGATTCCAACATAGAAGACAAAAAAAAAAATGCACTAAAGAAAAAATAAAAAAAATGAAAATTTACTCCTTTACATTTTTTTAATATTTTAATATTTTATTATTATTATTTTTGTTTAATAGTTATTTTATTTTTTTCAATTTTATCGAAACTAATCTCACGTTTACCTAAATTAACTCTGAAATTTATCCTCACGCCAATGCTTATGCTTGAATAAAACCAAAATATACCACTTCAAGTGGAGAAACCATAGTTTTATAGCTGCTGTAAGTTCCTCAAATTTTCGACCATATGATTTCCTGTGGCAACAGGGCCAGATTTTGAGAGTCACATTCTCAGTGAAAGTGCTCGGCAATTTCTCGTTAACTTCTCTCCCACTCTTTCTCAAGACCAACCATCTTTCATATGCAACTTAAGAGTTTGCTCCGCTTGCGCCAGTGGCAAATTCTCTTAGAAGACAAGCAAAAAGAGAACGGTTCTTTCGAAAATGTTCTCAGTGTCCCTGGACATATCTTTCTCAGGTAAGCAACCATCATTCATTATCATTTTCAGATGATGCTATGGCAGTGTATTCATACGCATTTACGCGAATAGAATTGCAAGAAACTTTCTAATGTTTTGGTTTTGCCTTTCAGGATCGCTCGAGCACATGCTTGCTTATTTCACACAAAGTGTTGCTTTTGTCCTTCTAGAACTAATAGGCCAAGGCCGAGCTTCCAACATGTTTGAAACCCAAAATTGCGATTCCTTGCAACTTCTTCAAGGAAATCTACCATCATTAAGTAGTCAGTCAAGATTAAAGACAGATTCAACCGTGGAACAAGAACACTTGTGTTCCAAGTATTGTAACGGAAGGGCTTCGAGTTCAAAAGCGGCAGAGGAAAAAACTGGAGTGATAAGTCAGCCAAGAAGTAAGGCTAAAGGTAAGGTGATTTTGCAGGCTAGTGAAGCTGAACAATTGAAAACAAGATTGAAGATCCTTGAAGAAGAAAATGAAATTTTGAAACACGTGTTCTTGGAGATGGTGGTGGAAAGAAAAAAAATGTTAATGAAATATGTCAGCTGTTTCAGACACTGCGCTACATCCTCCAGGAAGATGGGCTTTTGATCATGAAACCTTCTAAGGTATTCCCTTTTGAGCCTTGGTTTAATTTTTGCCTTTCATGCTCTTGGAATAATCCAATGATATTAACATCATTGTCGTGGGAAGCCATCTCTTCGCTTTTGTGCTCAAAGAATCTTTTCTACTATTTATTTATATTTAATTTTAAAACATTAGTAGCATAGGTACTAACAAAACATTTTTATATTTAATATAAATTCAGATTGAATATGGCATGTTTTTTAATGGCTCGGTAGCCTACCTTTCACTATAAGCCCGAAACCCTTTGGGCTTAGTGGAAATTTATGCACAAAATAACAAAAAATAAAAGGTAAAATTACCCTTTTATCCCTCATTTAAATTTTTTTATTATTTTATTAAAAAATATATTTTTAATAATTATTATATCTTTTTCAATCTCACTGCTAGAGCTGGTTACGGGCCGGACCGGGCCGGTTTTCATCGGTTCCAGCCCTAACCAAATAAGAACCGGTCTGAACCGGTAGGAAATCGGACCGGTTCTATGTTATTTAAAAGGCGAAGCGGCCCGGTTCGTTGGACCGGTTCGCCCAAAAATCGGACCTAACTGGTTTAAACCAGTTCGGTTCAGTTTTTTTTTTCATTTAAAATTTTTTATTTTTTAAAATTTATATTAATTTATTTTAATATATATTAATATATTTTAATAATTTAATCTAATAAATTTATTTTTATACTAAATAATGTTAATAATTTAATTTAACAATAATTTATTATAAAGTTATATTATAATTTATTTAATTAATGTAATAATAATGTAAAAATAAACTACTATAAAATTCTCTAATAAAATTATTGTTATAATAAAATAAAGTTATATTATGAATATAATATTATAATAAAGTTATTATGATAAAATGATATTTGATTCAAAATACAAATAATGATATTATGAATATTATTATTATATTCATTTTGCAATATCATTTTGCATATCTTTATTTATGTTCATTTATTATATTCATTTTGCATTTAAAATAATTTATTATACTTAATTTTTATTCATTTATTTATTTATTCATTTATTTAATAAGTTTTTAAAATATTAATTCATTTTGTATTTTAAATATTTATTTATTTTAAACATAGATAAGTATAACATTAATTAATTTGGTATGTAATAACAACAACAACAACAACAACAACAAAGGAGAAAAAGGAGAGAGTAGGAGACCAAAGATTTTTTACGTGGAAAACTCCTTCAAAAGTTAGAAGGGTAAAAACCACGGGACCGTAGTCCATAAAAATATTTACTATGACTAAACTTATTTACAATTTTACATACAATTTACAAAAAAAAAAGATTATTCTCTACTCTTCATAATTTATACGGATTGCCTTGGAAATTTCTTCCTCCTCTTCTGAATTATTATCAGCGAATTCATTGGCCATTCCAAGTTCGACATTGCATGATTCCACATCAAACCAATCTTTAAGGCATGTTAACATGCACAATGAATCCGGATTAAGAGTGGTTCGATGGTCTCCAATAATTCTTCCACACGTCGAGAATGCGGATTCCGAAGCAACAGAAGAAACTTGCACCGCAAAAACATCTCGAGCCATGGAAGCTAAAACTGGAAATTGTTTTTGGTTTTTTTTCCACCATTGGAGAAGATCAAAGTTTTCATCTACAGAAAAATCTTAAGAAAAATCCTAGCTCATTGAAGCTAGAACTTCTTAGAGTTGTTGATCCTGATCCCTATCCGCTCGCTTTTCCTTTTAGCTTCATTCTCTTCTTTGCTGCTTCCTTAATTGCGTTTAAAATTCCTTTTTTGCTACTTTCGGTTTCTTCGTATGAATCTTCTTCTCCTCGATTAAAGTTGAATTGCTCCCTTTCTGTTTTATAAACATTAAACAATTCTCGAAAAAGATTGTTAATTGAAGACTTTTGATCCTCAATAGAATCAAGACCAAGAAATTCTTTATAACAATAAAAAAAAATTTCTATATTTACCTCACCTTGACTAGGATCTAGTAAAGTTGCAATACAATAAATAGGAGGAATTATTTCCCAATATTTTTAAAATTTTTCCTCCATATCATATACAAAAGAACTTAAAGTTTCATGATTCCTAAATTTTACAAATTTGTCAAACATTGTGTAGATAATGGGAACAAAATACGGTGTAGTTGGATAAAATTGAGTTGAAAATCTTTCGGTTGCATCTTTAAAAGTAGATAATAAATCAACACAATATTCAATAAAAGTCCAATCTTCTTCAAAAAGTACTAAATGTGTGCTACTTGTATAATTGTTATAAAAAGGAGTAACAAATTCTTTATAAGGTAAGATAGAAGAAAGCAAACGATGAAGTGAATTCTATCTTGTTTCCACGGGAAGTGGAAACACTTTAACAGGTATATTATTTGTTATACAAATTTGCTTCCATTCACGTTTATTACTTGGTGTGTGAATCCATTTTGCTAAAATTTTAATTTTATCAATTGCACCTATGCCATTACCAGTACCACTAGAGCTAAAACCACTTTGAACACATAAATTTATAATATGACATGCACATCTTGCATGAAAAAATATGCCTTGCATAACAAGGTTTAAACTTTTAATTAAATGAGGAATAGTTGCAGTATTACTTGAAGCATTATCAAAAGTAATAGCAAAAACTTTATTATTTTCTAGTCCATGTAATTTACAAACTTTAGTAATATATTTATGAATAGTATATGAATTATGTGCTTCTTCTATTACATCTAAAGATAAAATTCGTTTTTGCATGGACCAATCTTTATCTATCCAATGACAAGTTATAACAAGATAACTTATACCATTAGTACTAGTCCATATATCACTAGTTAAACTAACCTTGATGAAATATTACTAAGTTTATCAATTAAAGCTTGTCTATATTCTTTAAACATATCCATGCAATCTCTTTTTAATGTATGTCTAGAAATAGATTTATATGCGGGTTGTAAATAGTTACAAACAAATTCTAAATATCCTGTTTTTTCACAAATTGTGAATGGTTGTTCAGTCCTAACTACAAATCTAACTAAACCACGTCTAGCTTGAACATTATCAAAAATAAAATTTTTTCCACCATCACGTGTATTAATTTGAGATTGTTTACCTTCTAAAATTTCATTTTCTTCGGCATCAGGATTAATTTTATTTGCAATAATTAAATGTCTTTTATACGTACTTGTACCGCCACCACCTCCACCGGAGTTATAAGAGTAAATGCCTTGGCATAATTTACAGATAGCACAATATTTATTCGTCTCACCTTCTTTTGCTACAATATCGAAATACTCACATACCCTGCTCGTTTTTTTTCGACTAAACTTCGGCCTTGATGATGTAGCAGCAGTGGTGGTAGCTGATGATTGTGTTTGAGCATGACCTCCTCCACGTCGACCACGACCAACCGATGGCGCCGCCAAAGAAAGCTCTTCCTCCGGATGAATATCGGGTTCGATTTCATTAAATGATTCGTCACCCAAATTAGGAATTTCAGTGGAACCAAAAGGTCGAGAAACAGAGCATGAACGACGAAAGAAATTTGACATTTTTATATATTTTTTGAAAATAAATATATGTTAAGAATTAAAAAAATAGATGTATGATATATATAATATATTGGAATTTGGAAATTGAAACTTGAAAATTAAAAGTAAAATTTGCAAAATTATAAAATAAAAAGAAAAATAAAATTTAGAAAGAAAATGATGAGATTATAAATTTGGAATAAGGGAATTTAAGTAAATTTGAGAGAGTTTGAATGAATATCGAGAGCGTATGTGAGTGAAGAGAATAAGAGTAGATGAATATAGATAGTAGATTTGAGAGAAAATATGGAAGAAATGTAAAGAAAAATAGAAGATAGAATAGAGGTATTTATAGAAAAAAAATTAGAATAAAAAAATTTTAAAAAAAATTTAGATTGATTTGGCTGTTTGCACAGTGGCAGCCTTGATTTAATTTTTTTTTAGTTTTTTTTGAACCGGACTGGTTCAACTGGAACCGGTCCGGTTCTAGACCGGGCCCGTTACCAGTTCAGATATTGGGCCGGGGCCCGATCCGGTTGTGAACCGGGTCGGGCCAACTCGGCCCAATAAGCAGCTCTACTCATTGCCATCCAAAATTGCTTTTAATTACTACTAATGCTGGTGCATGTGGTGTTAAAGCGGGACAACCCCTATCTTCTTAGCCACCATTGCAGGCCATTCTCAGACTGCCACTATGCACTCAACCACCATCATAGTGCCCTCTTCCCCGTACCCCATCACACGAGTCACCATTGGTGACCAAAATACAATGCTGTAAACCTAAAGATTAAATGAAAATGGCTGAGCGAAAGGGAATTCATAATTGGCTTTAAAAAGTAGGAAATTGTTTTAAGAAAGAGGGCTCGGTTCAAAAAGATTGGCAACAAATCCCAAGCCTCATCACCTCTTATCACTGCACTATAGTACCCAGAAACCCCTAAGGTCCCGATTCGACCACCACTTCTGATAACAATCAAACACCAAATAGCTTCCTAAATCTAAACCCCACCAAACAGTCCCCAAGTCATCCTCACGTTCAAACAAAAACCCCACACAGCCTCGCACCACTGTATCGATCTTCACCGAAAAAAACAGTGATTTTCTCTAGACTAAGATTCAAAACACACAAACAAAAACATAAAGCAACAACAGAAAACTCATAAGAATCAAGAGGATGGGGCCTTGGTTTTAGGGATTCATTTGGGAATTTTTGGTTTCTAAATTTAGAGGAAGGCCGTTCAAGGCTGAAGAAAGAATATGATGAAAAAGTAGGAGGTGTGAGGTGGCGAGAGGAGCCCTTAGGCTTGTGAAACAGAATCTTCTCTAGTAGATCTGGAATTGGAGAATGAGATTCAAAGAAATCTAAGGTTGGATTCGGGCTTGAGAGGGGGAGAAGCTTAGGAAAGTCCCAAGCTTTTCTGGTTTTGGCATCTGACGACGTCAAAGACGAATGCTGCATGAAAAGTGTCTGTAAATACTTAATTTTATTTCGATTGCATGAAAAGTGACTATAAACATCTAATTTTGTCAGAATTAATAGATTATAACCTCAATTGATTTTTGAAATTTGCTAAAATTGTAGGACATGTATGTTACTAGATTTGATTGAATTAAATTTAATTCATTTTAAACTATGGGGGCGTTTGGTTGTCGGAATTTTTTATTCCCCCTAGTAATTTTTTTTTCTGTCAAATGATTATCATGTTTGGTTCGCGGAATTTTTTCATACAGAGAATTTTTTTTACCAACAGTGCAAAAAGGGGGAAAAATGGGGGGAGGGGGGAAATGATTCCCCCCTCATCTTGAGGTATTTTTTTTTTCGGGGGGAATCTATTTTTTTGCCTATTTTACCCTCCAATAATTATATTTTGTTTCCATTTTACCCCTAAACCTATCTAATATTACAACCATTGTTTTTTTTTTCTTATTTTGATGAAGAGAAAAATGAATTTAAAATCAAATGGACCAATAATAAGATGGACCCTATGATTTTTGATTAATCAAAATCAATTTAATATAGTAATAGTTTGTTAAATCAAAATAATTTACATAACAAAAATCTTAAAAAAAAAGGGACAAAATAAATAAATAAATAAATAAATAAATGAGTATCTTAAATAAATAAATAAGTAATTAATTTAAATATAATTTATATCAAGTGTTATTCACTCTACATCAACTAATAATACGGAGGGTATTATAGTAAAATAAGTAATTAAGAAATCTTACTTTCCTTTAACCAAACACAGAAATCTTATAGTCCCACCAATACAACCAAACACAAGAATCTAATATTCCCAGGAATCCGTCAAGTAAAATAATTTTCCGTCAAATGATTCCCAAAGGTAATCTTAAATTTCGCGAACCAAACGACCCCTATAGGTTAAATTAATGAATGAAAATAATTTAATTGAGATCTGATAATTTGATTCATATCAATAATTTAATTCGTGTCATTGTCATTTGAGGTTTGAACTTCGCAGGTCAAACCTTATTAAATTAAGGTTAGATCAATTAGCTCAAAGTCACTTTGGTTGAATTATTTAAGTTTAAAAACCTAGTATCTATTAAGTTGAAGCCCACCTCCTTAGGCTCACCGATGTTTTTTTTTTAATTAAGTAAAAAATAATAAAAAAATAAAGTAAAATAAAAAAAAATTTGCAGTTGTTGCCTTGCACGACACCAGTAGCAATTGCCAGCCACCTTAGTCTTCTACTCTGCAACACTAAATTTGAAGATCACAACCACTGATTATCAGTGATTTGATCTGTGCTAACCTAAAATCAAAACTCAATTTTGTTTAAAACAATCGCAAATTAACAAAAAAAAAAAGAGAAAACCAGCAATCAACAGTAACCAAATTCTCAGCATTTCTCCAAATCTTGGCCACCGTGAACCACCTAACCAAAATCTCACCACCACTCCACCATACTGCCCTTATTTCAGCTTCATAAACCCGACCCTCCCTCACCACCATAACATACACACATCACCCATCTTTGACTCCAACTCCGCCTTTTGAACCACTGCTAACAAAGCTGCAACCTAAATTAGAGAATGAGTTCCAAGCTCAATCCCCAGATTTGAACCTGCAATCGATCACCAGCTTTCCTTGGATCTCTAAAAAAAGGGGCACGAAAAGGAAATATCTCCTTTTATAGAGAAATATCAACAACACAAGGACCTTGAAAGAAGTTGATACAAGAGCCTGTCGGTGCTTTTCTTACACTAGCTGCAGCGGCCATCTGGTTGCAACGTCAGGCGATGAAGGAAATGCAGGGATGGCCACCAGCTAAAGAGAGAACGGTGACTGGCGAAGGAGAGAATGGTGAATAGCAAAAGCAAGAATAGTGGATGGCAAAGAAGTGACGGCCGACCTCTAGGGTTGAAAGCAAGAGAGGGCACGAAGAGTCGAGAGAGACCGAGATGCTTAGAAAACTTTAGGGTAAAAAGAAAAAAAGGCTTAATAGCCAAAAAAGCCCTCAAACTTTTTTCATTTTTTTTATAGACATGCACCGAAACTTTTTTAAATAAAAAAAATTCTCTGTTTTGCCAAAATGTTGATAATAAATGGGATTTCTAGTTAATGAAAATGCCCAAAGCTACGATGCATGGGGTCCCACGCTCCCAGCTTCATTTGGGCTCAAAATTTGAAACCTTTGACCGAAATAATTTTGGGCCTAGTCACCTATCTGAAATTATTTTTGAATTAGGCCTTTGAGATGGAAAGTTAAGACTTACGAGAGTAGAAAGTGAAAGGAACTTTTTTTTTTTCAGTTGGCATGCTTCAAAAGAAAAATAACTTTTTCGTCCATTGTCTGATAGAATTGGAAAGTAAGGGAAATAAAATGAAATTTTAATGGTTTTATTGTTAAATGGTGAAAAAGAAAATATATGAAAAGAGTACAACACTTGAAGGATAAGAACAAGACACTGCACATGCACATTTGATATCCAACCAAATACCATTTGATAGTACTATGGCATCTATACTATATTATATTTTTGTCTCATCCTTTCCCTTTGAGTGACACTTGTTCATTTATTTATTATTCGCCCTCAACAACTTTTTTTTTACTTAGATCCTTTTATTTTTTTTTCTCAACAATTTTTTTCTCAATAATTTTTTTAGTTAAATCCTCAACATGTTTTTTGTATGGCTCTTTAACTCTTTTTAATCCAGTCTTCTATTATTGTTTTATGATATTACTTTATATTTTTATCTATTTGCCTCTTCTACTTGCATATATTTTGCTTTTAAATGAAAATTATTATATGAAAGGGTTTTTACCTCTAACTTTTTTAAGAAAAAATACTTTTACTTTGTTATTTAATTACATTTAATTACATTTTTTATTTAATTACATTTTTATTTTTATCCAACCTTTGAGGTACCAAAACTTCGTTTTTGAGTATTTTAAGTCCAAGTAAAGGTTTAAACATTTGTAAAACATGATTTTGGACTTGTATGAATGAAAAACATGAATGAAAAACCATTTTACAAAAGATTTTGCAATTTTGAAAGAATTTACACAATAAAATGCATTTTTGGCATCAAAGGATGTCATTTTGAGAGTTAAGCACATTTTGACAGAACTAAAGCATTGGAAACCACAAATATGTCAAAACAAACTTGTTCACATAGGTTTTAAGCACATATATCATCAAATCATACATCTTGTGAACAACATGCCATGATTTCCAACATACAAGTTCTTCATTATTGCTCATGAAATTGTTTGCACTAACTCTTATGGACCCAAGAAAATTTGGGTACCAAAGCATGCATAAATTTGTTTGTTGTAGGAGTGTTAGAGCATGGGAATACAATGAAACAATGGGGTTTGAATGCTCTACACACCTTTATGGAGATTGCTTGTGCCAATGAGAAAAAGGAAAAGCTTGAGGATCCATCAGAACAATTCTTCAAAGGATGGCTCAAGGTGGACTCAACAATTCAAGGCAAACCATACTCAAGCAAAGGAGTTTTTGTAAGCTTAATTCTTTACTCCTTAAAACTTTTATTTGATTATTTGTGCTTTGATGAGAAATGCGGTTGATAATCTTTGTGAGTTGAATGAATAAAGAAAAGGCATGTGGGACCAGTCAAAGTTCTAAAGGAATCTAACAGCACTTGGATCACTCAACATTCCAAAAAAGTTGAGGAATCTAACGTATATTGGACCAGACAGCAACCAAAAATTCCAAAAGTCTACAAGAGCATCCTAACAAGATCTGATTTTAGTCTATAATAGCATCCTTACCTTTCTATGAGTCTCCAACAAACTTGTCTCCTACTCTATCTCCAGATATCACTCAGCCTTTCTCCACAAAGGCCTAAATTAGTCGATCCTTTTCTTGACAAACCTAGAATCATTGTAACCCTAACTCCACATACCCTAGCTCGACAAAATCCCCCTTTCAAAACCCTAATATGTAGTTCCCTAAACCCAAAATCCCTTATTCAAAAATCCCTAACCGAACCTTGAACTTCAAACACCTTGAATCTCAAAACCCTAACTCCTGCTAAACCAAAGTTACCCTAAACCCAGAAACCCTAATTTGAAAATCCCAACTCCAACTTCAAGCACCTTTAGTCTTGAATCGAAAAAACCTTGCTTCAAAAAACCCCTAATTTCCTTTTCCCCAATTTCTAAAAGCTAATTTTTGAAAACCTTAACTCCATGAATCACAAAACCATCTCGACCCCATTTCTTCGATTTTGATCCAAAACCCTAACTCCAGTATTAACCCGATCGTATTTCCTCAATTTCAATTCAAAGCCATAACTCCAAATCAACCCGATCCTATTTCCCTAAATCAAAAACCTTAACTTTGAGACGAAAATGCAAACTCACCCCGATTTGAGTTTCCCCAATTGAAATCTCATGTGGAAACTAACCCAGATTTACCCAGAAAAATCGAAAGCCCTGCTTGAAAACTCGGTTTCGATCTAACCCCAAAAAATTGAAAGCCCTAACTTTTTTTCATCCGAAAGGAATGAAACTCGATTCCAATCCCCAATTTGTTTTTTATTTTTAATGTTTATTTTGATCAGAATTTACTTAATTTCGTGTTGTTTCAAAAAAAAAGAATTTGTTTTTTTGTACACGTGGATAATTTTATCCACATCATGCATGTTATTTTACACATGTTAAAAAAAGCCATGTCATCTTTTGTCCACTGAAATGCCACGTCAGCTTTATATAAAAAAGCCACATCAAATGCCACATCATCACATTAATACATGTAAATGCCATATCAGTGTCCAGTTGTACAAAAATAACAAATGTTATCTTGAGTTAAATTATACTGAATTCAATGAATTTGAAATGTTTTGATATATTTACATGGAAATAGAACAATTTGGACTGAATTTAGTGCAATAAAACGTTAGGGGCTTAATTCCATTTTACCCTAAAGTTTGAGGGCTTTTTTGGCTATTAAGCCTTTTTTTCTTTTTACCCTAAAGTTTTCTAAGCATCTCGGTCTCTCTCGACTCTTCGTGCCGTCTCTTGCTTTCAACCCTAGAGGTCGGCTGTCACTTCTTTGCCATCCACTGTTCTTGCTTTTGCTATTCGCTATTCTCTCCGTCGCCAGTCACCGTTCTCTCTTTAGCTGGTGGCCATCCCTGCATTTCCTTCATCGCCTGACGTTGCAACCCGATGACCGCTGCAGCTAGTGTAAGAAAAGCACCGACAGGCTCTTGTATCAACTTCTTTCAAGGCCCTTGTGTTGTTGATATTTCTCTATAAAAGGAGATATTTCCTTTTTGTGCCCCTTTTTTTAGAGATCCAAGGAAAGCTGGTGATGGGTTGCAGGTTCAAATATGGGGATTGAGCTTGGAACTCATTCTCTAATTTGGGTTGCAGCTTTGTTAGCAGTGGTTCAAAATTTTCTTCATTTTTTTGCCATAGCCGAACCTGTCTTCTTCTCCTATTCTTAAAATTAATTCAATTCCTGGTCTTAAACTGACACATCCTATCCTTCTTAACTATCTTACGGAAGGCTAAATTTGCGGGCTAAATTTTTTTTTCTTAATTCATCATTTGTAGGTGACAGTATAGGTCACAATTCGGTTTTAAGCGATCCTTGATCACTAAGGTCCCATTTCTATCCTTCAATAGTTGAAGCATAATCATTTAGCATAATTATTATCCATCTAAATTCAAATTATCAGGTTATCATCTTTAGCCATTCTCAAACTTTAAAATCATAGGTAAACCGATTCTTGTCATTACCTTCAGTGCATCAAATTAAATTCATTTATGTCATGTGCTTCAGTTTTACTTAAACACATATATTTGTAAACATATATTATCATATCATTTTTATCTCAAACAAGCATAAATTCAGTATCAATTCAACAGCAGTAAAACCTGGCCTACATCCCAGACTCAATGTATAAATATGTATATACAACCAACTGAAACAAAAACACACTGTGCCTTTAACCAACTGTGTCTATAGAGTCTGCTGGGAGCCATATACCTTACAATGTACATGAGGATACACTCTAAAGGAGCTCCTCAATGAAGATAGCGTGAGAGTAATCCTTAATCTGAAAGGGAGGGAAAAAAGAGGGGAGTGAGTCATAAACTTAGTAAGTAACTACAGAAGCAACTTAAAAATCATAACCTGCATCTCTCAGACAAAAGCAACTTAAAAATCATAACTTGCATCTCTCAGTTTTCAAACTTTATTCATAAATCATACACATCCGATAAATTAAATTCGGTATGCTGCAGTATAAAACATGACTGCATTTTAAAACATAAAGAATAGCAGTCTTATAAACGTATTTAAATCTCATTTTCAAACACTGATAAATCAGATCTGATATGCTGTATTGTAAAACATGTTCTCAAATCATTTCGCAAAAGCCAATCATCAATCGTCAAAACATCATCATACTGTCCAATTGATAAAAGAGATCGTAGTACCAAGAGATAAGGCATAGCATCATCAAGATATTTAGAGCTAACACAATAACGATCTATGGTAGCTAACCATAGCAATCTCTCAAACAGGGACGCTACCTATGCATAGACCAATCAACCTCGGTTCATTGATCAGATGACACCGGGACCTGTCTAAACGTAATATACAGGATAGAGCTAGTCATTGAGACACACTGCTCTAAGTCAATTAAGAACGCCTACACAATTCTCAAGGTACGGTGCCCTAAGGTCTTAATACCCCTGGTCTAAAACAGTATCCAATATCAATCTTATCAAATCAGCCTTCTAAAACTTCATATCAAAATCGTACTGCATAAATATGCAGGTAACAACCAAAGGCTTACCAAGCTTTTAAAGCACTTTAAGTTATAAAACAAAATCAAAAAATCATATTCAACCAAAAGCTTAGTTCAGTTTGGAAACTCAAAAGTGTCATCGTATTAAAACAGTAACACATGAAACCAAACAAAGATTTGGCGAGCCTAAAGCATGCTTATAAAGTATTTTCAGAAAGCTAAACTAATTAGTCAAGGATAGGCCCAATGTGCAGCATTTTCAATATGTTTCAAAATAGATTTCATATGCAACATTTCATTTCATTTCAATACCAAATTAGAATTTAAAACATCATACAATTTGGATGCAAGGTAGTTGCTTAGGGTTACTTACAGTACTTCCTTAGCTTACGAATCAATTCTCCCGCGCCTAATAAGTCTTGCATTGTAAGTGGATTTCGGGTCAAGCTTAGTCCTTAGGATAGCCCTCTACATAACACATAGTAGATTGAATCAATCTCGGTACTTCCATCAATCTCAGTACTGCCAATTATAAGCTAACATTAAGCATTGTATAATTCAGCAAGAATCGATACTTGGCAGTGTTTCGAGAGAGACCGAGATGCTTAGAAAACTTTAGGGTAAAAAGAAAAAAAGGCTTAATAGTCAAAAAAGCCCTCAAACTTTTTTCATTTTTTTTCGATAGACATGCACCGAAACTTTTTTAAATAAAAAAAATTCTCTGTTTTGCCAAAATGTTGATAATAAATGGGATTTCTAGTTAATGAAAATGCCCAAAGCTACGATGCATGGGGTCCCACGCTCCCAGCTTCATTTGGGCTCAAAATTTGAAACCTTTGACCGAAATAATTTTGGGCCTAATCACTAATCACCTATCTGAAATTATTTTTGAACTAGGCCTTTGAGATGGAAAGTTAAGACTTACGAGAGTAGAAAGTGAAAGGAACTTTTTTTTTTCAGTTGGCATGCTTCAAAAGAAAAATAACTTTTTCGTCCATTGTCTGATAGAATTGGAAAGTAAGGGAAATAAAAATAAATTTTAATGGTTTTATTGTTAAATGGTGAAAAAGAAAATATATGAAAAGAGTACAACACTTGAATGATAAGAACAAGACACTGCACATGCACATTTGATATCCAACCAAATACCATTTGATAGTACTACGACATCTATACTATATTATATTTTTGTCTCATCTTTTCCCTTTGAGTGACACTTGTTCATTTATTTATTATTTGCCCTCAACAACTTTTTTTTTACTTAGGTCCTTTTATTTTTTTTCTCAACAATTTTTTTCTCAATAATTTTTTTAGTTAAATCCTCAACATGTTTTTTGTATGGCTCTTTAACTCTTTTTAATCCAGTCTTCTATTATTGTTTTATGATATTACTTTATATTTTTATCTATTTGCTTCTTCTACTTGCATATATTATGCTTTTAAATGAAAATTATTATATGAAAGGGTTTTTACCTCTAACTTTTTTAAGAAAAAATACTTCTACTTTGTATATTGTACTTTGTAGTAAATATAAATAATTCAATTAGTTATTCTTAAAACAAAAAATGCTTATAGATGGGTTTAAAACCTTACACTTGATTAATAATATGAACAAAGCATTCTTAGCTAATTTTTTTTACTTTTTTGTTAAATTGTCTGAACCACTATGCCGTATATATATTTTGGTGCTTTTACTTTTTATTTTTATTGCATCATTATCTTAATTTGTTTGTTTTTAGAACAAATTATCTGTTTGTCATACTATTTAACTTAAGTATTGTGTATTTTTTTAATTCAAGCTAATCCAATTTTCTCAAAAAGATTTTTTGGACATTTTGTTTGATATATAAACTCTATCCTTAGTAAACATGTTTTTCTTTCATACTAAACAATATGAAGGAAATAAATATTTTTATGAACAATAAATTTTTTATTTAATAATCAATTTTACTAACTTCAAAAATTGTAAAATAAAAATAGACCCGCAGCATCGCGCGGGTTTGTGTCTAATATTAGAATATTCTAAATTCTAATGCAATAAAAAAAAACTAAAATATAAAACAATGCCAAGCAGTAGATTTGTTTAAGGATTGAGCAATCCATGATATTTCGAAGTTTCACCTAATTTTGACATATTTGGACAAAAATATTAAGTTCATTAAGTTTGGGTTTGAAAATCAAGATATGATAAAAAATTTAGCTAGACTTGGGTTCATTATTTCAAGTCCAAGTCCGACTCACCAAATAATTAATTATTTTTAGTATTTTTAATTACTTGTATTATTTTTTGGATTTTAATTTAAAATTTTTATGTTTCTTGTAAACTTTTTATAAGAATTCATTTGAAATTATTTTGTTATAATTATAAACAATTGTATATTTTAATATTTTTTATATTCTTATTTTTTAAAATTAATAGTATTGGGCGGACTTTAGCTTATTTATTTTATCAGATTATATATGATGCATTGACAGTATATAGCTTCTATACACTATCAGTCAATGTCACGACCCGAAGGTCGTAACAGTAACTCTTACTTGTACGGATACGTAGAATTTAGGGCTAATTTTTTTTGCTTTTCTATACTTGTTTTGTCTAAGTGCAATACAGTGAATTTTTATTTCGGGACGTTAACTCCCTCGCCTATTTTTATCACTTTACCCAGATTAAATACCTGCATAAAACTCACAAGTAATATCCAGCTCATGATTCCCACAATGGCAGTTAATTTACATTCTAGCATTACTATGACCAAGTTCACTATAATTCTTTCTTCTAATGAGTATAAACTTTCTTCATAACTTAAGTTTGTTTCCAATTTATAACATTTCATCTTATGGTTCACATCTTCTCACTTGGTCACTTGTTCGTGCCATTCAATCATATATCCATACTCATGCAAAGATCAGTGATTCTATAATTCATCTCTACTATAGTCTAGATGCTATTTTCTATTTTAGATTACATCCTACCTAAGTACTGAATCAAAAATAGCCTAAATTGATGTTAAATACAAAAGAAAAGTATATATATCCAAAGTGTTCACAAAAATCTCCTTGGAGAGTTGGTACTATATTTCAGGCTTGGGATTATTCGGAAGGCTCCGAAATACTCCCCCAACTCCGTGCTCAATCTGAAAAATTTAGATAACGTTTAATGAGCGAGGCTCAGTAAGTCATTTATATAAGTGCAGAGTTAGAATTATATTGTTCTAATGCAAATGCATGATGTCATGTGAGGAGAATCTACTATCAATCATTCTCTTATTCATCATGTAACATATGTCTATTATGTTCTCAAGCTCAATTCAACTATACCTCATTATGTCATGAGATGTCTAAGCCATGAGATCATATCATGACTTTTAACATGTAACTATATATGAAGTGATTTCAGTCTTAAAACATATGATACATATTCTTTTAAACATGTTCAAGACATGCGAAATATCAATACATCTCAGTTTTACTTTTAAGACATGCTTGAAAATATGCAAACTTTTTATTTCATGTCACATGTACTTTTGAAGCATATTTCATGTCATGTGCAATATCAAGTACATTTCATATGTCATAAAGCTATATCGAGTTTAGAGTTCATTTCCATTTTAAAACCATACTCTAAACTTCATTTCATGTCACATGTAGTTTTGAAGCATATTTCATGTCATGTGCAATATCAAATACATTTCATATGTCATAAAGCTATATCGAGTTTAGAGTTCATTTCTGTTTTAAAAACCATATTCTAAACTTCATTTCATGTCACATGTACTTTTGATGCATATTCCATGTCATGTGCAATATCAAATACATTTCATATGTCATAAAGCTATATGGAGTTTAGAGTTTATTTCCGTTTTAAAACCATACTCTAAACTTCATTTCATGTCATTTGAGACTAGGCTAGATCCCTATTTCATTATCAATAAAGACTTTGATCACTGTAGCTAGCAGTGAAAAATCATATCATCGTCCCTTAGAAATAAACACATATATTAAAGGGACACATAGAACTAGGGTTGAGGAGGGGACAGAGGAGTTTACACGGTTTTCACAAGAGAAAATAGAGAAAGAGAGACCAAGGGAAAAGAGATGTTTACATGATTTTTTACTCAAAAAAGGGGAGGATCCCATTCTGATAAGAGGTGATGCCTATTTGCCTCTGCCTAGTTCCAGGAGGGTTCGATTTTGGGTTTCTACTGCAGATTGTCACCTCCATCTTTGCTGCTACTGCATGAACACAGCCAAAGCCTCCCTGTACCTTGCACGCTGTAGCCATACCACGCCACATCGTTTCTCTGCATGTTGGCACCGTGACCAAGCCTCTACGTTGGTTACTGGTCACTGCACCACTGCCTGTGCTGCTTTGTTCTTTGCTGCCTCGTACGTTTTGCACTAGCTGCTCCACCACTTCCCAAACCTTTGCATCGTCCATACACTACCTTCTACTATACAGGCCACAGTTTTATCACTCCATTCTTGATTCAAATCTTTGCACCATCATCATCATTAACTTTGCTGCACTGCCTCTATCGTGAATCATCATTATCGTTAACCATCATCATCATTAACCTCGCTGCCTCCTTTACTGCACCATTTTTCTCGCTCCATCTCCCTTGCTCATCCAGCACTGTCGCCTTCTGCATCCATCAACGCCGCACGCTGCTGCTCCATATTTCCTTCCCCTCTACTGTGATCGCCTGTGCCAATCCTCTGTCCTCTGCTGTTTCTCGTTGCACCATTCCAGCCCAACAAAAGAGAAGAACCTGGACTAAAGAAAAGAAAACAAATTGCAATAGAAAGGTAAGAAATATTCTGACAATAATAAATGTTTTTTTCTTGTTCACATGCATGGTGATTATTTAACTATTTTTGTTTCCATTATATTAACGTGTATTAGGCTTTTTCTTTCCTTTTTTTATTTTATTTTTTATTTTTTATTTTCTTCTTCTAATCATGATGGTGTTTATTATTTTGTTAAAGGTGATTTTATTTATTTTTAATATTTAAGCATGGATTAAATACATTATTAAGGTGTCTATGAAATTTTTAGTATTTTTAATTAATTCATTATTTCGTTAACTTATTAGTTTTACTTAATTTATTTTGTTTTATTAATTTATGTATCATTTATTTTCAGTTTAGAATTAGATTTGTTAACCAATCGAAATTAAAAGTAAATTAGCCTAAAAATAAATCTTTGTACAAACTCACATAAAAATTAATTAAGAATTAAGTGAAAATAAATAATTGGAAGGAATGAATATAAGTTATACCGATGACGACATTTTGAGAAAGTCAATTGAGACATCTTAAAATGTCTAGGTGAGATGATTCTTTCTTAAGTTGAGCCAAATCGATGGAATACTTTTGAAAGAATTTTCAATAAATTATAATACATGTTTATTCTTAGTAAATTAAATATGAATAAAATATAAATGAATATAGATAAACAAATGTGAGAACATAAATTAGATGAAAAATTAATAGGAAAATAATTAGTAATTAATAAGATTAGATAATAATGAAATAAATGTGAATTATACCGAGGATGAAATTTCAAGAAAGTCAATTGAGACTCCTTGAAATTTCTAGGTGAGAGGATTCTCCCTTAAGTTGAGCCAAATTGATGGGATACTTTTGGGAGAATTTTCAATAAAATATAATTCATATTTATTTTAAGATTAAATAGATATAAAATAAATGAAATGAATGAAAATTAATTAGTAAAGACTAAAATTAAATGAGCATAAACAAAAATAATAGATAAATAAAAAGGATAATAAATAAGAAATAGGAATTAGGTTGAGAATTAGATTTTATAGAATGAATGTGAATTGTACCAATGATGAAATTTCGAGAAAGTCAATTGAGACTCTTTGAAATTTCTAGGTGAGGGGATTCTTCTTTAAGTTGAGCCAAATTGATGGAATACTTTTTGGAGAATTTTCAATAAAATATAATTCATATTTATTTTAAGATTAAATAAATATAAATAAATAAAATGAATAAAAATATAAATTAGATAAAGACTAAGCTTAAATAAATATAAATAAAAATTAGATAAATAAATAAACAAATGAATAAATAAATAAATAAATGTGACATGAAGACAAGAGTACAATAAAAATAAAATAAGAAATAAGTATGAATTATACCAAGGATGAAATTTCAAGAAGGTCAATCGAGACTCCTTGGATATTTCTAGGTGAGATGATTCTTTCTTAAGTTGAGCCAAATTGATGGAATACTTCTGAAAGAATTTCAATAAATTGTAATTCATGTTTATTTATAATAAATGAAATATGAATAAAATTAGATAGATATAAACAAATAAATAAACAAATAAATAGCTTAGAATAAAAATTATAAGAAATAAAAATAGAAAAGTATGAATTATGCCAATGATGAAATTTCAAGAAAGTCAATTGGGACTCCATGTATTTTCTAGGTGAAAAGATTTCTTTTAAGCCGAGCCAAATTGATGGGACGCTTTTAAGAAAATCTTCAATAAACCATGATTCATATTTATTCTCTAAATAAATAAAATAAATAAATATAATATATAGATAAAAATAATATGAAATAAGATTAAAAAATATAGAGATTAATATGGAGTCGAAATTAGAGCCAAAGTTAAAAAGAATAAGATTTTAATAAATTATTTAATTGATCCGACGATGGAGTTCAAGAAAGTCAATCGAGACTCCTTGAATATCTTGAGGTGAGGGGAATTTCTAAGGTTGGAGCCAAATTGATGGAAAAATCTTAGAAAATTTCCCAATACATAAGTATATCGAAATTAATTGTAAAGATAACCTAAAACTAGTTGGTACCATTTTAGGATGGACGTTGTAGGGGTGCTAATCCTTCCCTACACGTAACCGTACTCCCGAACCCTAGTATCTTTGAACGTAGACCAAGCCTTATCTTTAGTTTGAATAGGTGACCAATCACACTTAGGTTAGAATGGTTGGTGGCGACTCCATGTCTTTGTGTCTAGCTATTAGGTTTACTCTAAAGCTTAATACGTTATGACATAGTTGTTGAGTTGGATTTAGAAGAACTCATTAGCTAACTGTAATTGTTAGTCAGTTAGTAGTTGTCACGACCCGTGACCACATTTTTCATCTTCTTATACACATCTTAACCGGTTGGGCTGTCTGTGATACTTCACTTGTACTGACTGTTAAACAATTTTACAATGTATTGTTTATATTATACACATCCCCTATCGTAATTTATCAGATAAGTAGTACTGTTGACATGTCTAAATACAGAGAATAAATGATCATACCTCAAATAAACAGTCGGTCTGACACATTGTCCTTCGTGTACAGCCAGGATCCACAATCCACTGAACTCACATTCATCAAAACCTGAAATGTTGAAAATTAAGGGGTGAGCAAAACCACGGCTCAGTAAGAGAATTATATGCCTCACTTGATACTTAGCTTCCTATATGCTGAAAATCTTTTTCATTTTTCCTGTGGGCTCTAGGCTCGTATGTAGGAAAGATACTACAGTCGGCTAGGGATCCGAATAGAGTAAGGTAGGTATTTTAGAATACCATACTTGTTACGGAACTTAGAAGCAACTGTAGAGAAAATTTTCATTTCGTTTTGAATTAATAAATCCTTTTCTCTTTCAAACTTTCATAACCTTTTTCGTATGCTTTTCAAAATAATGC
This sequence comes from Heritiera littoralis, assembly GCA_031772115.1. Taxonomy (NCBI): domain Eukaryota; kingdom Viridiplantae; phylum Streptophyta; class Magnoliopsida; order Malvales; family Malvaceae; genus Heritiera; species Heritiera littoralis. The sequence continues at coordinate 7,787,477 of JAPDPK010000022.1, forward strand.
TTCTACGAAACAAAGCATTTAAATAAAATAATTAATATTCGTATATTCCTTGAAAAGAATATTAGTTAAATCATCATCTTATTTCTTTAAAACTTATTTCATGTTTTAATGTACTCTCTTAATTAGTTCCGTCCTTTAAAAAGCAAAGTAAGCTATTAAAATCTATTCCATTCTTAAGTTCACAAGGCATCATTCTTTTTATCAGTATGATTAAGTGTGAAAGAAACGAACTTATTGTAAGGACCGGGAGTGCCTGGATCTCTGTTAACCAGGGATTTACCACCCCAGTGCCTTACTCATCCGATATATCACACACATCATATGTCATATGCATTAGATCTATTTCATCCTTTGACATTTGTCGAATTCACGAATCATAATCACTTACTTATCGTCACAATATCCTACGATTTCTCATACTAACATCGGAACACGTGTAGCACTTAGTTCCCGAAGGACTCTAGAGGTGGCTCCCACGGTTCAATCCTCGAGTCTCTGCTCGGTATGGCCTGTACTGAAACATCAGAACACTTGTAGCACTTAGTTCCCGAAGGACTCTAGAGGTGGCTCCCACGGTTCAATCATCGAGTCTCTGCTCGGTATGGCCTGTACTGAAACATCAGAACACGTGTAGCACTTAGTTCCCGAAGGACTCTAGAGGTGGCTCCCACGGTTCAATCATCGAGTCTCTGCTCGGTATGGCCTGTACTGAAACATCAGAACACGTGTAGCACTTAGTTCCCGAAGGACTCTAGAGGTGGCTCCCACGGTTCAATCATCGAGTCTCTGCTCGGTATGGCCTGTACTGAAACATCAGAACACGTGTAGCACTTAGTTCCCGAAGGACTCTAGAGGTGGCTCCTACGGTTCAATCATCGAGTCTCTGCTCGGTATGGCCTTTATGCCATGTGTACTTTCCACTGTCTTATCAGATCTCATGTAATACTTATGATCTAATATTTCCTTTGAGACCATAGAAAGAATATTAGAATTATCATTTCTTCCTTTTGAAAACATATTACCTATCATTTATGGAGTCTAAGATAGACATCAATCTTATCATACTGTATACCTCGGAGGGTAAGGAAGTACACCGGTCAAATCTATGATCATAACCTATATTGTCCTCGGTGGATCACTGATTAGATGTCCACCGGGACTAAACATATCACATATCATGCATCAGCATGATAAGAATACCAACCAGTCTCAAAACCGTAATTCTCATCATAAAATACACCTTTATGGAATTTATATAAATATATAATTCATGATTTAAAACCATAAGGGTTAAAATCCTTTAGTGAATATTTATAAAAATTTTCATAAGAATACGCACTATTTTTCACTTCATCTTTCGTCTCGTAATTCGTGTAATTTATCTATTCCGAGAATTTTCGGTGGTTTCATTGTCACCATTCTCGAATACATGAATATTCTAAAATTTCATCTCATTATATTCATGTTTTATGAAATTTAGTAATTTCCTCAAGTTTCGTGATTTACTATCGAAATTCGGAAATAAAATCATTTAATATGATTTTTTAAAGTTTTTCTAAATTTTTCGGCAGCCGTTATTTACTAACCTCCTGCACGGAAAATACAGTTTAAAATCTTTCAGCCAGTACTTCTTCCCAAATTATTTTCAGCAAATCATGCATCATAATAATTTTCATAAAATAATTGCATAGAATATTTCAATTAAATTATGCAGACTGAGTATCTTACAGTGCTGCACATGCATCCCTTACATTTTTTCGGGTCGGCGAATTCCGCTTATCGATTGCGCCGCACTCCATTTCTCCCGATTCCTTATCCCGATTGCTGAAAATAATTTCTGGAATTAAAATTCTAATTTTTTAGAATTTTTCATAATTTATTTAAATTTTTTCTGAAAATTAAATCTCGGGAAGATTTTGACCGAACTTTGAAAAATCCTAAGTTGTCGAATTTCCGGGAATTTTTTGAATTCCCGAAATTCTCCTTTTTCCTCTTTTTCTTCCTTTTTCTTCCTTTTTCCTCTTTTTCTTTTCTTTCTTTCTTTTCTTTTTCTTTTTCTTTTTCTTTTTCTTTTTCTTTTTCTTTTCTTTTTTTTTTCTTTTCTTTTTCCTTTCTTTTTTCTTCTTCCTTTCCCGGTCAGACGGTTCAGACCGGTCCAGCTCCTTTCCTTGCCGGTTCCTCGCCGGCGGCCGGTTCTCCGACGGTTCAGGCGTCCTCAGCTGGCCGATTGCACGACGAACTTGCCGGTGCCCTCCGTTTGCCCTGGATCGGCGGCACGGCGGCGGATCGAGGCGGTTTTGCCTCGGTTTCTTCTTCCTCTTCGCCGACCTTCCTTCGCCGTCATTGCGCGTCAAGTGACCTCCATCGTGTTCCTCTCCCTCCGGCGGTGCTTCGGTGGCAGTGGCGGCCACGATTTGGCCGGCACCGCTGTCGGCATTTTCCTTTTCCTTCCCGGTTTTCCTTCGTTTCTTCCTCTGTTTCCTTCTTTTCTTCCGCCGCCGATAGCTTCCTCCCTCTCTTCCTTTGCCGACGACGTCGTCTGCACCTTTTTCTCTCGCCGGCGGTGGCATCTCCGCCACCGATGGTTGCGGCTGGGAGGGTCGGGCTCTGTCCCGATTCTCCCTTTCCTATTTCTGTTTTAGTTTCCTTTTTTTTTGGTTTATTTTTCTTTCCCTATTTAGTATATAGTATACTATATATTATACACATAATATAATAACATATATGTCATATATTTATTTTATATATTTAATACACATAATATTCTTATTATCTATATATATATATAATATAGTATTATATATATTACATATAAAATATGTGTTCTGGTGTATTAAAATTATAGATCTAGCATAGATATATATGTATATATTTATATACTTAAAATAAATAATCTTTACATATATATCTATATATATATGTTATAATATATTATATATTGTATTTAAAATATATTTTTTTTTCAAATTTTAATGTAAATCAAATATAAACATTTCTCAAATATATATGTATATATATATACTTATATATACATAAGAGATTATACTTAAATACATATGTATTATGTAACTTCATGAACTAGTATATAATACACATAAAACATTATATTTATATACATATGTATTATTTGAATTTTTGAAATAGTATATATATATATTATATATATATATATAACAACGTATTTTAAAATATACTATATAATATTTTGAATACATAGGTATTTGTATATAAAATAATTTATATAATATATAATTATATAAATATATTTCATTTATTTTCTTATTCTCTTATTAAATTTTGGATTTTCATTCTCCAAATTAAATTTTTTCTCTTCATTATTTCCCATAATTTTATCCTTCTCTTATTTCCTATTTATCAAAATTTACTTTCCTTAATTTCGGGAATTTCAACGATATTCCCATCTCGTAAATAAATTTTATTTATTTACTTTTATTTATTTATTTCCTCTTATCTAATTTCTCTAATATTTATTTTCAATATTTATTATTTCCAATAATTAGAAAATTTACGGTTATCACATCCTTCCCACCTTAAGAAATTCGGTCCTCCGAATTTAACTTAAGTCCAAAGGTGGTACATGTCGTACACTTACGACTTCTGACCTCTAGTTCATCCTCCAAGTAATACTGCCAGCACACTTTCAACATCAACAAAACTTTAGACCACTACATGCTGTCTTTCATCATATATGTCTAGGCTCGTGAAATTTCATTCTCTCAAATCGAGAGTTATTTACTTTTACTCTTTTCATATAAGAGTTCATACACAGTATTTTTAATATTACAGTTAATCTATGCTGTTCATCATCCATTCTTCTCACTTAGTGCCGAGTCGACATAATTTGGTACTATCATGTACTCGTGTCAATCAATTATATGTAAGTGTCCCAGTAGCTTTCACATCTCATGCACACGCTCTCTCAATATCATGGAGCGGTGCTATCAATACACTTGGGATCTCAAAGCCTTTTGCTATCTCTCATTAGCATATGGCAACATAGAGACTCCCATCAAATGTAAGGCTTACTGGAACTGTACATACACATTCACACCGTTTAACACTTATACTGCGACTAAGGCACCAGAGAATCTAGAAGTCTGATAATGGAAAGTGATTCTATTTAAATCATCAGTCTTTAATCACTTCCATTTCATCATTTCTCTTTTGGACTTTTTATTGTCCAAAATATTCATTTTCACACTTATTCCACCAAGGCTGCATCTCATTTGCCGACTTTACTATAGATCATCTTTTACAATCATAATTCATGAGATTACCATATTCTCTTCATGTAGTATGGTCTTTAAATCTCTTTTCATAATTTAGATTCTGTGATTGAATCCTCGAATTATCCATTTAAGCACCACATTATCTATACAATTCCACCATCTCTATCGTTTCGAGATGGTTATATGCACAAACATTTCTTATTTATATACTGGCAGTAAACATATCAATTATCTTACTCCTTGGAGTATCATTACTTTCACTTATCAATTTTGGCTTTGATTTTACATCTTGCCACATTTATGTGATAACCAACACAATTCACTCTCAGTCTTAACTTCGAGAACTGTTTCATATTGATGTTCCCTTCTCATCATGCAATTTATTTCCTTATTCCACTTTCAGTTTCGTTTTTCATATTTTTACTCTTATCCTTTCTGTTGGTTTTCTCGATTGGTATGGTACTATACAGCTAAGATCTTTTAAAATCTCGTATACCATCTATTCTTTACACTATCCATCTACCGACTTTAATTTCTTTAATTAGATCTCCTCTATAGAGCAGCTAGTCTCATCACTCTTTTATAGGCTGACAATAGTATTTAGCTAGACTCATTACTTTCGTATCTCAATCATTATCTTTATATCATAGACAGGTTCACTGTCATCCTGTCGTCTCGAGATCATATATCTCAAGAGGAGATACTGTCTAGCCAAATTTCTTAGTTGCTAATCTTAGCATAATTCCACAGCCTTTAAGAGTTTAAGGATCATATCACAATGCTGCTCATGTTCCATTTATACTTTAGACTCTATCAATATTTCATCAATTTACTCATGTAAGGATGCCTCATTCTTTAGGCTTATCTACTTCACAAGGCAACTCATTACCCTTGTAACTTCAATAGGAACTCGTAAAATTCACTTCGATTTCAAATCATCATCTTATGGACACCAACCTTCAATCTTTTATCTAAGGACGCTTTATACAGCAGCTAGTCTTATTTACTCCTCACATATCTCTAATCAGATCAATAAAGCGTCTATTTTCATGTAGATTAATACTTGTTCTTCACCAGAACTTCATCAATGATAGAAATTTAATATATCCTTTTTGATTCGTCTACAACTCAACATCATTTGCATTTCTCTCATTTACACCTATACAGATAACTCCTTTATTCTCAATTTTTTCATTATCAGTATTTTCGTCATCCAACTTCTACGCGTGAATTTCATTATTCACACATTTTCCAGAGTTATTTTCTTAAGCTTTTTGGATTCTTTCTACATCCTCCGATATAACTTAGAATTTAACTTCATTTTAAAAATCGAGTCAATGTTATCTCGATTCCTCTAATTTATATAACTCTGGAATTTCTATCTGAAATCAAATCTGATACTTTCTTTAATCATTCATTTCTTATCATCTTGTGGCCATCGTTCTTCAACTTTTCATCTGATGATGCCTTTTACAAGGATTGCTCTTATAAGCTCCATATACGTCTCCGATTAAATCATATTTAAGGCATCACTTCCATATAATATTTATTTGTTCTTCATAAGAATTTTAGTGTATAACCAAAAATTTTAATACATCATTTAATTCATCCTCAAATCCTATTATTTGTATTTCCATCCTTTACATCGATACGTGTGAACTTCATCATCCATAATATTTTCAAAAAATTTATTTTCTTAAGCTTGTCGGATTTCTTCTATATTCTTCGATACAAGCTTAAGAATAAATTTCATATCCGCAATCGAGTCAACATTCACCTAATTTCTCAATCTATGTTACTCTGGAATTTATCGGGGTTCTGATCCGATAGTTTCTTTAACCACACTTCTTTTATCATGTTGGACCTCTATCATTGTGTCCCATCATTTCACAATGTAGTTTCAAGGCAGAGACATTCAATACTCAAATCATTTTGATACATATTCTACCTTGATTTCATCACCTAGTCATGCTTTACAGCGTTACGAATCTCATTCTGGTAAGCTGTATCAAGTGCAATGGTTATCAACACACTTTACAGCTACTCGTTTCAATTCAGTTATTCACTTTAAAACCATTTCCATTTACTGAATTCAGGATTTACTGAATTCAGGCTTAATTTCCCTTGAGTATATTATCCACGAGGTTCGAACCTTGGCACCCTTACGTACCTAGGTCCTTACTCTCGTGTTACCAATGAGATAATTGTAAGAGCCTCGCCCGTTCGTATCGGCCGTTGGTGAGCATTCCCTAGGCGATTCCTTTCGCCCCAGGTTTACCCTTACTAGTGAGTCGGCGATGACATAGTTCGCCTGTATCTCATAACACATGATCCACTACAGGTCGCCCATCATTGGGTCGCCCATCACAGTTCTGTCTCAAGGGTCCTGAATAATTTAGGTTCGTTGTCATCTTCTTTTTATCACTTCACTGTTCTTATAATTATTCTCTAATTTACAATACTCAAAACAGTACCTCATTCTGTAGCACATATTTCAAGATATGTCGGTTCTATATAAGATTATCTGTTTGACACCTCAAAGTAGTGAAAACGTATAGAACCATAAGTAACCACACCAGTATGTATTTCATTATTGGTACTATTCACCTTATCAATCAATTCCTGTAATCATTTCACTTTTCATAGTATTCAACGACCCCGTTCAGTACACTCTTAATTTTTCGACCCTTTCAGTCAATAACGGGTCAATCATCTGATGACATTCCACTACACTCTTTGGATCGCATCATATAAGGCCCCGGCCCGTCCGCCGTCCGCCTGTACACGTTTTATTGTAAAGCCCAGGATTTACCACTATGGCCCAAAGTCCACTCGTGGGGGGCCCTGGCCGCCTCACTCAACCGTACTGTTATCCCCTATGGCCCACAGTCCACTCGGGGTTTTTCTTTCGCGTCCATAATCTAAGTGTTAGTGGAATCAGAAATAGGGATCGTTATATTCATCTGACATCCTCTATGCCATTAGTAATTCCATTACTATCAATGTATTCCAAATCAACTGTTTTTATCACTGTTCCGAACATCGCCCAGCATAGGGGCATTTTCGTCATTTGACATTTATTATTTTATTTTATATTTTTATTTTTATTTTTTTCCTCAATATACATTCAAATCAATGAACTGATCATCTATAAGTTGATAGTATCCTTTTTGATACTTATACTAGCAATTTAGATCTCATTCGATTTCGATAGAGAAATTCACTAAAATCCATAATTGGATTATTTTGCTTGTAATTCAGCTTTATATCATTAATTTCCCTGTCAAATCGATCAATTCCAACTTCTGGTGATCTATTTTGACTCCTGGTAAAATTTTGAGGGTAGGGGTATTTTGGTCATTTTTGGCTAAAAATTTTCTCTCCCTTAAAATTACCCTCAATCGGTGATCTTAAAGTCTATTTAATGATGATATTTCATTCCCCTACTTTATACCATCACTTTTAGGTCTCAGTTCGATTCGGACAGAAAGGTACTAGTGGGCCCTCACCGAGTCCATTTCTGTTCCTTACCGAACAGGCCTTCATATAGATTAGAAGAATCACCAATTTTTCGGTAATTTCTGAGCCTATTTTCTTCTTTAACATTCTCAGTTTATACTTTCTCACTCCCTTTAAATCATTTTACTCTATTTACAATCATTTATTTTCTCTATGTATTCAGACGACACAGTACTACCGGGGATGTTTAACTCTTTTCCTTCCAAAAGTATCCACAGACATCAGGCCAACCATTGCTCTGATACCATTAAATCTGTCACGACCCGTGACCACATTTTCATCTTCTTATACACATCTTAACCGGTTGGGCTGTCTGTGATACTTCACTTGTACTGACTGTTAAACAATTTTACAATGTATTGTTTATATTATACACATCCCCTATCGTAATTTATCAGATAAGTAGTACTGTTGACATGTCTAAATACAGAGAATAAATGATCATACCTCAAATAAACAGTCGGTCTGACACATTATCCTTCGTGTACAGCCAGGATCCACAATCCACTGAACTCACATTCATCAAAACCTGAAATGTTGAAAATTAAGGGGTGAGCAAAACCACGGCTCAGTAAGAGAATTATATGCCTCACTTGATACTCAGCTTCCTATATGCTGAAAATCTTTTTCATTTTTCCTATGGGCTCTAGGTTCGCATGTAGGAAAGATACTACAGTCGGCTAGGGATCCGAATAGAGTAAGGTAGGTATTTTAGAATACCATACTTGTTACGGAACCTAGAAGCAACTGTAGAGAAAATTTTCATTTCGTTTTGAATTAATAAATCCTTTTCTCTTTCAAACTTTCATAACCTTTTTCATGCTTTTCAAAATAATGCTTCTACGAAACAAAGCATTTAAATAAAATAATTAATATTCGTATATTCCTTGAAAAGAATATTAGTTAAATCATCATCTTATTTCTTTAAAACTTATTTCATGTTTTAATGTACTCTCTTAATTAGTTCCGTCCTTTAAAAAGCAAAGTAAGCTATTAAAATCTATTCCATTCTTAAGTTCACAAGGCATCATTCTTTTTATCAGTATGATTAAGTGTGAAAGAAACGAACTTATTGTAAGGACCGGGAGTGCCTGGATCTCTGTTAACGAGGGATTTACCACCCCAGTGCCTTACTCATCCGATATATCACACACATCAAATGTCATATGCATTAGATCTATTTCATCCTTTGACATTTGTCGAATTCACGAATCATAATCACTTACTTATCGTCACAATATCCTACGATTTCTCATACTAACATCGGAACACGTGTAGCACTTAGTTCCCGAAGGACTCTAGAGGTGGCTCCCACGGTTCAATCATCGAGTCTCTGCTCGGTATGGCCTGTACTGAAACATCAGAACACTTGTAGCACTTAGTTCCCGAAGGACTCTAGAGGTGGCTCCACGGTTCAATCATCGAGTCTCTGCTCGGTATGGCCTGTACTGAAACATCAGAACACGTGTAGCACTTAGTTCCCGAAGGACTCTAGAGGTGGTTCCCACGGTTCAATCATAGAGTCTCTGCTCGGTATGGCCTGTACTGAAACATCAGAACACGTGTAGCACTTAGTTCCCGAAGGACTCTAGAGGTGGCTCCCACGGTTCAATCATCGAGTCTCTGCTCGGTATGGCCTTTATGCCATGTGTACTTTCCATTGTCTTATCAGATCTCATGTAGTACTTATGATCTAATATTTCCTTTGAGACCATAGAAAGAATATTAGAATTATCATTTCTTCCTTTTGAAAACATATTACCTATCATTTATGGAGTCTAAGATAGACATCAATCTTATCATACTGTATACCTCGGAGGGTAAGGAAGTACACCGGTCAAATCTATGATCATAACCTATATTGTCCTCGGTGGATCACTGATTAGATGTCCACCGGGACTAAACATATCACATATCATGCATCAGCATGATAAGAATACCAACCAGTCTCAAAACCGTAATTCTCATCATAAAATACACCTTTATGGAATTTATATAAATATATAATTCCATGATTTAAAACCATAAGGGTTAAAATCCTTTAGTGAATATTTATAAAAATATTCATAGGAATACGCACTATTTTTCACTTCATCTTTCGTCTCGTAATTCGTGTAATTTATCTATTCCGAGAATTTTCGGTGGTTTCATTGTCACCATTCTCGAATACATGAATATTTTAAAATTTCATCTCATTATATTCATGTTTTATGAAATTTAGTAATTTCCTCATGTTTCGTGATTTACTATCGAAATTCGGAAATAAAATCATTTAATATGATTTTTTAAAGTTTTTCTAAATTTTTTGGCAGCCGTTATTTACTAACCTCCTGCACGGAAAATACAGTTTAAAATCTTTCAGCCAGTACTTCTTCCCAAATTATTTTCAGCAAATCATGCATCATAATAATTTTCATAAAATAATTGCATAAAATATTTCAATTAAATTATGCAGACTAAGTATCCTTACAGTGCTGCACATGCATCCCTTACATTTTTTCGGGTCGGCGAATTCCGCTTATCGATTGCGCCCGCACTCCATTTCTCCCGATTCCTTATCCGATTGCTGAAAATAATTTCTGGAATTAAAATTCTAATTTTTTAGAATTTTTCATAATTTATTTAAATTTTTTCTGAAAATTAAATCTCGGGAAGATTTCTTATTGAACTTTGAAAAATCCCAAGTTGTCGAATTTTCGGGAATTTTTCGAATTCCTAAATTCTTTTTTTCCTCTTTTTCTTCCTTTTTCTTCCTTTTTCCTCTTTTTCTTTTCTTTCTTTCTTTTCTTTTTCTTTTTCTTTTTCTTTTTCCTTTTTCTTTTCTTTTTCTTTTCTTTTTTCTTCTTCCTTTCCCGGTCAGATCGGTTCAGACCGGTCCAGCTCCTTTCCTCGCCGGTTCCTCACCGGCGGCCGATTCTCCGGCGGTTCAGGCGTCCCTCAGCTGGCCGGCTGCACGACGAACTTGCCGGTGCCCTCCGTTTGCCCTGGATTGGCGGCACGGCGGCGGATCGAGGCGGTTTTGCCTCGGTTTCTTCTTCCTCTTCGTCGACCTTCCTTCGCCGTCCATTGCGCGTCGGGTGACCTCCATCGTGTTCCTCTCCCTCTGCGGTGCTTCGGTGGCAGTGGCGGCCACCGATTTGGTCGGCACCGCCGTCGGCATTTTCCTTTTCCTTCTCGGTTTTCCTTCGTTTCTTCCTCTGTTTCCTTCTTTTCTTCCGCCGCCGACAGCTTCCTCCCTCTCTTCCTTTGCCGGCGACGTCGTTTGCACCTTTTTCTCTTGCCGGCGGTGGCATCTCCGCCACCGATGGTTGCGGCTGGGAGGGTCGGGCTCTGTCCCGATTCTCCCTTTCCTATTTCTGTTTTAGTTTCCTTTTTTTTTGGTTTATTTTTCTTTCCCTATTTAGTATATAGTATACTATATATTATACACATAATATAATAACATATATGTCATATATTTATTTTATATATTTAATACACATAATATTCTTATTATCATATATATATATATAATATAGTATTATATATATTACATATAAAATATGTGTTCTGGTGTATTAAAATTATAGATCTAGCATAGATATATATGTATATATTTATATACTTAAAATAAATAATCTTTACATATATATCTATATATATATGTTATAATATATTATATATTGTATTTAAAATATATATTTTTTTTCAAATTTTAATGTAAATCAAATATAAACATTTCTCAAATATATATGTATATATATACTTATATATACATAAGAGATTATACTTAAATACATATGTATTATGTAACTTCATGAACTAGTATATAATACACATAAAACATTATATTTATATACATATGTATTATTTGAATTTTTGAAATAGTATATATATTTCTATATATATATATATAAATATATATATATATATAACAATGTATTTTAAAATATACTATATAATATTTTTAATACATAGGTATTTGTATATAAAATACATTTATATAATATATAATTATATAAATATATTTCATTTATTTTCTTATTCTCTTATTAAATTTTGGATTTTCATTCTCCAAATTAAATTTTTTCTCTTCATTATTTCCCATAATTTTATCCTTCTCTTATTTCCAATTTATCAAAATTTAAATTCCTCACTTTCCTTAATTTCGGGAATTTCAACGATATTCCCATCTCGTAAATAAATTTTATTTATTTACTTTTATTTATTTATTTCCTCTTATCTAATTTCTCTAATATTTATTTTCAATATTTATTATTTCCAATAATTGGAAAATTTACGGTTATCACAGTAGTTATAGTCAAAGTAGTTAGTCAATTAGTTTCTTGGGCAGGAAAAGTTGTTGAATGAATTGATACTACATTCATTGAGTATAAATACATTCAGATGTACATTAGAAAGATCGTGAGTGAAATTACAAGTTAAAATCCCTCTTTTCTCTCTTATTCTTCCAATTCTTTCTTCTCTGTTCTAGTTGATCATGAGTTCGCGAATCATTCTTGTTCTTCATTGATTTGCTAGTAAATTGATATTTCATTGTTGACTAAAATTGTACCTATTAGTGTGAGACACGAATTTGTTACACTGTACACCATAATTGTAAATGATTGATAGTGGAAATAAATTATTTAATGGACTTAAATAAATATTGAATGTGGATTTCCACTTTCCATTATGGAATTTATTGGAACTATAATTTATAATATGGTGTATATGAATTGAAAAGAAAATTATTTAGTGTACATGTGTTATTTTTATTGGTTGAAATATACCTTAAAGGAAGTATGCCTTAAGAAAGGCAAAATGAAGACATGAAACAACAGTCAAAAATGGTGGACTACTCGCCACCCCTGTTGTCGTGAACTATATGACTAAAAAGGGAAAATAAAATGCAGTATAATAAGATAAATTGGAAAAGGAATCTAGGAGTAATATGAAGCTAAATTTCTATTGGCTGAAATGGGTCAAAAAGAAGAAACATGTAGCAGAAAATGAAAGGTAGTCTTGTATGATGGTTTCATGTGAATGCATTTAAGGATAAGAAACAAGAAGAGAAGGGAATAATTAATGTGCCGTGAAAGTTGACCTGCTCGTCCATCTCTTTTGTAGCCCTGGTACTGCATAGCTGAGATTATAGTAAGGAAGGGGAAATAAGGTCAAAACGGACTGCAATAGGAAAGCTTCTTCACCGTTCCTTGTTGCCGTTTTTCTTCATCAATTTAATGTATGTATGACTTAAAGGGATGAAACGTGAAGGGTTAAGTGAACAAGTGGTAAATTCTTATTGGATTTGCATGGCTATATAAGAAGGAATACATGGGAAAATCGACTTATGCAACCTTCTTCTTCGAAAATCCACTATACTGCTTCTCGCTCATTCTGTTTTACTGCAAGTTCAGGTCTTGTCACTTCCGTTCCTTCCATATGTGAGCCATGAAATTTCATCCTTTAGTTAGCTAAACCTTTTCTCCATCATTTGAAGAGCTAAGGAATAAGCAAAGTGAAGCTAACGTGAGACAGAAAACACTTTGTTCTGGAAATGCAACTCAGTTAAGGTGAGTTCCATATTCCATTGGTTCTCTTTATGTTTATTGGTATATTTCTATGTTTTACATCGTAAGAAACATAGATATAGCTTTATTTTAGTTAAATCCTGTTAGGACATAAGAAACTAGAACAAGATGTGGTCTAGAAAATAATCGAGAATAAACAAGGAAAGTGCTGGAAACGGTGTAAAAGCGATGAGAAATAGGTGAACTTAGCTTTAATAGGCGAGCCTACCTTTGAATAAAAAAGCTATGTATGGCGAGCTCTCATGCATATGCATAGCGAGCTGATTTGTGGGTGAGCTCCCACGTATAAGCCAATCTATGAATGTCGAGTTATATTGGGCGAGCTAGTGGATTAGTCTCAAGTTTCGCCAAAGTGTTGGAAACATTCAACAGAATATATGTTGATGGTCTTGAAATTTATTTTGCAGCCGGGAATTGAGGACTCGGTAAAGGCGATTAGGAAGCTAGGCTTTGTAAGACCAGGTAAGGGAGATGTAAGTGAATGCATGTTCTGTGGAGTTAAATCTTTTGGAAATATTGAGAAAATGATTTGGTTTGAAACATGCATTGGTTTGATAAACTATTTTCATAGACTATGATTTGGGCGGGTTATAAAGCCGACCCTTATGTTGTTTTCTGGGCGAGCCAAAGAAAGGCGACCACTGTTTTAATAAAATCCGGGCGAGCCAAAGATAGGCGACTCCTTTTGTGATATTTCGGGGGAGTCAAAAGTGGGCGACCCCTTGGTTTTGAAAGACTAGTGTTTATGGGCGATCCTTAATATTCTTATGGGCGACCCCGAACCATTGAGTTATATTTCAACCTTCGGGTGAATATTTTTATGGGCGATTCCCTAGTCAGCTCTATCGTGTAATCCATTATAGCAGGTAAGCACTAGTCAAGCTCAAATGCGAATGTTAGTGGGTGAACGTTAGTTCACCGTGATGGGCGAGCTGACCATGGGCGAGCCGTGGAACTTATGTTTTTATCACTTGAAAAATGGTGAAATTACTGGCTGTTTTTACTGTGTTTGTAAATAGAAAATATAATACCTTTTTGGAAAACAATCATTTTAAAGAAATGATGAAATATGTGAAATATTCCTTAAGGGTTCTTTATGAGATATAAATTGATTTTTGAGACTGTAGGCCCCGAGTTTCATGCATTACTATTCACGTGGTTGATTGACCCGCCAAGTCATCAGAGGTCTCGAGGTCACCTGGCAAGTGCACTCGAGGACCACCTATAGATTATGGCCATAGATCTAGTTGTGTCCTAATGGGGACGATTACTGGGTTCCTTCAGGAACGATGTGTTCTTTCGGAAACGATGATAGCATGATTTAATTGTAGGGTGATGCCTAGTCTCCATTTACTGATTTCTGTTTACTGAAAGGATTTACTGAATCCTGTTACTGTTTACTATACTATATTGTAAACTGTTTAGCCAGTGATTTGAATATTAAAGACTGTTCATTATATCCATTGTTTTCCTACTGGGTATGCTGTTAGGGAAAATAAACGTTTTGTGGTATATAGTTTTTATTTTATAAAGCAGCATACAACTCCTTTACTAAGCATGTTATCGCTCACCCCTTTGATTTCCACACCACAGGTTATTTGAATTAAGAGACTTACCCTCCAGAGTTATCGACGGCTTGGGTCAGCAGATATCCGATATCGGAGGTATATAATTTTCTTTTATATATTCAGCAAATTTGTACAATACTACTTTGAGTAAGAGGGAATGTAAATGATCTCAAATAAATAAAATGTAATGTTCATAATTCTATTATAGTACTGTAAATAGAAGTATTATGTAATTTTTAAAGGGTTAACGTGTCGTTAAGCATCACAGACAGCCCAATCGGTGAGTAAGTGTGATTTATAAGTAAATATTATGTTATACTGTGGATTCTGGATATTACAAATTTAATGGTATCAGAGCAGGGTTGGTCGAATGTCTAGTGGTGCTTAAAACGGAAAGTGAATAGTAAACATTCTCTGTAGTACTGTATAATCTGAATATATAATTAATATACTAATGATAAGTGATAAATGATCCCTGTGGTATAGATATGAGTGGAATGAGGGTGACACGCTCAGTGAGAGGTAGAGGCCGAGGTAGGGCGGCACAGATTCTGGAGCTGCGAACACCAGAACTCGCCCTAAGACCCGCACGTCCTCTATAGGTAGAGAGCACTGATGCCCGTGTGAACCGGGTAGAGTGGTTGTTAGCCGATTTTATGGCTATGTATCAGGCGGATAGAGCCGCGGATAGGGCGGAGAGGGAGAGAGCAGCAGCTCCAGCAGTTGCACCAGTTTCGCCACAGTCGACAGTAGTTGTACCCGAGCCTCAACCTATTCCACCACCGGCATCTCAGCCACAGGTAGCTCCACCACAGCCATTGATTCAGCCACCTAGAGATGTGGAGTCGTATTGTGATGTCACTATGGTACGATCATTTAGGAAGTTAGATCCCCTTAAGTTTAAAGGTGCTAGGGATCCGTTGGCGGCGGAGCAATGGGTTATTGCTATAGAGTAGTTACTAAGGATTATGAGATGTACGGAGACGCCTCAAGAACTATCCATTAACCAATAAAAAATCATTCAACATGCCTTTTCTTTATTCATTCAAGTCACAAAGATTATCAACCACATTTCTCATCAAAGCACAAATAATCAAATAAAAGTTTTAAGGAGTAAAGAATTAAGCTTACAAAAACTCCTTTGCTTGAGTATGGTTTGCCTTGAATTGTTGAGTCCACCTTGAGCCATCCTTTGAAGAATTGTTGTGATGGATCCTCAAGCTTTTCGTTTTTCTCATTGGCACAAGCAATCTCCATAAAGGTGTGTAGAGCATTCAAACCCCATTGTTTCATTGTATTCCCATGCTCTAACACTCCTACAACAAACAAATTTATGCATGCTTTGGTACCCAAATTTTCTTGGGTCCATAAGAGTTAGTGCAAACAATTTTTGATCCTTTTGGGATCCATTTCAAGCACAATTCATCGTTATTTATTGCATACTTTGGCACCCACATTTTTCTAACTACTCTTCCTCTAAATGTGGTTTTTCTATATGTGCATGCTTGTGAGGTGTGTCCTATTCTATTGCAAAGTGAGCATATAAGAGATGTATCATGAATAGAATTTTTGCTCACAAGGAAATTCTTTAGATGAGTTTCTTTTTGTATTGCATTATAACCTAACCCATCTTTATCAAAGAAAGCTCTTTGGATCTCGAGCATATGATCTAGCTTTTGTTAACCCATATAAAACCTAGTAAATGAGTTATGCAAATTTGTATTCTTTTTATTTAACTCATTTATTTCTAAGTTGGCCTCTTCTAGTTTCTTCTCTAATTCTAGCTTAACATTGGTCAAGGTTTCCTTTTCTATTTTTAGTTTAGCAATGATTTTCTTATATTTGGAGTTCATGCATTGAAATTCATTTGCTAAATCATCAAAGGCATTTTGTAGTTCACCAAATGTAAAATCATTATTTTCACTAGAGCTACTACTAGCCTCATTATCACTAATGGCCATAAAGCATGAGTAGGCTACCTCTTCATCTACATTTTCCTCATCGGAGCTATCACTATCGCTCCATGCAGCCATAAATGCTTTCTTCCTAGGCTTCCTATCCTTTTCCTTTCTAAGTAAGGGGCAATCTAACTTAGTATGACTCGGTTCATTGCACTCATAACACACTAAAGGGTCTTTTTCTCTCCTATTTGACTCTCCTCTCATTACCCTTCTTCTTCGATGTCTCCTATCATTCTCACTTTCTTTCATTCTCATGAACCTATTAAATCTTTTGGCAAACGTTGCCATTTCTTTTTCTTCCTCATTTCCACTTTCGTCACTATTATCTTCAATGAGCTCATGAGTGGAAGATTTAAGTGCTACCCATACTTTCCTTGAAGGCTCTTCATTTCTTTTTAATTTCATTTCATATGTAAGTAGGGAGCCCATAAGTTCATCTAGAGACAAGGTATTTGGATCCTTAGACTCTTCTATTGCGGTTACCTTTGCCTCCCAAGAGTTAGGCAAGCTATTCAAAATTTTCTTTACCATTTCAACATTGGAATAAGTCTTGCCTAGAGCCTTAAGTCCATTAATTATATCATTAAACCTAGTGAACATTTCGCTAATGGTCTCATTTTCTTTCATCCTAAATAGCTCATAATCATGTGTGAGCATTCCTACTTTGGTCTCTCTAACTTGATTTGTCCCTTCATGTGTGATGGCTAGTTTATCCCATATTTGTTTAGCATTCTCACATAAGGAGACTCTATTATACTCATTGGGACCTAAAGCACAAAAGAGGGTGTGCATAGCCTTGGCATTCATTTGTGCCAATCTCATGTCATTTGTGTCCCACTCATCCTCACTCTTAGGGACATCTTTTCCATCTACTTTCTTCATGGGAATTCTAGGACCATTCACTATAATTCTCCACACTTCATAATCATTTGATTGTACAAATAGCATCATTCTAGTTTTCCAATATGAATAATTCTCACCATTGAAGAGTGGAGGTCTAACTAATGATTGTCCCTCTTCTCCTAAGGATGTGCCTACGTACAAGTTAGCCATTTAAGATCGTTTTGCTTGATAGAGGTTAGTCTAAATCAATCTCGAGCCCAAGCTCTGATACCAATTGTTGGCTCTATAGGCTATATCGAGAGGGGGTGAATCGGTTTTTACTAACCTTAGGTTCGTTTTTCGGTTCCTCTAAATTCTCTAGCTTAGATTGATATTTTCTAAGTTCTCTAGACTACTCAAGCATGCAATATTAAATTCAATTCAATAAGCACAATATAATTGCAAGTAAAGAGAGTAAGGATAGAGAAGTTTACGTAAGTGATTTATAGAGGTTCGGTAACCTTGCCTACGTCCTCTACCTTGAGACGCTCCCAAGGATTTTCCCCAAATTCACTGTCCTTGAATTTGTATTACACTCCTCTTTTTCTAGGCTAAAGAGAAACCTCTCTCTTTTTCTAGGATCAAGAGAAACCTCCCTCTTTTTCAAGGTTCAAGAGAAACCTCACTCTTTTTCTTAGGCTAAATAGAAACCTCCCCTTTTACAAGGAACGATTTGGTTTACAAGTGGTGCAATCAAAGAAGGCCTCTAAGTAGACAAATGATTACAATGTTTAAGCACAAGGAAAAAGCCTATACAAGATTTGTGCTATTCTATACAAAGAATATGAGAATGATGGAAGATGAAGACTTTGTAGCTCTTGATTTGTTATTGAGGCTTGAGGAAAATGAAAAAGATGATGAATAGAATTTCTGAGCACTTCTTCTTACTTTCTTTAGCTTCTAAGCCTCTATTTATAGTCCCTTGGATGTATTCTAGCCGTTGGGTGGAGCCAAAACTTGAATATGACCGTTGTCTCACAAAAACTAGCCGTTACAGGCTATTTTCGGGCAAAGGGATCGATCCCTTCCCATAAGGGATCGATCCCTTCATTCCAGATTCAATTATTTTGGGCTGAGGGACCTTTTCTTCTGTTGAGGTGCTTACTGCCAAAAGGGGATCGATCCCATGCCTCCAGAAAGCCTGTTTCCTGCACTTTTGAGTTAAAAATGATGTGACCTTTGATCCTAATTCAACCCAAAACATTTTGACATTTTTATGGGAGTTTATCTTGACTTTCTCTAATGAAAACATGGTCCAAAAATTCATTAAGTAATTTTCTAAAATATTCAAGACATTTTATAAAGTATTAAGACCAATAAGGATGTATCATTAAATTATGGTCTTAATGTTTGATATGTTCACTTGAAAATGGATTGAGAAAATCATGTGTGATAAAGCAAATTTACAATATGAATTAAAACATTAAAGCTTACTTAAGTTTTTGTCATTTCAAAATATATATGGCAATTTAAAGCTAACAAAATTCATATAAAACAGCTGATACTATGCATAACTATATGCAGGTATCGAAAACATACTCTTTTACATAGAAAAACATGAATTATTTAAATTAGGTATAATGTCGGAAAAGATACTATAATCAGTTAAATAATCAAGCTGAGTATAAAAGGATACTTTGGAGCACCTCACTTGTTTTGGTATCTAAATCTGACTATAGAGATTTCTATTGGAAGTGTGCAGTTTAATAAACGTACATAATTCAGTAAACAATCAAAAGCAACCTTTAGTAGAGAATTTGTCGTTTAGATAACCAATTTAAATATTTCTCCGTAAATAGTATAATAATTAGTTTTCTGTGAGCACTAACATAATTTAGAAAGCAGATTTGATGAATATAAACAATTTCAAAATCATAATACATAAATAAATTTCTAGAAGTGCCCGGGATGTCCAGGAATTTGGCACCCCAGATAAAATAGTGGAGACAAGGCAACACCCAATAGACTCATGCATAACGACATATACCCATATTTAAAAGGTTATCCACAGATGTATATGGGTCAGGTGTCATCTGAGACACTGAATGATGGGACCAGGATCACTCAGCTACAGTAATAGTAACAGTAAGGGTGCATGTGCTTGTAAGCAGCTATGGGGACAATAGTCTCAAAACAGTTCATAAAACAATTTATAATAATTTACGAAGATAAATTCAATGGCATATATCTTCAATTAGTTCGTAAAGCATTTAAATCAGTAAATTAGTATAGATGAAGAATAAAAATTCACCAAATATTCTCAATTCAGAA